>OY294021.1:5847681-6331083 GCA_958510785.1 Exephanes ischioxanthus
ATTGTCCGGAAACGTTCAAAAATGTTTTTTAATCAATAAACAATAAAATGCTGATTCATCGGTTTCGGGGGGGAGAAGATCACGTTTTATTTATATTTTTTGTGGCTTGTGTAACATTTTATAAAATAAATAAAAATGTATTAGGCATTTTTTTTCGCTATCGACGATTCGCGATCGATCCGGGGTGATAACCGGAGTCAATCGAGGGCAGACAAAGGTACATCTGGGGTTTTCCTGAGACCTCGTCTTTCGTAATTCGGAGTAAGAGAGTCTACCAAGTAAAAATTGTTGTGCGTTTAACCCTTTACAAGGTCACACCTCTATCCCCACTCTTATTCGCTGCCTCAGCAACGCGTGGCCCCCACTCCGTGTCCGTTATTCCCGTTTCGACACAGTTTCGCCCGGTGTGACTCATGAAGGTTAACAACCATTGTCCAGAAAAGCCCAAAAAAGTTTTTAATCAATCAAACTTTCTTTATCTGATTAAGGTAATACTTGTGGACAGTCTGAGCCCACGTGAGTTCAGAGATAATTCAGCGAGGAATTGCGAACACTTCTCGATGAGATAAAGATCGGAAAAAAATCAACCACATGGAAGGTACTGAAAAGATTGATTTTGCATAATAATAATAACAATTTCCCAACAAATCACCCGGCAACCTGACTTTTTCAAAAAATAAAACGATTTGTCAATTTTTCTGAATACGTGTGAACTTTTTTCAGAATATCGTGTAATTTTTAAAAATTGTGTTTTTAGTTAATAAAAAAACGTAATTTTCAAAAATTACACAAAATTCTGAAAAAATGTATACGTATTCAAAAAGATTAACAAATTGTTTTTATATGAACAAAAAGTTAAGTTTCTGGGGGATTTGTTGAACAATTTTTGTTTTTCATTCATTTGTCTATAACATTTTGGAATTATTGTTATGCAAAATCAATCTTTTCAGCACCTTTCTATGTGCTTGATTTTTTTCAGATTTTTATCCCATCGAGAAGTGTTCCCAATTATCTCTCAATTCTCTCTGAACTCACGTGGGCTCAGGCTATCCGCTAGTACTACCTCAAAGCCAACTCCACCTACTTCAGTGGAAATAAAAAATCACGAACTGTTTATATTTTCACCCAGAAAAATAATTTATTTGACGACCACCGCTTATTTGGTTTGAGTAAAATACTTATTTGATTTAAACAAATATTTATTTCATTTGAGTTACTATTTACTTAATAAAAATAAATATTTATTTACATCAAACTAATATTTTACTTAAACCAAATAAACGGTGGTCGTCAGATAATTTTTCTTCCGGATGTTTTCTGGATATTGTAAAATTCGATTAAAACAAAAAAAATTTTAAATGTACCTCTGCGTAACCGAAGTGTCTCTTAAACGCCCTCCTTTCCCCGATCGCTCCATCGCAGCTCCTTTCTCTCCCGCGAAACGAATGAGACCGGATTATCTCACAAATTCGTCACGCAGATCGTTGCCTGCGCCCCGGTCCCAAAAAAAAAAAAAAAAAAAAAATCATCTCGTGCGACAAAATTGGGATAGGAGGGGATAGAGCCAGAGGAAAATATATCCAACGGATGGGAAGCGAGGGGGGAATCGAGGCCCTTGTCCTGCCCGATGGGATGCGGTTGCCGATGTCCGCGCAGCATCCACTCGGTCCTTCGCTTCTGCTGCCGCCGCTGACGCTGTTGCTCCTGCTCCTGGTGCCGGCGAGTAGGTTCGCTCTCCGATACAGGTATGCAGGCACGAGGTGGGCTGGTCGCGCGGGCATTCCTGCGGCGTTGCCGCGTCCTCTTACTCACCACCCGAGGAGAGAGCTCGGCTAGTCTCCTTCTTGTATAGAGTAGCGTAGCCTGTGTATATCCCCCCCCCCCCCCCCCCACCCCACCCCCCATCTCTTCGTCCATGCGATATTACGTGTATAGAGAGGCCGGTCGGTTAGAAGCGAGAAATCCAATGCCACGAACAAAGATACATTGAACGGTGAACTATAGAGGCCCGTGAGAGAAGGCGAAGCTGGAGGGACTTGGCTCGCGAGAGGAGAAGTTCGAAGGCGCTGCGCTCGATCGAGAAAAGAGCATACCAGAAGAGAAGCCCGGAGTTCCTTTCTGGCGTCGCGGGGAGAAAGAAAAAGATATATATATATATGTATATATATATATGTGTGTGTGTGTGTAGGAGCAATCGAGTTTATACCTTGGTCCTCTACGGAGATGAAACTTCTTTTCTTTTCGATTTCTTACCCGCTTCTTCGCTTTACTCTCCGAGCATGACAATTGAGAATTCGGGGCGGTATTCAAGTTTTTATCGGTACCGCTACCGGCCATTCAGGTACAAGTACAATGAGCATGATCTCGCACGGTATCGTATCGCCGAGGAAAAGGCGGTCCGCGAGAGAAGAGCCGGACCGAAGGGATAAAGAAATAAAGAATTCTTACCGGGACGGGGAAGAGAATCTCTTTCGGGTATCGAGGAGGCAACTAAATTTTTTTTATCTCTCCGCTCCGACGGATAAGTCGGAGTTGTAGTTGCTCTTTGAAAAAAAAAAAATTAAAAAAATTAACAAAAAAAAGCTTCGTTCGGACTCTGCCGACTCCGCAGCGACATCGGAGAGTCGATGAGATTCCCGTCGAGTTTTCTAGTTCGCGATGCTACTGGAGACGGGAGAAACTTTTCGGGTATCTGGACGGAGGTGGAGAGCAGGCCGGAGAGGCTTTCCGACGACGCTAAACCCTTAGGAACACACGGCCGACCGGAGGGAAGGGAACGGAGGAGAAAACGCGTACGGAGCTTCGACTGACAATTTCGTTACGGATTGTTTCCAAGTCGTCTTAACGCGAATCGGTGGATCTCCCTCGATGCACACGCGGGGATACTTGGATAACTCCTTAAGGCCGACTTCTATCTTTTCGATCGGCTAACTCGCTCAGGCTCGGGGGGGGCCTCTCGACGATAGTCGAATTTGCTCGATGGAACGAGCGAAATCGAAGCTCTTTCGGACGGAGGGAAATTTAGGTAAAAAACGATGGAAAGAAAAAATCGGACCAAAGAGAATCCACAGCGCCGAAATAGTTATTTGTACGGCAAGGGCGTAGAAAGGCCGAAGGCAAGTGCGGCATTCACACCAGTCAGAACTCCCTTTTCTACGCCCATGCCATTCGCATAATTCTTTCCTAACAAATTCCGCACTAGTGCGGAAAAAAAATACCATATTGGGTTTGTAGGCATACGCAGTATTTTTTTCCGCACGCGATGCGAAAAAGTGCCTTTTTGCGCACAGTTCACGTGAACGGAAAGCGGGATTTTAGGTGCATGCGTTAGGAAAATGAAATTTAACCCTTTCGACAACCCGCTAAAAATTATTTTGATTAAAAAAATAAATATATATATATATATTGGTAATATCACAATTTTGTTACGTATGGCTACGGCTTTATGACTTCTCTCTCAATTATTGATTAAGTTTTCGCTTATTATGTTTTGGCGGTCACTTGCACTGTGTACTATTTCGTTTGATTGGGCTTACCCGGCAACTTGTAATTTGGTCGCCCGTTTTTATTCAATAAATAAATAAATAAATGTCCCTCGCTGCAAACGCGAGGATACTTGCCGACTCCTCAAGGCCGACTTCGATCTTTTCGTTCGGCAAACTCGCTTAGGCTTCCCGTCGAACAGGGGCCTCTTGACCATAGTCGAATTTTCTCGATGGGACGAGCAACATCAAAGCTTTCGCGGACGGAGGGAAATTTACATTAAAAAGAAAAGAATGCACCGACCAAAGTCGATAACTCCCGACACGAAATTTAACCCGTTTGAGCCTCGGTGAAAAATCCTTTTGATAAAAAAAAATCAATACACATATTTTTCATTTTATTTTCGTTAGTTACCGGCCCAACAGAAAAACTCCCACAACGTGACCGAGCGACACGGGACCAAAACTAAGCCAAAAATACCCAAAAGTAATTATCATAAAAAAATAAAGATAACAATGAAAAATTCGTAAAAAAAAAACGAAAGAAAACTTAAATTAATTTTCTCTAAACAAACGACCGGGAGATGCCCTGACGTCAGAAGACATACTGCGATACGCTTCATATAATACTAATAATAATAATAATAATAATAATAATAATACTAATAATAATAATAATAATAATAATAATAATAATAATAATAATAATAATAATAATAATAATAATAATAATAATAATAATAATAATAATAATAATAATAATAATAATAATAATAATAATAATAATAATAATAATAATAATAATAATAATAATAATAATAATAATAATAATAATAATAATAATAATAATAATAATAATAATAATAATAATAATAATAATAATAATAATAATAATAATAATAATAATAATAATAATAATAATAATAATAATAATAATAATAATAATAATAATAATAATAATAATAATAATAATAATAATTCTTATAACAGAATGAGAAAAACTCTGTTCGGGAGATGGGTGACGTTAAGGGATACACGTCGGTTCAATTTATCGGTGTAACTTTGGACGAAGTTTGGGCAAAAAGGGCCCGAACAAAAAGCAGCTATATGAAGCCGCAGAGGGGAAAGAAAGGGGGTGGGGGGGGGGGGGGAGAGCTCGTCTCCGTTCCGAAGGGAACGGCCTCGAGGTAAAATAAGAGCGGTGGATCGACGATGTGCATCCACGTAGCGAGACTAACGAGAGAGCGGTACGGGGGGAGGGAAGGGGGGGGGGGGATACAGCGAGCAGAAGAGAGCTCGGGCAAGAAAACCCGCGAGAGTTAGAGTTCGCTCTTCCCTACTCGGGTGCGGGCCCGGAGTCTCTCCCGGGCTTGTCCCGTGGGGCTTTTGTACACGTAGAAGATATCCACGGTGAGTTCCGTTAAACGCGTTACGTGTACGGGAGCAACAGCGGCAGAAGCATCGGAGTCTTGGGCGGACGGGGAAGATACAAGGGCACGGCTAGGCAACGGTGGAGCCGAGAGTCTAGGAACGAACATCCAACGCCCGGCCAGACTCGTCTGTCCCGGAATATCGTTTCACCGAAGTTAGCTGAATTGCGAGAGAGTGCTTCGGCGGCGAGACGCTGCGAAGCCTTCGCGAGAAGTTACCGAGAAGCTAACAAACCCAACCCACCCCCGCGTGCGTTTCGACGCGATACGTACGAGCACTTCGCGGGGCAACTAAGCGGGACTCAATGCAGGGGGACGGATGTGGCAATTGCTCTTTTGAAATTGTCGTATTTTTCCGTCGAAATTAAGATTTTTTTTTTGTTTTTTGCTTTTACTGCAAAAATTTAGATTAAAAAAAAAAAATTTGATCTTTTAGGACAAAATTTAGATTTTTTCAAAGTTTCCGCGCTTTTCGGTCGAAATTGTTTATTTTTTAAATTATTTTTTATTTATTTTCTACTGCGAACTTGTACGAAACAAAAAAAATTAAATAGTGAATTCCGCCCGATACCGAGCCCCTATGTTCGCCGGTATAATTCATACCGGCGGTGTGGGATTTTTTTTTTTTTTTTCAATTTCCGAGCTTTTTCGTCGCAATTAAGATGTTTTTTTAAGTCTCCGCGCTTTTCTGCCAAAATGAATTATTTTTATATCTAATTTATTTTTCATTGCAAGCATCTGCGAAATAAAAAAAAAATAGTGCATTGCGCCCGATACCGAGCGCATATGTTCGTCGGTATAATTCATACCTTCGCGAAGCATCGAAGCGGGACTCAATAAAGGGGGAGTGTGGGAATATTTTTTTTTGAAATTTCCAAGCTTTTCCATCGACGTTAATATTTTTTTTAAGTGTCCGATCTTGTACGACAAGATTCAGATAATTTTTTTAAGTCCCTGCGCTTTTCCGTCCAAATGAATTCTTTTTATAACAAATTAATTTTCTTCCGCAAACTTGTGCGAGATAACAACAACAAAAAATAATGAAATAGTGAATTGCGCCCCATAGCGCGGCCATATGTTCGTCGGTATAATTCATACCTCGTCGTGTACAGGTCGCGCATAAAACTTAATCGCTGGACCTCGCGTAATATCCACCGACGTGTATTCCTTCCTCTCGCGGGAGCCGGGCTTTCTAACGATCACCGGCAATTCCGAAGATTGGTCGCATTACGAAATTATTGGTATCCCGGAGAGCGGCGAGGGTAGCTGCTCGGGCCACGTGGAGAAAGAATGAGCATTCGTTCGAGGGGATGATTTAAAAAAAAAAAAAAGAAAAAAAAAAGAAAAAAAAGAGGTTTCCTCGTCGAGAGAACGATCGGACGCGTGCATACGATATGGACGCCCATATATATTGCGGGGCGCGATTCCGTCTAATCGGGCCAGAGCCGCCCGAGGCCTTACAAATTTCTTTCGATCCTTCCCGTTAAAATATGGAAAACGTCCACCGGTGAGAATGCAAAGCCGAGCTTCGATTACGAAGCGTTGGCTCCGAGGAGGCGAGAGCGCGATGCGGCGCGGGAAGGATTGAATAAAGAAAAACGCGATGATCCGCGCCGAGGGGTTGCCGCGCGGAGTCGATGATTATGCAAGCGAGGTGTAGTATACGGTCGCGGACCATAACAGGGACCCTGCTCGGTCAGCTCTATATATCGACGTATCCTTGGGTACTAATTCGTTCGGAACTTCGTTCGAGCATACTTACCACCTCTTTTTTGTTATTTATTATTATTATTTTTTATAAACAAGCTTCCACCGGTTTTTCGAGGTTGAAAGCGATCCCCGGAGTCCGCGAGCCCGGGGCCTAATCGAGGCCTGCCATTGGGTCTAGGTGACTGGCGACCAGTTTTCGTCGCTTATATGGAGGAGGTTCGAGAAACGTGTGAACCGGCGAGGTTGCATTGTCACTACCAACGAGTCTTTTACGATCTTTACCATTTACAGACGCGGCTCTTATTACCTTGATTTCTTTCGTTGATTGATACGGCAATCAACACCGGAAAAGTTAAACGACTCGTTCGACTGCATTCGCGGACTCTTTTTGTTTGCGTGATTGCAGTCCGAAGCGATCGGTTTGAACTTATTCCTTTTTTGCAGCAACTTTGCTCCGAAGTCAAGCGGGACACTGATAATTGTCGGTTATGTTATCGTCTTGTAATGTGTGCTTCGGTAATTATGCAGCACTATTTAAAATTATCGACGCGTAACAAATAAATTACTTTTGAATGTTGTTTAGTGATAACGGTTAATTTTTTTTTTTTTTTTTGTTCCTTCACATAGCGGATTTTCTTGTCGAATGTTGAAATGGGAGTAAAATGAACGGCGAATTCGTGATCAGCGTGGAAAAATATATCGGATATGGACTTAACATGTCGAATAAAAAAAAAAAATTGTCCGGCAGATTTTGCGACTATTTTGATTTTTTATTTATTTATTTTGAACTGCGATAATTTTGCTTTCCGACAGAATTTCGGAGAAACCAAGGTGACCACCGTGTTCTACAGGAAAAAATACACAAGACGGAGTACTGGACGAGTCTTAATACCGTTTTTTCGAGCCGTTACAGGCCGATGAAAAACACCAAAAAAGTAAGAAAAATGTTGCAATTTTTTCAAAACAATTTAACATTTCCGAAAAACACGTTCTCGGTAGCGTCTCCCTATGTATTTTTTCCCGCCGATCACGAATCCGATGGCCGTCTTGGCCCAAAGTCAATCCAAACTTTGGTGATCGTCGGAAACAATATTTAAAAAAAATGATTATTGTTGTTATCGTTCTTACCTTGTTCAGCGTGGGTCCCTCGGAGGCACGTGAGCAGCAGAAGGAGTACAGGAGCACAGGTGGCGAAAAAGTGGCAGTGGCGGCGTATCACGTCCGCCATATTGAACGGGGCCATTCTTATCGGGCAGCCCGCTCACTCCTGGCCCCAACGGCCGCGGTTCCTCTCGATCACCGAGCGTCACTCACTCCTCCTCATGCCTTCGATCCTCGCACACGCACACACTCACACGCGCGGACACCTACTCTCCACTATCCACTTTTTCACTATTTTTATTTTATTTTTTTTATCACTCACTATTATTTTTTTTCCTTTTTCTTTCAATTAACTTATCTGACGATTATTTTAGATACTATTTTCCTCAGCTAAGAGCTAAGTTTTTTTTTTTTTTTTTTTTTTCAAGTCAAATGTGTGGCGAAATTGTTGACATTCTTTGCAGTAACGTTTTTTTGCCCCGGAAAAGCCGTATTTGAGAGCATCTATGCGGAACACCGGGCGAGTCGATGGACGGACCTTTTTAATTTGTCGTACTTATTGCTTTATTCTTTATGATTAATTTCTTAATTACGCGCTCGTTCAATGAATGCTCAGACGCGATGTCCGTCGCATCGCTTTTGCCTCCGTCGCTCACTGGAATCTTGGGAATCTTCTCGTGTAACGTCCAATTTAACTTTCGCATTATCCAAACGATCGTCTGTAGTCCTGTCCGTGGAGCATCTGAAATCATAGAAGAAAAAAAAATTGATTTAATAATACGAAATTATACGCGGCAATTTTTTATTTTTACTTATTAACCTTAATTGATGGGTGAAATTTGGCTCGGGCGCATCACGAGCTGTTCGTCAAACTGCAAGCCTCGCCCACACTATCTGTGTAGCTTCGATGTTGAAAAAGTACATAAAGTTATTGAAACAGTTGACCCTCCCATTCATCCCCAACGTCCTAAAGTACCCAACAACTGACCACGACCCGTGCAAGTCGACCGGAGCCCTCGTCAAAACTTCACAGTTTACCCGATCGTCTCTCTTCAGTCAAGTAGCCTCTCATTCGATTTCTTCCCGAGTCACTCGATCGAGGTATCCTCCAACATAAATCTCCAAGTTCTTTTGGGGAACAATTTCTCTCGGCACGACTTGATGGTTGCCACGAAATTCTCCAACTGGAATTCTCCGACTGTTCTCGGCTTTCCAACCCAAAAATTTAATTCTTCGAGTCTATCGATCAGGATAGGAAAGGACAATTAAAAATAACGTAAAATATAATACATAATGATTGTTAATATATTAAACTCAGTTTACAATATTAAAACTCCCCAACGAAAATAATATCACAACATAGTCATATGCTGTATACTGTATATAGTTGTATATGTGCTATAGTTGTATATATCGTCGACAAGTCTGCTGAAACGAAAAATGTACACTGAAAAAAAAAATCGCTTGCGGGCTGCCGAAGAAAAAAAATGTTTGTTTCAATTCTACTTTCAATTCCTGCAAATCCATACGATATTGAAACAACGTCAGCAAGACGGCCAAGGTGACATGTTATCGTTTCAATCCGGTATGAAATTTTACGAATTCAGAGTAGAATTGAAACAACTTTTTAATTTTTTTGGCAGCTCGCAAGCAAATTTTACTTGAATCAATGATTTTTTTTTTTTCAGTGTAGTCGTCGTGCATCGCGGAATTAAACGAAAAACATAAGATTCAAGCAACTTCCGGGGTTTGAAAAAAATTCCATGACTTTCCCCTGACTTTTCCAGGTCCCAACAAATCCCATGACTCTTCCAGATTTTCCAGATCCCTGACAACCATGGACTACTTCCTATTCCACCAGGTAAAAAGATTTTTTAATAAAAAAAAAAAAAAAACCAACTGAAGGCCCTTGACCGAGGAAGATGATGTGGAGCAGCTCGAACAGCCTCGGCGATTTTCCCAGCCTCCGTTCAACGCCCATCGTTTCTCATCGCCTCCTCATAGCTTCGTATCCCTTCCTCGCTCTCTCCTACACTCGGAGTAAACCCGACACTCGATGGAAGTGAGTCGGGCTGGTTCGCGGCTTCCTCGGACGTTTTCTCTCTTAGGCTGTACCGCAGCTCGGACTCGGTCCCGGATCGGCGGCAGCACGCGTAACCGGCTGTCCTTCACCGTGGCACGACCGTCGCTTGCTTCTTCTTCATCGTCATCTCCGTCGTCGTCGTCGTCGGCCGAGCGGGCAGCTCGGCCAGCCCGGAATCTCTCAATCTGGTTCCTCTGCTTCCACCTCCCCCTTTTCGTCTCCTCCGCCTTTTGCACCGGAGGATACTTCCACCTTGAAACGCATGGCGAAATGTTCGGGGGGGAGGGACGATCCTCCACGATCGTCCTTCGTAATCGCTTCCCGCGGTATCGCGATTCTTGTATCGAGTCGTTATTTTACTCCGGGCTATAAATTTAACGACGCCTACGGTAGGAATCGGCTTTATCGGCAGCACAGAAAACATCAAACTCAGTAATTCGCGACAGTGATTATTTACCGGCTAAAAGCGAAAAACCAACAACAACAAAAAAAAATCTAATTCCTTCGAGGGAATCGAGACCTGCGGGAGAGAGGAAACGTGACGAATTTTCAAGGGCAAGGCCGTGCTACGCGGGGGCACACATGTGAGGAGGTTGAAGTTTCTAAACCTGAAGCTGGCAGAGCCGCTGGGTAGTGGAGTGGCTCCGTGTGTGGAGAAATTGACGGTAGTCGGGTAACGCCGTCATCCGGAGGGGTTGGGTTTTACTCGTGCAAGACGCGGAGGAGAGGGCGGGAGGGGGGGGGGGGGGGGGGGGGGGGGTAGAGACACCCGGAGGTGTGCAGGAGTAAGGGTAGGGCGAATGAACGAAGAAGAGAAGCCGCGAGAAGACGAAGGAAACAAGGGCGGGAGGGCGGAGGGGTTCGGCGGGGTCGGAGGGGGCTGAGTGGGGTAAAACGAGGCAGAGTGAGGGAGCAATGAACGAAACTTCGGGGGTGTTCTGTGGGAGGGTTGGCGAAAGGGCGTGAGAGGAGGGCTGGCCCGGCGGAGGAGAGATCGCTGAAAGGGGGTTGAGAGTTACCCAGGATCAATACCACCGGGTTTATCCATCTCCGTCTCTCGCTTGCCGGCTTCTCACTTTCTTCCTCCCTATCCCTCACGTCTCGTTTCACTTTTTTTCCCTGTTTCTTTTTTTTTTGCTTCTTTTTTTTTTTCGTTCGCCTACCCTCAGGTGGCGCCTTTCTGTATCCATCTCTCGCTCCCCTGGCATCTTTTATCTTCCTCCTTCTTTCCATCGCATCGGACTACCTTTCTTTCCGTCTTTCTTTCTTTCACGGTTTTCTTTTTTTTTTTCCTTCTTTTTGTCCACCCCCCATCCAACTCTTTCTCTCTTCGGTGCGAAGGGGGAGGGGGAAGGGAGAGGGGGGGGAGGCCTCGGGGCTCCGGCGTCTCGCTATTCTCTTATTTTCCCTCGTAAGGATAGGAACAACGCAGACACGCCTGAGATAGATAAAAGAAGAGAGTCGAGCGAGGAGGGAGGGGAGGGGGGTGGCACGCGAAAGTTGGACGAAAATCCATTCTCGTAGGTGGGACGCACGGTAGCGCCCACTCGCGGCGACAAACGGAACTTTCGGATAGTCGCTTGCACTGACTAATGCGGGATTCTGAAAACCTTTGAAAAAAAAAAAAAAAAAAAAAAATGGTATCAGAAGAAATAAAAATTCTGAGTTTGCGTTAAGAATTTGATGGAACGACAGTAAACAGTTGGCGACGGACTCAGGCAAGGAGGCGCTGCGCGCGCAGCGCGGCTGTGCGCCGCATGTGCGGCGGAGCGTTCCCATTGGCTGATTCGCAGAACCGCTCGCAACTTGCGAACCGTTCGTCGAACGAAAATTGTCCAAAGAGAAAATCCGTTCGGTTTCCAACCGCGAGTATGATCCGACCAATATTTTTCATTAATATTCGAAAAACTCTCCGCTTCATTCCCGGGATTTCGGTAACCGTAAGGCTCGCAGACAAAAAAGATGAAAAAAAAGAGGGTACTCGTTAAAAGAAGGCAAGAGTGATCGAACGAAGAGCTCTCTGAACGCGGATGGAAGGGGGGGGGGGGGGGGAGTGAAGAGGAGGAAAGGTACGAAATTTCAGACCGCCGAAATACAGCGACACCCGCTCCCCGGCTCTCGAGAGGAAGCCAAAGGGGGAGGAGCGTCGTAGGGCAAAGAAGGAGCGCAAAGAACAAAAAAGGGAAGTAAAAAAAAAGAACGTAGTGTACGTTAACGGGCAACGGTCTGGCGATGGTGTTGCTTGTACACCTGAGCACAGGCTTGGAAGCTCGGAGGCTAAAAAAGAGTGAAACAAGGTGGTAGGAGGAGGGGGGGGGATACGAAGGCGGTGAGAGAGGAAGGTAGGGTGGAGAGGCTTTAGGAGTTCTTCTAAAGCGGGCAAAGACCTTCTGGTACCTCTTTCCCTCTTTCTGAGCGAGAGGGAAAGAGAGGGAGAGAGAGAACGAAACCCGCCAAGATGCATCCACGAAATTGCAGACTTCAGTGGAAATGCGGCGGCCCTTGGTTCGCCCGCTTGGATTTTTCGTTATATCAAGCTAGTATAAGGTGCAACAGTAGTTGTGGCATAAGTAGTCTACGTTCAAACTACCTTGTACATATATATATATATACACTTTTATATGTAATACATATAGTATGAATCATAAGGTTTGGTTGGATTTTCGACGAAACGTTCTTTCCACTACAGCGTTCGGTGGTCCAACCTCCTGGCGGGGTAGATTTTCAGCTGTAGACCATGCGCGACGAGTGGCCTCGTGAAAACTTTACGATCTTCTCCTCCGGGGTTCACCCTTCTTTTTTTTTTCCTTTTTTCTACACGAACGCGAAGCGCCCAAGTCGCCTCGTTGGTCCACCGAAGTCTACGTCAACCCTCTGCGAGCACCTCGCTTCCTACGTTCTCGTTACTTTTACCTTCACTCGGGCTAGAGAAATCCTCACTGGCCCCTTTTCGTTTAGAGAAATACTTTTGTACTCCCCACACGCTCAAGTGTACGAGCACTTTCCTCTACCTTGATGCATCGACTTTTGTTTTCATCGCCAGAACTAGTAAAAAAAAAAATGGTCCGTTTTGCCCCGCGCCTGCCGTCCCATGGATGGTACCGACGAAAATTGATCACAAAGATCCGCACAGTAGCTCACGGCTACAACGTCGATTCAATTAAAATCTCTCTGACGATGTGTCGCGGGCGGCTCTGGAGCTTCGTCCTCGAGCAGGTCGAAGGCCTGGGCTTCGGCTCTCGTAAGACCTCGAGGAACGAGAGGGGCACGAAAGTACTCCAGCGGGCAAAGAACCCGGTCCTCGTCCTCTCTCCAGGCCCGGAAGCCGGAAAGCTGAAGGGCGAAGGGGGGGGGGACGGGGGTTGATGGGTTATCCGGCCGAGTTGCAGATTTTTCGGTAGTTCGCCACCGGTCGGCCTCTCGCCTCTTTCCGTTTGCTCCCCCGGTTGAAGGCTCCACTCACCCGGCCCCCTTTTCACATCGCCTCCGAGAGAGACCCGGGGAACGCCTTGAGTGGTCGCCCTGAAAATTCGGTGGCGTTCGTTGACGCTGCCGGAGAGAGGAATGCCTTCGTCGACAAAAGAGAACAAACAAAAAAAGAAAAAAGATTGAAGAAAAAAATTTTAAAAAAAAGATAAAGAAGAAAGTAACTAAAAACGAAGAGGTGGAGCGAGGGGAAGTGACGAAAGAATGAGGCTGCAACCAGTGGACAGGAATGTCGCGTTGAGCCACCGAGCGCAAAGGCTTTTTCTGCTTGTTCTTCTTCTCCTCCGTCGTATCATCGAAACGGTGGACCTCGAGAGGAGAGAAGATCGAGAGAGGCATCTCTCGAGACTAGAGACTCCAAGTGCTACCAAAAGAAGACCAAAGACACCGGAGAACCAGAGATGGAGGGTGGGCCCTCCTGCTTTTTCGTCAATCTTTTATCCTCGAGGATGCGGCTCTACTTTTTCTCAACGAACGAAATAAAAAGAGGCGAAGAAAAATAAAGAACTCTACGAGAGGATACCTGAACAAGGAGAATAATTAAAAAAGTGGAGGAGGAATATAGAAGCGAGCTGAGGAGAAGCCGAGGCCGAAGTAAGAGGAGGACAAAAGGGGGGAAGAAAGTCTTCAGGATGCTATTATCGGAATGGCTGGCGCCGGTCATTTCTAAACCGCCTCACGTGACTATCAAACTCCCCGAACGAATATCGAGCATCAATTCCCATGCCTTTACTTTGACGTCGACGTTTTTCATTCTTTTTTTTTTTTTTTTACATTTTTTCCCCCTTCATTCTTTTTCTTCCTCCGACTTGAATAACCGAAGAATCGCGACACTCCTCGGACTACTTAGTATCCAGAGTGCCACTCGGGCTCCCTGCAGGATTCGCGAATAAAACGTTACTCGCGGTCCTGTCTATTCGCGGAAGATTTAGAGATTTTCCATTTCGCTTACTATTTCCTCGCTGTGCGACACGTAACCTCCGTATAGCCGGAACGTGGCAACTTTCAACGAGGTCAGATCCTGGAGGATACGACCTACATTTTACAGTTAAAATTTGCTCTCCGCCACTGGGGGAAACTTTGCATACTTGAGTTGAGGTAATAAAAAAAAGATCTTTTCTAGGTTGAACTTTTAGAGTAAAGAAAATTCAGCAAATGTTTGATTAACAGTGTCACTTAACATTTACAGCCGGATATAAATTGTGGAACTTTGTAATTGGGGTCGACATTTTTTTTTTTTTTTTTTTTTTTTTTTGTACTGAATATCAATGAATGCGCCAACGGGTCACCTACGTTAGCAAAACTATGTCGATCGAAACCTCGTTCATTTTATTAATCTCGTTTATGTTTCTTTTCTTTTATTTTTTATGACCAACAATAAAGTGCATAAAAATGATAATTCAACATTCACCAGCCAGGAATAAATTGTGAAACTTTTAAATTGTGATCAAAAATGATTTTTCTTTGGACCGAATGTCAGAGCTCTATAAAATTAGCGATGCAACTTTAACTTAAAAATTTGTCATTTATACGATTCGATTGGTGGCCGTTTGGTAGTGATTGGTAGCCTAATTAACGCATTTGGTGGTCAATCGTTTAATTACAACAATTAAAAAAAGAAATGAGCCCCAATGTCGGCAAAACTTTTCTTTTCTTCAAATTCTTTCAATTAAGTCTCAGTCGAAGCGGAATTGTTTGGTAGTCAAGAATAATATAACAACGTTTGGTGGTCACTCGTTTGGCTAAAAATAGCCTTAGGGTGGAAGTTCATTAGTGCGTAATACTCTGCTGCGGTCCATGTCCACCAGCGTACTACGTACTGATGAATCCCCACTCTAAGGCGCACTTAGATTTTTTAGATTTTTTGCCAAACGAGAGACCACCAAATGTTTTAATTATATTATTCGTGACTATCAAACGATTCGGCGTCTATTGAAACGATTTGAAGAAAAAACGAAAATTTGACCAACTTTGAACTTCATTTCTTGCGGTAGTCCTAGCGGACAGCCAGAGCCCACATGAGTTCAGAGAGAATTGCGAACACTTCTCGATGGGATAAAAATTCGAAAAAATCAAGCATATGGAAGGTGCTGAAAAGATTGATTTTACATAATAATAACTCCAAAATATTATTAACAAATGCATAAAAAAAAATTGTTCAACAAATTCCCCGGCGACTTAACTTTCTGTTCATATAAACACAATTTGTTAATCTTTTTGAATACGTATGAATTTTTTCAGAATTTTATCTAATTTTTGAAAATCACGTTTTTTTATTAACTAAAAACGCAATTTTCAAAAATTAGACAAAATTCTGAAAAAATTCATACATATGAAAAAAGATTAACTTATTGTTTTTATATGAACAAAAAGTTAAGTTGCCGGAAGATTTGTTGAACAATTTTTTTTTCATTCATTTGTTAATAACATTTTGGAATTATTATTATGCAAAATCAATCTTTTCAGTACCTTCCATATGGTTGATTTTTTTCAGATTTTTATCTCACCGCGAAGTATTCGCAATTCCACTCTCAATTCGCTCTGAACTCACGTGGGCTCAGGCTGTCCGCAAGGACTACCTTAATTAGACAACCAATCACCACTAAACGACCACCAATAGAATGGTATAAATTACAAACTTTTAAATAAAAGTTGTATGGGTAACCTTATAGAGTGGAGTATCGTTAGATGCGCCAAAGGGTCACCTACTTTGGTGAAACTATATAGATCGGAACATCGTCCATTTTATTCATGTCCTTTATGTTTCGTCTTTTTTTTTCCTTTCTTGTGACCAAAGATACGGTGTATGAAAACCGGGTAGAATATCTGGGCGGGGTGGAATGGGCGTCGAATGGGCGCGTGGTCCATTCTTCAAGCTGTTTCCCTTATTCCCTCGACCCAACATCCTTCCTATTCGAAAAATCCATATAAGCACCGTCAGCATCCGGATTCTCCTGTCTTCCCAGTTCGAGAGACGCGGGCTCCGAGGTAGTCTCACCCTCGACGCCTCCTTTTACCCTCTTCCGGTTCTCTTTACCGACCGAGAACGAAGAACCCCGCCTACTTCTCTTTCGTGTTTACATATTCCATCGCGCGATCCTATAGCCTCGATTTTCTTCCGGTCTTTCATGTCAGGCGATGCATATATATATATATATATATCTGTTGCAAAAATCCTAATAGCCATTTGTAGCCATTATTTTTGGCTTACTTTTGGCCATTATTATCAGTGCAAATAAAATTAGTTTTCTTGCACTATCTTTTTCGCAAGAAAAAAAGTGGACAGGAAGGAGTGGAAGAGACAACGATCATTATGACGAGAAGATGAAAACTGGCGAAGTAATGCGATCCTTGAGACCCGTCCGTTGGACAAATTCTATTTCCGGTAAATTTAAGACCAGCCGAGCTCCCCGCCGCTCCCCTCGCCGACCGGATTTATATCAGTAGGCTGCAACCCAAGAATTTCGCCCCCATCATCGCTTTCTCGCGTTCCCTCATTTCGTCTCTCCTCGGCTCGCCCTCACTGCGCGTCCCTCGTGGATGCAACGAAAGACGAACTGAACGAATAAAAAATGATTGCTAGAGCAGAGTCAATTCCTTTTCGATTAATCAGTTTTTTTCTGTACTTTTTTCTTCTTCGCCTATCTGTCATTTTTTTTTTCTTTCAATTCCTCTCTATATTACGTCAAGTAAGCACGTCTCCTCAAACCGACCGCAGACCGAGACAAATTCTATTTCCGATGAATTTAAGAGACCGCTGTGTCTCATCCTTTCTGGCTTTCTTGTGACACCGCTGCTGCTGCTGCCGTTGCTGCTGCACACACCGAGAGCTCAGATTTATTTTACAAGCGATCTCAGCCTCCGGTTTCTCCGGCTTAGCACCAGACTCTCTATTCATCTTTCTATCTTTCAGGGTTTTTTTTTTTTTTTTTTTTTTTTTTTACTTTTACTTTTATTTCTTTCGCTCTCCTTCACTCCCGTTTGCTCGATCCTTACTTCACAAACCGGCGGTGGCGCGCAATTAAAAAGACCAGCCATTTGAATTTAGAATAACCTCGCCCGGTTCTATATCATTTTTTCCTCTCTCATTCCAGTTCTCCACTTCGTTCTCCACCGCCTCGTCGAAATAACCGAAAGAATAGAATTTTTTTTTTTTTTCACGTACCTCGCCTCTCATAATTTTCGATCCCTCCGCGATTTCTTTTTATTCTTCGTGATTTTTTTTATTTTTTAATTCTCTCTTTTCGCAATTAAAAATCGCAAAGCTGCGCGGAGCTTGTACCGCGGGACGGTAATACGCCGCGGTCGCTTGAACTTGCGAACGTCAGCTTAAAAATTGCAGCCGAGCGGACGATGAAGAAATAAATTTCAAAAAAACGTTCTTGTTTAAAATAATTACGTTGATGCGGTCCGCTGCGGATTTATGGTACGTAAAAGTTGAAACGCGCCGCTCGGGGGACTTTGGATTACTAAACGATTTTATTCTGACCACAGGAGATCCCCGAAGCCTGCGGAAAACTCCTTTTTCGGAATGCAAATAAAGATTGCGTATCGTCACGTTGTACCATCGCGGTTAACCCAGATACTATCTTGTTGTAGACGCGTTCTCGAAGGCCACACGTTTCGCAAAGTCGCTTTAGCCATTTCGCTTCGTCGGCAGATTTTTTTTTTTTTTTTTCTAATTCTTTACCTATGAAGGGAATTTTCACAGCAACCGTAACAACGGCACGATTCGTTTCACCCGATTTTTTCCGTGTTATCACGAAAGTGACCCCTAAAGGTCCCACCACGATTTTTTTTTTCAGAAATGTTACCTAGTCAACGCTCTTTTTTATTTTATTTTAAATTAATATTTTTTAAATTACTTTAATTCATTTTATTTCCCGTCAACTTCGCAAAGGCTTCGCAAAGTCGTTTTAGCCGTTTCGCTTCATTCGCAGAAATGTATTTTTTGAATTAATTTATTTTCTCGATCCGCAGCAAACGTTGCTTTCCTTTGACTGTAACAACGACGGGGGTCCTTGTGACCGAGTATTTTCCCTGTTACAACAAAAATGAACCATTAAGGTCCCTCCGCGAATTTTTTCAGAGATATTGCCTCGTCGACGCCGATTTTTATTAAATTGTGAATTAATTTTTTTTTAACTCTCTTAATTCAATTTTTTTCCTCGTCAACTCTTTCGTCCCTAATACCGATGGGTTCCAACGGAGCGGAATCATCGATCCTTTGTTTCTTCCAGCGTGGCGAGCCTTCGTCCATCGTCGTTGACGCTGGTGGCCCCCGGAATCCCCTTCATCTTCCAACGATGCGAATGGCCAGTCAACCGAGAACGAGAGTCGCCCAGGAAATCTGACGAACTGTGCCATTTAAGCCTGTATCAAGGCTGTCCCACCGCGCGCGCCCGCGCAGAGTCCAGAATTAGGAACACTTCTCCATTGTATGTGTAAAACATTGTTCCGCGATGTAGAAACAAGAGGTCGCTCGAAAATCTCTCCGCGTGGTCGTCCGTTCGGTTGATCCTTCACTCACTGATCTTGAAAATCAATCGAACCCTCGCTTCTCTCCCTCGTATGACTTTTTATTATTTTTTTTTCTCTCCGCATGTTCGTATTCTCTTTGTCGGGATTCTTTTACCCCTCGATAAAAATACAACGGCTCGCGGCTTCTTTGATCCTCGAAATCATTTCAGAAAAGCATTCTTCCTTTTATCGTTATTTTTTTTTTATTTATTTTTTTTTTATTATTATAAAATGAGCCATAAATTCGCGATCAGCGGGAAAGAATACCATTTATTCCGTATTTTGCGTATTTTGCGATGAGTGATTTTTCGGAATTTTTTAAACACAAATCCTTCCTTCCAGATGGAGTATCGAAAATAAAAAAAGCAAAACCAAAAAAATAATTTTTCAAAAAAGTGTGTTAAATGCTTTGCCTCGCAAATTTTTTTCTGGCTAAAAATGAAGTAGTCGAAAGACGTATGTTCCCGATCGCTAATTCCCATGTATTTTTTTCGCTAAACACGAATCCGGCTGCTGTTTTGGCCCAAAGTCAAGCCAGGACATTTGCATGTAAAACAGTCTTTCTTTTTTCGATTATTCCTTTTTTTTTTTTTTCCGCGCGACTGAATTTCCTGTTGAACGGCTTCCAGCTCGTAATTTATTGCCAGCGCGACTAATTGGAGAAATCTTCTCGCTTATCCGAGCCGCGGATCGATTTTATGACGAACCTCTGGCTGCACTCTCGATTCTCTTATTATTCGTCCCGGCTTCATCTGCGCAGCGGTCTCGATGAAAGACGCTGATCCTCACGTGCCTCGTGCACACATCGATATATTGTGTGTTATGTAGGACGTACCGAACGGATGGGGCGATGTGTGCAACATTATTATTAGTGCCGTGGCAAATGCCTGGAAGGTGAATTGTGCTGTTCGCCTCCACTCGCGCGGGCTTAGGAAAACCTCGGTACAAAAAAAAAAAAAATGAAAAAAAACGAAAAAAAAAAAAAAATTGACGCTATGCACGTTGCTTTTCGTTCGTTCCCTCGACCGGCTGTTCCACGCTTCTATATGAAATCTACTTTCACCGCTGCGGCCGGGCTCCGAGAGAATGGCATAATATGCACTAGACTTCGGTCTACCGGCAATGGCGTTACGAAATTTCCTATAACACAAGCGTTCGTCTCTCTGGCTGCCTCCGCGCCGGTGCCTCCGTTTATTCTTCCAACCGCTTCTTTCTCATTTGATCCATTGAGGGGCTTCCAACGATTTCCGGCCAAAAGAAGTCTTTAACTTTTTTATCAGCAAGAAAAAGAAACGAGCAAAAATCCTAAGCTTTCTATTGTCGGTAACGGTCTTCTGATCCCGCAAAAAAAAAAACATCCTCAGTCGCGATATTGATAAATTGCACGAGTTAAACATTTTTGTTCAATATTTGAAAAAAAAATGAAATTTTCATATGGCTTCCTCATATAAGTTGCAAATTTAAATTTTCATATGGCCTTCTCATAACGTTCCTTTATTTGCGAAGCTTCTTCTACGAGGAAGCATTTTCTGTATTGTTGGCTTCCTCATAGAGGAAGCTCCGCAAATAAAGGAACATTATAAGAAGGCCATATGAAAATACAATTTGCAACTTATATGAGGAAGCCATATGAAAATTTCAATTTTCAACTTTTATGAAGAAGCCATATGAAGATTTCAATTTTTAACTTTTATGAGGAAGCGATCTGAAAAAATTTTCAACTTGTTTTAACGTCAACGTCGTGTTTGCCTTTTATGCATATGACTGGCCGATTCAGGTTCAGAGCGAAAAAATATACCGATATCTTTGCTTTGTTAGATCCGTGCACCTACTCCAATTAACGAAAATACAGGGTTACGGAAATTTTTTTTTTTCAAATTATTAAGTCACTTATCCAATATTCACCGTTTTGTGGCCACGTCTAATGTATTTTTCACCCACCGATGACGAGTCTCCGAATTATTTTACTCCTAGGGCGACACTTGATACA
This sequence comes from Exephanes ischioxanthus, assembly GCA_958510785.1. Classification (NCBI taxonomy): domain Eukaryota; kingdom Metazoa; phylum Arthropoda; class Insecta; order Hymenoptera; family Ichneumonidae; genus Exephanes; species Exephanes ischioxanthus. Next base: position 5,868,484 of record OY294021.1, read on the forward strand.
TAAACTCGTGTCGGACAAAAAATACAACTTTTCAAAAAAATTCAAGAATTTCAAAATCCCATAAAATTTTAACGTTTCGATCCATTTTCGCCAAATTTAATACGAAACATTGTACAGTGTTACTCCATTCCCATGTCAAATTTCCGATCGATACCTCCATATTTACTCGAATTAGACCGTTTTTAGTCATTTTTCAGAAAACTCAGATAAACTCAAAATCCCATAAAATCTTACCCTTTCAATGAATTTTGACCAAATTCAATACCAAAGGTCTTTGATCAAAATAGTATATTTGTGGGCAGTTTTAGGACGACTGCTCTAATTTTACGCAAGTTAGAGCTACCACGACCTTTTTTCAAAAATTTCAAAATCGCGTAAAATCTCGAAACGGGCCTCAATCTTCATGAAAATTGCACCGAGGGAAGAGACATGACCACTCTACTAGTTCACCAAATTTCAACTGGCTATCTCGAACTGTTTCCGAGTTATAGTCGTTTTAAACGACGCAAGTCTGTCACACACAGACATACACACACACACACACACACATACACGCACACATACGTCCGGACGCCAGCTGAAAATCACATTTCTCGACGTTTCGGACTATGTTAAGTACTCTGACACTAAAATCTCGAAAAAAAATTTTTTCACGAAAACAAAGCTTCCTCTATGAGGAAGCAAAAAAAATTGAACTTGGACTAAAATTTCTTATACTCTGGAAGTGGGCATTTTTGCACGATCTCAACAACGTTGCCATCAGTGGACGGATCTTCGGAACAATTTTTTTATTACACCGAAAAAAAAGGTTTCCTAACATCAACCTCACAGCTGCGGTCGCGGAAGATTGCCTATTCTGTTCGATCAAACATATTCTTAGTTGGGACAATGAAACGATTTTTTAAATGCTGATGTAACATTTCAGTCAACATCAACTAAATGTTTCCTTCGCCACCCGCAACCGCCGGATTCGGTGGACTCAAACAAATTTTGTCCGATCTCACCAAACCTATTTCTCGGTGTACCGATAAAATAAAATGTGCTTTTGTTTTTCTATCCTTGCATGAAATCGTCGGAGGGCCGACAAAAGCAAAAGAGAATGTGCAGAAAATAAAACAAAGCTCGGAATGCGAAACTCCATCGTGTCTCGATAGGAGAGAATTCGCACAGAGTCAACGAATCCGTTTGAAGTTGGGAGGATAATTCGAGAACGTAACGGATGAGCAACTTGACCCCCGGCATATGCGCCAGCAGGGAATCATTGCACGACGTGATACGGCGAGCCAACTGGTCTACCATACGCGATACCATTGACTATTGTGTACCCGCTGATGCTGTTTCGCCGCACAGGCTCGTACCCACGGAGACCCAAGAGTCTAATGAACGGTTACGTCGTTAAATGGGGTGAATCCCCAGCGCGGACGGGACTCTCTCTCTCTCCGTCTCGATTTTTCTCCGTCTCCCTCGGTCCCCGTGGTCCGCGGGTTCACGTGGATGAGGGGAAAAAAGAGGGGAGAAAAAAAAAAAAAAAAAAAACGAGCCGAGAGGAGTTTTGACGTTGAAACGAGAAACGAGAACAATTCTCTAATGCCACGGCTGCGGGTGGAACACCCCATGCTGGTTTTCCTTCCTCTGGGAGCCACTTGTGCCGCGCCACGGGACCTGCTGTTCTCTCCTGCGTCAGTTTCGTACGTCCGGATGAAACGGACTCCCTTCCCCCGACAACGAGGGGGAACAACAACCCATTGGCCAATAACCTCCGGCCTTTCTGCCCGAGGAGTTTTACAGCTCGTGACTCGGTAACTTTTCTTGTAAGCAAAGCGGAAAAGGATTCGGATAAAAATTGCTAGAAGGGGTCGAAAGATTTTTTAGAAAGAAAACAAGATCTTTGTTTCTTCGACGATCTTTTTTTTTTGAAATTTTCTTTTTCTTTGGTGTAGTCATATTTTTTTTTTTTTTTTTTTTTTTTTCGGGAAATTTGTTGTTTGCTCGTAGAGTAGGACGTTGGGAACATTGGATATAAATTTCTGGGAGATATGTTACGAAGGGACGAGGGAGGCACGCGATCACCGAGGAAACTCGGTCGGGGTTTCCAGCGAACACGAGAAGGAGATTCGAGGGAACAGGGAGAGATAAAGTCGGTAGAAAGAAAACGAAAGCCATATGGCTCTGGACATCTATATGGGGGCCGAAAGTATCGTGCGGGCTCGTGCTTTATATTTTCCTGCGCCCTTCGTGAAATATTGGTCTACGCGCTCATGTTCCGAGTGTCCTACTTGTTTCACGCACTTTGGGTATTCGGAAATTATGAGCCACCCGAGACGGGTTAGATAGGAAAACATGTTTCTTTGCCTATGTCTTACTGAAAATTTACCCCTTAGAATGGAAGAAATCCCATTCCATGACCCAAAATTCAATCAATAGAAAAATCAATTTTAGCTGTCGGAATGGATTTCATTCAATTCCATGGATTTAATAAAATCCATTCCAGAAGCTAAAATTCACACTGATAAAAAAGTTCAGTTGAATCAACTAAGATTCGGGCAGGGACGTTCAAATAAATATTTAGTTGGTCGAACAAAATATTTGAATGACTCAAAAATATTTTTGTGCAATCACCCAAAAGATTGTTGAACTAACCAATTTTTTAGCTGTACCAACAAAATATTCAGTTGAACATCCCTGCCCGAATTTTAGTTGATTGAACCGTATTTTTTTATCAGTGCAACCATTCGAAAATGTTGCCCATAGATTGGAATAAATGCCATTTCATGAGCTCAAGCTCAAAGATTAGAAAATGTTGCTCATAGAATTAACTAAATTTCACTTCATGAGCTAAAACTCAAACATTAGAAAATTTAGCCCATAGAACGGAATCAATTTTTCTAAATGGTTGGATTCAGCGCATGGAATGGAAAGTAAGTATCGCTTTTTTCACAAAAAAAAAAAATAAAAAAGTCGTGTTCTGAATTTTTTTTTGAAGAATGTAGAGCCGTCTTTCCCTGATCCCTAAAAAAATACGACAGGAGAGTGCGGGTGGTAAGAGGCGCGAAGAAATGCCCCTCGGCTCTAATCTCGACGATAAGAGTCGTATAAATCGCCGGGAGTGACCGAGACCCACACTCTCCTGCCTATCTAGATCTATTTTTTTCCCCCGTCCGTCTCCATACTCTTCCCGTACTTCTGTGCCGCTCGATTATTTACTGCGGCCACGATCTTTCGAGCCACTCTCAGAAGAGAAGAAAAAAAAAAAAAGAAACTCGAAGGATATAACTTTTAGCTTATTCTGTTTTTTTCCTCCCCATCGCTTTACTATTTCGACTCATGCCTCTGGAATTCACAAGACTCGAAGGCATTCAAGAAGCTCCGTTGCTCTTACGCGAAACAACAGACCGAGAACCGTAATTAGCTTTTTTTTTTTTTAATTTATTTTTTAACTTTAAAAATGTTTCCTCGGCGAGAAGATATTTTGTCGTAACAATCCAAGGAATTTTGTCCTTGAATAATTGAATTCCACAGGACAAACGTGCCGGCTTATTAACCATGGAAGGTCGCGTTCTACTCGTTAACCCTAGTAGCCTCGAAACTTCCGGTCCCCCGGTGCTGCACCGCTCTTTTTCAAAGGGTAATAACAGTAATTAACGCCCCGGACGTGTAATGATCGAACGAAGCTACCGCTAACGTCAGCACCGCACGCCTCTTTCTTTCTCCTATCCCATTTGAATCTTTGTGCAATCGCTCAATGCCTCGCTCGTGACATTGTCTTCAGTCCAGTTTACCTAACGATCCGGGTGTCGTGGTAAAAAAAAAAAATAAAAATAAAAATAAAAATAAAAATAAAAATACAATACAATATCCACGATTGTGGGCAGACGGCCAATTGACATTCGACCTGCATGTTCTTGACCTCAGGGCATGTCACAATGACATTTCCGACGCCAAAAAGACTCGAAGCTTCGCACAAGTATGTGCATCCGGTTTTATTGTTGGTAACTTAATTTCCCGTCAAGTTTTAATAATCGGTCGATCATTTTTTTACCGTGACTTGTACATTTAGCAAACATATTTTTGCCACAGACCTCAGCAATTTTCCGTCTCGGTATTTGAAAAATATTTCTCGCGTTAATATTTACCATCGCTTTTTTTCTTTTTAATTGAAAAATATTTAATATACGGTCGTTTGGCGATTTTTAAAAATGTAGAGTTATCGAGAAGAAAATTGTGGACCTTAGCGTATGAGAAATGTTAAATACACAAGCCCTTTTTCTTCACCGTGCAAGGCAACGCTATGAATCATAGTAGTCCATTTTCGCGAAAGCATATAAATCTGGTTCTTGTTTGGTAAATTAATTTCCCGTCAATTTTTAATAACCCATCGATCATTTTTTACCTCGTCTTGTACATTTAGCAAACATCTTTGGTTCGCAGACCTTAGCAATTTTTCTTCTCGTTATTTTAACAATATTTTCCTCGTTAATTTGTATCATCGCTTTTCTTCTTTTGATTTTATTTGAAAAATATTTAATATAGGGGAGAGCGGGGCAAAATGGCACACCGGGGCAAAACGGGATAATGAGACAAGACTCAATTCTCCAATAACTTTTGGATGGTGCCGATGGTGGTACGTGGGGCAAAACGGGTTTGAAAATCCTCATGTATCGTTGGGACAAAATGGGGCATCCAAAAATCATTGGAAAATTGAGTTTTGCCCTCACTGTCCCGTTTTGCCCCGCTGTGCCATTTTGCCCCGGTCTCCCCTACGGTCGCTTGGCACATAAAAAATGTAGATTTACCGAGAGGAAGATTGTGCGGACCTTCGCGCACGAGAAATATTTGTTAAATGCACAACCCTTTATTTACTGTGCAAGGTAACGCTATGAATCATTGCAATCAATTTTTTTCTGCACGGTCGTGAAAATTGCATTTTGAGATAGGTCCGTGATCTTTTTTTTTCCGACACATTTTTGTTACTATTAGGACTGAAATCTTCACACACACGGACACCCGGCGCTCGCCTGGACTGCAGACACATCTCGGGGCAAGCTGTCGTGCGGTGAAGTTTATATTTAAGTTCCCCGAGCCGTCTCGGGGGACCTGCAAGGAGGGTTTGGGAAAATTCTTCCTAATGGATTCTTAATGACCGTGGGCCGGACGGTATGTGCGGAAAGAGATACGGCACAGTCGGTCCACGGATCGAGCGGCGATGACGCCTACGACGCGACACAACGCACGGGGCGCGGAGAACACAGCAGCTGATGCTGGCAGCCCTTTTGCCATCTTATACCTCGATGACGGCTCAAACTTCAACGTCTCACCCGTGAACGCTTTCCAAAATCGTTTCCTTTTTTCTTTGTCTCGCCTCACTCAGGCGTTGATATATCCGACAATTCGGCTTCTTTGAAAATTTTTATTTTTCGGTTTTTAATTTTTTTCGGTTTTTAATTTTTTTCCATTTTTTATTTTTTATTCTTAATTTTTTTTTTTCGCTTTTACGATCTCGCCATTTATCAAAGCGATGTCCTGGAGATTCAACTAGCGATTGCAGGTGAGAAAATGAAATAAGAAAATGAGATAATTTTGGCTCTCGTGTTATCGACTCGTAAAATATTCAATATTGTATCTAAGCGGGGCTTATTTATGATCACTGGATCGAGATCGGGAATCTTTTATCTACCGTCCCTTTATCTCGCTCAAATATTATGTTAGATAACAAAGGCATATAAACGTGTCAAAAAAAATTAACTCCATTCAATTTCGTTTTTCGTTAATTTTTTTTTTGTATAAAATGACACAAAGTTATGTAGTTTTGTTAAAAATAAATGAACTCATCGAGATTTCTTTTTTTTTTGGTAATTAAGAGATAAAAAAAAAAATGAAACTTAAACGAAGCCCACATTTTTTTTGAAGCCGAGATCCTTAACTTTTTTTGCTTAAATTTTTTCCGACAGCTCGCAAGATACGAAAAGCCTCGTACGACCTCGTTCGGCTGAACCGATTCGTAAGGAGTCGAGAGGATTCCTAACGAAGACTGACAGCTTTCCCACGTTTCTCGAGAACTCTGAAGGACGGGAGAGAACGTGCCAAGACAGAGAGAGGTCTCGTGTCGCAGCGAGTGACGAAGCTTGAAGAGGCTCAAAAAGGATCCACGTGTTTACGAGGCCGAAATCCCTCCAGCTGCGTCACGCGGGTAGTAAATGGGAAAGATCCTCTCTCCGCTCGGTCCAGACTCTCGTGACGTTATCCTACGGGCAGCCTGTTAACTGTCACAGTGGCTTAAACGTTGCGTCTACCGACGTCTCGTCAGTTCGGCGACGAAACTGGACCAGTGTGATTCAAATGAAGAAAAAAATATCAAAAGTAGAATAAAAATCGGAATTCCGATCCGAAAATCGAATATCCTCTTGAAGGTCGAACATTTTATTTTAAAGGAAACAAAAAGAAATTTTCTCTGCCCGATAATGAAGATAGGAGCTGGACTAAGAGACTAATTTTAAGATCTTGAGATAAAACTTAAGATCTTGAGATAAAACTTAAGATCTTGAGATAAAACTTAAGATCTTGAGATAAAACTTAAGATCTTGAGATCAAACTTAAGATCTTGAGATCAAACTTAAGATCGAAGTTTGACCCGAACTTTATCTATCTTAAGTTCGAACCGCAGTTCGAACTTAATTTCGCGCTTAAATCTGATTTTAAGTTCGAACTAGATTTCGTGCTTAAGTCTGATCTTAAGTTCGAACTTAAGTCTGAACTCAAATTCGATTGTAGTTCGAGTTTGATCTTATGATAGATCTTAAGCACGCAATGAAGTTCGGCAAAATTTCGATCGCTCTTGCGATCAAACTTGACCCTATTTTCGAATTTGACGCTAAGCGATCGAACTTGACCCTAAGGAAAAAAAAGATGCAAACGAAGTTTGTATACAGCTTAATTTTTTTCTTCTTTTTTTGCGTTCTCTGTGTGAAAGTAAGATGGAGGAAGAAACGAATTTAAGGGAGGAGCCCAATGCTCACGACACACGGGACGCCCTTAACCGAGGACGCGCTCCTCGGTTAAGGGCGTCCCGTGTGTCGTGAGTATTGGGCTCCTCCCTTAAATTCGTTTCTTCCAGGCAGCCAGTGAACTACCAAACGAGTAAGCAAGGCTAGTCGCTCTCCCAGTCCCCGACTCACTGTCTCGGGGTTGCTACCCCGATTCCCTTCGCTGCGGAGTTCAGACCCCGACCCCCCATCGACCACCCCCTTCGAGGGACTTGCGGGTTTTCCGGATTTAGCGTCTGATTTCTTTTTTTTTCTTTTTTTTTTTATCTTCTTCCTTTCCTTTGTCTACCGCTTTCTTCATCCTGCTCGTGGTTTCGTGCGTATTCCATGTTATTTTTTTTACACTCTTTCCTGCCTTTCCTGCATTTCTTATTTTTTATTATAGTGAAATAAAAAATTTCCACATTTAAATCAAAACATGTTCCGAATGTTCCAAAACAGCGAAAAATCACATTTCGAAAAAATGTCCGGATGTATGTGTGTGTGTGTGAATCAGACGCGAAAAATCCAAATCGCTATACGTCGGAAATGCCTCGACCGATCAGGCTGAAATTTCGCACACATCATGTGTGATCAATAGTCAACCTTTGGTCAAAAATTCATTGAAAAATGTTCAGCTGTTTTTTTTTGTGGGCGATTTTTTATTTTTATTTGATTCTCTATTGCGTCTATTAGTCTGACCGTGAGGTTGATTCTTTCGATAGGGCGAAAAAAATTAACTCATTGAAATGTCGATTGGAGAGATAAAAATTTCTCTACTCCAAGTCATCGAGTCGATAGACTCGAGGACTTTTTTAATATTCGCACGGGACGATGGGGAGCGTAAAAAAAAATTGGGGGCGAAAATGAGAGGCTGCAATTATTGGAAATGTCGCACGCAGTGCAGGGTCGCATAGGTGGGAATTGAAAAAAATAAAATAAAAAATAAACATCAACGGTTCGATATAGATTCGTCAAAAAAATTTGGCACCGGTTTCGTGCGCCGGACGGAATCGGTATACGTACCCCGAAAGCGGTGCGCACACACATTCGCCAAATTCCTGTAATTTGTGTAGCTCGTGTCTCGTTCGCAACGATTGGCTACCGGTCAAGCGATCGGGCGGTGCGCATGGTAAGAGGGAAAGCAGTTGGTTTCGCCCTGCAAACCGATCGCCGGCTATCCCTCTCTCGTACCAACAGCGCGACGTATCATTACCCCCCCGCGTTATTACACTCGACGAAATAACATATTATTATCGGTGTGCTTTACGTGTGCGGCCCTTGTAAGAATGAAATAACCGAGACAGGGAAAGATGTACCGAAAATAAAAAATAAATATATATATAAATATAACTATATATGCGTACATATGTTTTCTTTGACTCGTAATCGCGGCAAAGTAACTTTTACCGTGTGATTACCGGACATCTCGTTTACTTCGATACAGACACAGAAATTAACTGCACAAATGGGTTATCTTTTTTTTTGTTCTTTTTTTTTAAGAATCATGCAACGTCGAGGAACCATCGTTTCGCGGGTGGAAGCTAAAAATGATGCGACGAATTGGTCCAAAATGTTGTACACTACCTGGTACTAGCGATTTTTGATCTTAGGAATGTCGATCTTCGTTTTACCAAAAATTTTACTTTGGGTATCATCCGATAGCCGAGAAATGTTAAAAAATTTGGCTTTCTAGTATAGTAGTATTATTTATTACGAAGTACCCCTTGACGGGTTTTTACATACCCCAGCCCTAATATTATTCCCTCAAAACGATCAGTCCCTTATAAACATAAAAAATATTTCCTGTAACATATACATTGTATTCCTTGCATATTACACTTTCGCTTTTCTCTCCCGCCTCTCAAACTCCGCAACATATTCACACACGCGTATAACCGCTTCCCTTCTAGACTAATCTCGATTTCCCGTTCCAAATCCTCCCCTTGGCAGTTACCCTTCCAGCCAGTCAAACCGTCTTCTAGTTCCCTCCTCGTTTTTCGATTCATTTCCTCGCACTTCGAAATATGAGCGATTGTTTCATTCTTCTTTCCACACAGGCTAGATTTCGTTTCCTTGAATCCCTTACTTTTGACTTTTTCCACGTTTCCACATCTCAATCTTACCCAAGTTTCCTTAACTTACCTTCTAAAATTCTTGTCCTCCCCATATTTCTTCATTTCTACTTTCATTTTCCTAAACTTGCCTTTATATAATTGACTCGTAATCAGAGCAAAGTATCGACAGAAAAATTAACTGCACCAATGGGCTTTCTTTTCTTTTTTTTGTTTTGTTTAAGAATCAAGCAACGTCGAGGAACTCATCGTTTCGCGGGTGTGGCTAAAAAATGACGAGACGAATTGGTCAAAAATTTCATGCGTTACCTGGGATTATCGATTTTCAATCCTAGGAATATCGATCCTCGTCCCACCGAAAATTTAACTTTGGATCTCATGAGATGGCCAAGAAAAAGTTTTAAACTCTGGTTTCATATGAAACCCAAAAACTCTTTGCGATCGTAAACTTAAGCTAATGTATCATTAGTGCATGAGGATGGGACCGATATAAGGCAATGTCGCTATACGATGGACATAAACTCTATTTTACTATGTTCAAAAATTTGGGAAATAATATTATTCCGTGAAACGGTGCATTTTATTACCGAGGAGGAAAATTTCCCAAGGCTTCCAATAGTTCGACGTCCTCGAGCGTTTTCTTATGGATTGTGGGAATAAAAAAAAAAAAACGGGGCGCGCAGGTATAGACGAAAGTGATGAGAAAAAGTCGAAACTCCGGCGATTCGTTTTTGCAAAGGGAGGAACGGAGACAGGGACGAAGCTATGCAGGACCGAAGCGATACAGGGAGTATAGGAAGAGGATCGGACCACGGCGAGCGACTCAGCAGAAAGGACGAAGCGCTGATGACCAAGGGAGGAAGAGGGCTCGAGAGAGAACGACGACGGTTGCGGTTTCTCGCTCGAGCATGGCGAGGCGAACGTGTCGCGCCAATTACGCGAGCGGCGAGGCCGGAGGGTGCGGGAAATTCCCCTCCCGGAAGAAGATGATAAAGAAACAGACTAAAAAAAACGCGCAAAAAAATAAAAATAATAGATAAACAATTTAGTCTTGTCCTATGAACGAAATGCCTCGTAGGGCATTTCGTTCATTTTAGTCAGTTCGAAAGAACGAACTGACTAAAATATGCAATTCAGTACACTGAGCGAAGGATCTAGTAAAAATTACCGATCATCTAAGAAAAATTACCATAGCACATAGCAGTAGGGCGCCAGGGCCCCACCTATGGCAGAATGTCTCAGATTTTCAAGAATTTTTACCATAAGATCTAAGAAAAATTCTTATAAATCCGGTACTTCCTACCATCGGCGCCCTAGCGCCCTACTATTATGTGCTATGGTAATATCTCTCAAGCGATATAGTCATTTTTCTTAGATACTTCTCTCAGTGTAGACAACTGAACGGATTCAATCAAGAGAACGTTTGCCGTTTTCCGTCGCACAAACAAGTCGATCGGATCAGATCGAACATCAATACGCGAGCATCAGCAAATCACGGCTGTGTGTGGATACGGCACGGCCTTTATGTGTTCCGTACGTAGTTTTGTGTGCGAGCCGCTTCAATCAAGGTGTAGGCTCGGATAATACGGAAAACTCGGATAAAACGGACAAAACAGCATGTCCACGCGTGGAGTTGTCTGCAACTGCTACATTGTTGCATACGCGCTTAAACTTGAACAAGTTTGCTGCGTCTCTATATTGCGAGCTGTAAATACATCAGTTCCGATTCTCGAATCAATGGTAAAACATCGTGATGTCTCAAAAAAGGAAACAAGTCGTGAATTAACTAATAAATTTAATGTTTGTATGAAGTGGTGTGTTATTTTTCAAAAATATGTAATGGTAGTACAAGTTTGAATTGAGTATGTTATCCGAGTTTTCGCTTATGCGTCGTACGGTCTCCCCACATTACCTCGGATAAACGGGGTTCTACTGTACTTGCAGTTTTCTTTGGGTACAAAAGTGAAGGTTTCCAAAAAAAAAATGTTCCGAATCACGTATTTCAATGACTTTTGTCCTACCGAAAACGAATGCGACGTCAGTTTTTGCCCAGCATGAAACACAACATTAGTAATCCCAAAAAAAGTATATATTTTTCAAAAAAATTCCAGCTCTACTTTGCCCATAAAATATTAAACCGGAAGTAGAATAACCCGTATTTACGGGTTATTCTACTTCCGGTTTAATATTTTAACACACGAATTTTCGTGTGCTCTCTCCGTGCAAAAAAAAGCTCGATGAAGCTCGTACGTTTAATGACAGTGAGAGAAAGAAGCGATGAGGAAGTTGGCGGCCGGAGCGATGAAAGACAGCGGAGATCCACCAAAGTTGCACCGTTAATGCTCGGGACGGGTACAATGCTTCTTCGCTTCCCCTCGGTGGGCGTCTTTCTTCTTCCTCCGAAGAAATCCGGATTCCCGGAAATTTTCACAACACGTATGCGCGTGACTTTGATGTCGAGCAAAGGTAAAAGTGGAGCACCTTGAGAGTCAGCGTCACGACACACGGTGCGAAGATAAAACACGCCGAATTTGGGTCCGTACGTTTGTGCAATCCCTTTGTAAAAAGTCGTCTGCGGAGAGGCGTCTATTGCCGAGGAAGCATTAGTCTTCCGGCCTACCGGGCGCGGAACAGTGAGGCAAGGCACGAAACGTTTGAGATCCGAGAAGAAAAGCTATTTTCGTTTCTACGGTCAGTGTTCGCTTTTTTATCGGTCTCCGATTGAGGAAGCTCTTAGAAGGCACCGGATCGCCCGCTCCGGCGAAAATTGCTCAAAGATGAAAGACCCGAGGTTGGAAAAGGCAAAACTATGCCACGCGGGCTTTTAAAGAACATTTTTCACGAAGTCTGATAGCGGTAAAAGCATTTTTTTTTTCGCCAGAGAAATAAATATGAGCAGTAATAGTAATTATATATTTTTGACAATATTTTGGATGGCACGGGCATTGATACATTTAGAAGATTATTTACAGTATATTTATGTTGCCAACGGGCCATCGACCTAAGTCATCAGCCCTTGATTCGCTTTTTTTATAATCGTAGTTTGTATTTCGGTGGGGAAGAATTATTTTTATTTTATATTTGAGTTTAGTTTACATCTTCGTTTGTCATTCTCTCAAGTTGTTGGTATGTGGACAAATAATGAATTTGTACAATTCAGCGAAAAATGTAATCATGAATGAAAATTCAAAATTAAATTCACCCTAATGCGCGAAACGTTTGAGTTCCGAGAAGAAAAGCTATTTTCGTTTCTACGGTCAGTGTTCGCTTTTTTTATCGGTCTCCGATTGAGGAAGCTCTTAGAAGGCACCGGATCGCCCGCTCCGGCGAAAATTGCTCAAAGATGAAAGACGCGAGGTAGGAAAAGGCAAAACTATGCCACGTGGGATTTTACAGTTCGGCGATGATAAAGAACATTTTTCACGAAGTCTGATAGCGGTAAAAGCATAATTTTTTTTCACCACAGAAATAAATATGAATAGTAATAGTAATCGCATTTATTGACAATATTTTGTATGGTTACGAGCATTGATACATTTAGATGTAATCTTTACAGTATATTTCTGTTGCCAATGGGCCATCGACCTAAGTCCTGCAGCCCCCGATTCGCTTTTTTGTACTGGTGCGTTCGTTTTTCTGTGGGAAGGAATAGTTTTAATTTGACGTTTGAATTTAGTTTACATTTTCGTTTAGAATTCTCTCAAGTTGTTGGTAAGTGCAGAAATATGAATGAGCAAAAAAATGTAATCATGAAATAAAATTCAACATTAAATTTGAAGCATGAAATAGAATTCGGCTCTAAGATCTTCCCACTTTTCGGTCGGCAACGGACCGTACAGCAAAAAATCAGAAAAAATGCACACACGAACCCCGAATTGTGCTCTATGCGATGGCGGATTAAAAAAAATGGATTCCAAACCCCCGTGTCGTTGTCGTAGCTCGAGAGGTCGAGGCGGTAAAGGATTTAAAAAAACACGACCCAAAGTTGTTCTAGGAGCGGTTTGAGGTGCACAAATATTGAATCGTCGAGTCGCCGGGGATCCGTGCGATGTTTCAACTGGTCATGTTTGTCCGAGCGGTTCGGCACAGAGGCCGGAATACAACTCGGCTCGGATGGAAGATTGGTAGTGACACAACGCCGGAGACCCGTTTGCCTAATTAACTAGCGACTCCTCCGCTACCGTCGGCAGACGGACGGGCTCTGACCTAGCGCACGGTTAACACGCTCGGAAACTATGATAGATCGTAACTCTTAAAATTCCTACAAGTACCTAAAACACGAGCCCGTTTCGACCGTAGATTTTTTTTTTTTTTTTTTTTTTTCTCGACGTTCATCCGCAACGAAGAATTCGATGGGGCACGGCAGTGTCGCTGCTGAAAGAGAATGAAATGCAAGGTACAAAAAAAAAAGAGGAAAAAAACAAAAAAAAGAAATATGCTGAAGATCTTGAACAAGAAAGGTTGAACAATTGAGACGCTCGAGAGGCCCGGCTTACACGAGAGTGCACTTTGGGGGTTCGTAATGCTCGAAGGAAAGCTAAAGGGAGTTCGCGGGAGGGGCGGAAGGCAAAAGTAGAGCGTACGAGTGGTCCAAGAGCAGCTCCCTCTTCGTATTGGGCGCGTAGGTAAGGACGACGTGAAATTTCGAAAATAGTTCCACATGGGTCACAAGGGAATCATATACAGGAGGAAGTTATTGCCTCGAAGTACGTACGGACTCCCCTCTTAATTTTTTTTTATGCCTGACAAGGAGACTTCCGTTTACCCGATATTAATAAATATCTTCTTTCAGTAATTCTTTTTTTGTTAAACATGGGAATAGGCGAAAAATTGTTTCGGTTCGTAAGAAAATATAAGTAGTCGTAAAAAAAAAAATCGTGAGTCGGAGGGTCTCCAGAGCACGAGTCCCCCGGGTGTTCCCGATGCCCTCGAGATCTTTTCAGTAATCCACTAAATAATGCATATCCATTAAAGTCCCCGTATGCGCCCCACGGCCGAAGGATCCGCAGTAAAGGCATCTCCATCATTGAATAATAGATCAAATACCACGTGAATATATTAATATTAATACGTCGAATAAAGCGGTAAGAGCCGACAGTGTCGCGGGTGGTTACTGGGATATAACAATCTTAAGGGCCTCGCTGCCTTGGATACGAGTATGGTCCAAGATAAAGTAGCTACTTTTTTTTTTATCCCTCGAAAGTTTGCGGAACTCGCGAATAATTGATGAAAAGTGCGGATATTTTTATATTTAAACTGGTATAGGCCAGAATGCGAGAGAAGTCGAATTATCAATGAACCGTGTATTTATATAGTGTACTACGTGTATTTTGTAGCATACTATAGACTACTACTACACTATTATATTCATAGCAGAGCTGGGGTAAATCAAGCGAGGATAAAGTACTTTTTGTACTTCAAGTATTTCTCAAGTAATTTTCGCAATTAGATTTTTAGCGCTAAGCGTTATCTGAACTTTGAAAAAAGGTGCTGTGTATGGTCCAAGATAAAGTAGCTACTTTTTTTTTAATCCCTCGAAAGTTTGCGGAACTGGCGAATAATTGATGAAAAGTGCGGATATTTTTATATTTAAACTGATATAGGCCAGAATGCGAGAGAAGTCGAATTATCAATGAACCGTGTATTTATATAGTGTACTACGTGTATTTTGTAGCATACTATAGACTACTACTACACTAGAGTATACATAGCAGAGCTGGGGTAAATCAAGCGAGGATCAAGTACTTTTTGTACTTCAAGTATTTCTCAAGTACTTTTCGCAATTAGATTTTTAGCGCTAAGCGTTATCTGAGCTTTGAAAAAAAGGTGCTATGTATGGTCCAAGATAAAGTAGCTACTTTTTTTTTAATCCCTCGAAAGTTTGCGGAACTGGCGAATAATTGATGAAAAGTGCGGATATTTTTATATTTAAACTGGTATAGGCCAGAATGCGAGAGAAGTCGAATTATCAATGAACCGTGTATTTATATAGTGTACTACGTGTATTTTGTAGCATACTATAGACTACTACTACACTAGAGTATACACAGCAGAGCTGGGGTAAATCAAGCGAGGATCAAGTACTTTTTGTACTTCAAGTATTTCTCAAGTACTTTTCGCAATTAGATTTTTAGCGCTAAGCGTTATCTGAGCTTTGAAAAAAAGGTGCTATGTATGGTCCAAGATAAAGTAGCTACTTTTTTTTTAATCCCTCGAAAGTTTGCGGAACTCGCGAATAATTGATGAAAAGTGCGGATATTTTTATATTTAAACTGGTATAGGCCAGAATGCGAGAGAAGTCGAATTATCAATGAACCGTGTATTTGTATAGTGTACTACGTGTATTTTGTAGCATACTATAGACTACTACTACACTAGTATATACATAGCAGAGCTGGGGTAAATCAAGCGAGGATCAAGTACTTTTTGTACTTCAAGTATTTCTCAAGTACTTTTCGCAATTAGATTTTTAGCGCTAAGCGTTATCTGAGCTTTGAAAAAAAGGTGCTATGTATGGTCCAAGATAAAGTAGCTACTTTTTTTTTAATCCCTCGAAAGTTTGCGGAACTGGCGAATAATTGATGAAAAGTGCGGATATTTTTATATTTAAACTCGTATAGGCCAGAATGCGAGAGAAGTCGAATTATCAATGAACCGTGTATTTATATAGTGTACTACGTGTATTTTGTAGCATACTATAGACTACTACTACACTAGAGTATACACAGCAGAGCTGGGGTAAATCAAGCGAGGATCAAGTACTTTTTGTACTTCAAGTATTTCTCAAGTACTTTTCGCAATTAGATTTTTAGCGCTAAGCGTTATCTGAGCTTTGAAAAAAAGGTGCTATGTATGGTCCAAGATAAAGTAGCTACTTTTTTTTTAATCCCTCGAAAGTTTGCGGAACTCGCGAATAATTGATGAAAAGTGCGGATATTTTTATATTTAAACTGGTATAGGCCAGAATGCGAGAGAAGTCGAATTATCAATGAACCGTGTATTTGTATAGTGTACTACGTGTATTTTGTAGCATACTATAGACCACTACTACACTATTATATACATAGCAGAGCTGGGGTAAATCAAGCGAGGATAAAGTACTTTTTGTACTTCAAGTATTTCTCAAGTACTTTTCGCAATTAGATTTTTAGCGCTAAGCGTTATCTGAGCTTTGAAAAAAAGGTGCTGTGTAATTTGCACATGAAGTGAATACATGGCTTCCTCATGTATTACAATTTTGCGCATAGCTTTCTCTATGCGAAACTTTGTTGATCGATTTTGGCTTCGTCATAGAGGAAGATATGCGCAAAATTGTAGTAAATGAGGAAGCCATCTGCAAATAAATTACTGTGGACCTTTTTTCGTGACATTACAAAATGTTTATATTTTGAAAATGATACTTCTTGAAAAGTTTAGGCAGATAATCATATATTAATAGAAACAGGATGTCATACTACTCATCGAGTATCCGTATGCGAGTGTGCATTAAAAAAGTACTCGTACTTGGAACTTGAAATTGTGAAAAAAGTACTCAAAGTACTGAACAAGTACCCGTTACTTCAAGTACTGCCCGGTCTGATTCAAAGCATAGTACAGAGTGTAGTAAACGATGTATAATGTAATCAAAAATTCGTATGAAATTTAATGCACTGGTACTAGAAGTTTGTATGCATAAACTGGTGAATTAAACTTCATGTACAATTGTGATGAAAAATTAAGGCACAGTATATTAAAAACTTTAGAAATACTTTACATTTAATAATATACTTGAATTTTACTTTAAAAGTTCATTCATTTTTCATGATGATTGTATACATAAAATTTAATGTACCATTTAAAAAAAATAAAAACTTCCAGTCCGGTGCATTAAATTTACATTTTTTTCAACAATGATAATATAGTATACAGTTTTCTCTTCCATCCACGCATTTACTCATATTTTTATCAGAAGATTTGTTCCTTTTCCCTAAAAAAAAAGGAAATTTTTTTAGGAAATATGAACGAATCTATAGATAAAATTATATGAGTAAATTCGTAAATAGAAGAGAAAACTATTCCGAAGAATAAATGGAAGACGATTCGATGTGACCGTTTCATAGCTTCGGTCCCGTGAGACACATGAGGGAAAGAAAAAAAAAATCATCCCCGTCAGCGAACAGGACAGAGGGCTAAGAAAGGGGTTCGTCGAATAAAAGAAATGGATAGGAAGGAAGGGGGGGCTCTCTTACTGCCGTGCACGTCTTCAATTTTTTTGTCCGTCTTTTTTTCCTTACTTTATTTCTTCCCCGTTTCATCGCGAGGGTTTGGGTCTCTGCAGAGTAGAGTTAACCCCCTCGAAAACGACTCCGGGGATGTCCCTCGGTCAATTTGTCGAGTTTACATTCGGCGTGCCAATTTCTTTCGTTCGCTATAGTAGTTTCTTCCAATTCCCGCCCACACACACGTTCACTTTATTCCCGCAGGGCGCAAGATATATGAAAAAAAATATATACACATTATCATATTTTTTTTATACTTTCTCGTAAATCGTGGATGAATTTTTTTTTTTTTTTTTTAAAGCAACAAACAATTCCTGTTTTATTGAGCTTCGTCAGTGAGAAGTCCCCGTGGACGCGTTAGGACAGAAAAGAAAGACAACAAAGCGAACGACGTCGAACCTTCGCGTGTTTGTTTTCAAGTTACGTCGTAACGGCTCGCCGGCGTCTTGTGCCGGCCGGGAAGGGGAGGGGAGGGGAGACTGTAAATATAGTTCTTTAATCTTCGCGCCCCCCGAGTGAGAAGGCGAGACGCACGAAAAAAAAAAAAACAAACTCGATCCCCCACGGCCCAATCCGTATTTAGGAGTTGGAAAATCGGTGGAAGATTAAAGAAAAAAAAGGTCAAAAAAGAAATGGTGAAAAAAAATTTCGTTACACTTGATTTACGAGGGATATTCCACCGGTGTCTGGTTAATTTTTTACGACGCTTCTCGTGTACGTTTTACATTCTTTATAGTTTCCTGTGGCGTAGCCGGGGGCGCGTTGAATCGATGCGGAAACTAATTTGGGAAAGTGAGAAGATACACATATATAGATCTCTTTTTTTTCCTCCATTTACGACACTCTTTCCACTATTTCTTTTTATTTTCATTCTGTGCTTTTTATGTACGGCAAATGATGATAGTTATTATTGCGATACGGCTTTGCGAGCTTTCGGGTTAATTCCAAATTGCGTCCGTTGATCCAACAACCCCTTCGACTCATCTGCTACGCACACTCGGGCTGTTTATTTATTTATTCGGTAAACTTTCGAGAGGGGGCTGTGCGGAACTTCCGGTGGTCAGCATATTCCAGGAAGTACAATCGGTTCTCGGCACAAGCGGGTTGGCCAAAGCCCGGAGAGAGGGGGGGGGGGGGGTGTTCAGGTGGAGGGGGGTGAACAATGACCAACATGCGAATTGTTTGCGCAATTTACCGTCGGACGAAATTTGGTCATAAATATACTCTCCGGGCCGTAGGTGGGAGTAGGTGGGAGGACAACGGGTTGCAGGGGTAAAAGTGGACAACACATTCGGTGGGTGGCTCTTGAGCGCAGATTGGCGGAGCACCCACTTCGCGCGGGGAATCCCCGTTCCGGTTAGGACTGAAATATTTTCACGTTCGCGAGGGAGGGAGAGGGACTTTATATTCCATTTTTTTGTGTTTTTTTTTTTAATATCCTACAATTTAGCCCCTCACGAGAGTCCCCTAAACGTTACCCGGCGATAAAATTTATAGCCCAGGATTATGTTTTTTTTTTTTTTTTTTTCCTTCAAGGGAGATACATTGTTTGAACGGGCAACTTTTTTTTCTTTCATTCGGAAGCTTTTATCGGGTTCGTTCCCCGTTAAGCCCCGCATATTTCGACACCCTCGCATTAATATCGTCGCGAATTTGCTCGGGATGAATATCTCCGAGCTTCCTCGCAGTGAAATCGATGCGACAGAATATGCGATAAACAATTCTGAAGAGGCCCCACCCGTCTTCAACAAGTGGTACAAAAAAATTAGTCTCCGTAATCAAAGTGCCTCCAGTAGCTTCTCAGTGACAAGATTTCGGACCGGTCATTGTCGGGGAAAAAGAAACAAAAATGAAATCCGGAAATTAAAGATCGTAAAAAAAAGGCCTTTGGTCCGATATCAGCGATCTCCTCTACCGTGCGGTATCCAACCGCGTCACGCATTCGTGTCTCAATGAAGCGGGAGCGGAAGGTATCGAGAATAGCTTCGGACGCTCAGGAGCGACTCCCGGGCGTTCAGACCTTACGATAAACCATCCAGCCTTGCCTTGCGCACGGCAAACACACACACACACACACACACACACACACTCGTATATTTATCTCGCGACAATGTGAATAATAATGGTCGGTAGCGCGAGGAATAATGAAGGTGTCGGATGGCGAGCAAACCCTTAATAATTCAATCGGATAGCGAATGAAGCCTCCGGTGGTTTAACCCTACCAGTGGGATTACACGCACACAGGCATCCCTCTCCGGTTATCGTTCCGATCGTCATTTCGGTTTACACTGGTGCTGGTATCGCTTCCAGATTGTCCCCCTTCAGCTTCGACGGTACGATCCCAATCGCACGTGCATTAAATTCCACTATGGAAAATTCTCGTCTTTTGCTCGCGCGTACTTCACTCGGGCGTCCGCGCATGCGCAGTCGCGTCGGTGAGGCCGCGATTCTCCGGCGAGGGCCGGCCGAGTGTGCTTCAAGGCTTTCGCGATCTCTCCGTACGCGTGGCCTCGGGCCCATCGCCGGGACTCTCTCTCTCCTCTCTCTCCCTCTCCCTCTCCCTCTCTCTCTCTCTCTCGCCGATAGAGAAGACACACGAAGATGAAGAAAGGCAATGGAAAGAAGAAGAGGAAGGAGATGAAAAAGAACAGAAAAAAAAAGGAAAATGTAAGAAACGAGCGAAGACCAGAAGATCGCGGGGCGTAAGCCAATCAACCGGTCGTAGGATCGCCGGGAAGCCAGCAGCATCCCAGGGCAAGCGGCAACGGCAGCAGCAGGAACAGCAGCCGCAGCGACGCTCACCGTCGTATACCTCGGGTGACCGTCCGTGCATTAGTATGCGTTCCTCATTGTGCCTCCTTGATTGGCTTACATATTTTCCTTGGCTCGCTATCCACCTTCCTTGTACCCCTCTCTCGCTGTACACCCCCCCCCCCCCCCACCCCCCCACCCCGCCATATACACACACAACTGTGCACCGTAACCCTCTTTTCTTCATTCTCTTCGATTTATTGTTCCTCCTTGCGCCGGAGCAACAACAAACCGTGCGGATGTTTGTAATAAATTTTCATTTTGCTTCCTTATAGAGGAAGCTACGTTTTCGCAAAAAAAAAACATTTTTTTTCTCGAGATATTAGTTTCAGACTACTTAAAATAATCTAAAGCGACGAGATTTTTTATGCGATAGTTAACTGGCGTCCGGATGTATTTGTGTGTGATGGACTTGCATAGTTTAAAACGACACCCTAAAAAAATTGTAAATTTAATGTACCGGAAGGAAGTTGAAGGTGAATGAAGGACAGGAAAAACTGGTACATCAAATTTAATGTAGAATTGTTATGAAAAATTAATATACTTTTTTATCGAAATTA
The DNA here is from genome assembly GCA_958510785.1 of Exephanes ischioxanthus. Classification (NCBI taxonomy): domain Eukaryota; kingdom Metazoa; phylum Arthropoda; class Insecta; order Hymenoptera; family Ichneumonidae; genus Exephanes; species Exephanes ischioxanthus. The sequence goes on from OY294021.1 coordinate 5,889,207, forward strand.
AAGTATATTCTTATTCTTATAAAGGAATTCTAATGTTTTTAGTACACTGGAAATTAATTTTTCATCACAATTGTACATAAAATTTAATATGTCAGTTTTTACATACAAACTTTAAGTTCGGTATATTTTATTCGATTTGCAAAGCGAATTTGAAATGAGCGAAGGAGCTTTGCGAAATAAGATTAAATTATTACGAGAAAATTTATCGATGTAAGATAATTTTTTAAATAGATTTTCATTGATAATCGAGCCGGTTGAACATGGCGAAAATCCAGACCGGAAGTGGCTTTGAAAATCCCCCGTGAAAATCATCCTCGCTCCATGTCCTTTCGCTCAAATGGCGAAGATTAAAGTAATCGGTAGGCAAATACAGTCGAAAGATTTCGACTACAGGCATTGTTCGAGCTTGCGCCGGTAATCAGGGGAAGCCCCGCGAAGTGCGAAAGACCCCGCTGCTCGGCAACCGCGCGGCGGCTTTTCTTATTCCGACTACATACCTCTCATGCCTTTCTCACTCTGCCTTGCTGATGACCCGACGCGAAATGTAGTCATTAATTCACGAAACAAAAAGCTACGCTTCCCTCGCATCTATATACCGGTACATTAAACAACCCAGTCCACCTTCACTCTCGTAACTTTGAATCCCACGTATAAAACCCTTAACAAAGATGTGACTCAAAATGGTGTTGAATTTTTTTACATATGTTGAATTTTCTTTTCTAAAACAATCTGACAAGCTAATCTCGTCTAAAAAAATAATGGTAATTTACGATACTAGTGCGATAACAGTTGTTTGTATGGCAAGTGCTTAGAACGGGAGTTCTTGACGAGTGCGGCATTCACACGAGTCAGGAGTCTCTTTTCTACGCACATGCCATTCATAATTTTTCCTGATAAATTCACGAAAATCTCGCTTTTTTTGGGAAGTGCCTTTTGGCACTCATTTCACAGGAACGGAAAGTGGGATTTTACGTGCATGCGTTAGGAAATAGTTTTTGCTACGCCCATGCCATTCACATAATTTTTCCTAACAAATTCACGAAAATCACGCTTTCCGTTCCCGTGAAGTGTGCGTAGAAAGGCACTTTTTGACACTAGTGCGGGAAAAAATACCGTATTGCGTTTGTACGCATGCGCAGTATTTTTCCCGCAGGCGATGCAAAAAAGTGCGTTTTTGCACTCATTTCACAGGAACGGAAAGCGGAATTTTACGTGCATGCGTTAAGAAAAACTTTTTCTGACGAGTGTGAGTTTGCAGCGCGAGGCGACGGCGAGTGTTGCAATCACCCGAGTTAAGAAAACGTTTTTTGCACGGGCATCGTACCAAATTTTACTTCGTGCGTAAAACTGCAATTTTCGCTGTAAAGTAATTAACTATTTTTTTCGATGTAAAGAGAAGAATCTCTAATAACAAAAAACATTCTCGTGGCTGCGGGGGGGGGGGGGGGGGGGGGGGGGGGGAGTTCCCATATTTTTCTCCCTGGTCTTCTTCCTCCTCTGTCGGCCGGCCGCGTGCGTGGCAATCGTTTCCCGGTGACTAAAATATCCAGAGGCACTTAGGCACTATCTACAAAGGCTAATGTAGCCGCTCCGATATAAAGGTGAGTCGGCCGACTGTGAAAGATCTCACTGGCTATGTGCTCGCTGCTGCTGCTCGGTGCCTTCTGCACTTCTTCTGCCCATCCTTGTTTCTTTTCAGCCTTGCCATCCGAGCGCCCTCCACCCGGTCTTCGTCCGGGCCTCTCGGCCTCTCGAAGCCTTCTGCTACTTCTTCTCCTTTTTTCTTTTTTTTTTTTCTTCAGTTCCTAACTGTCGACCATGTCGGGATTGAGAAATCACGAGTAACCGGATGTGCCCGAGCATCGAGGAGGCTCGTATATTGTCAATTATCAATCCTAATCGATTTATCCATCGATTTAATAAGGCAAAATATAAAAAAAAAAAATGATAACAATAAAAAAATCTTGTCTATCTCGATCCTCGCCGATTATTAACGCTATCGATTTACGAGTCGAAAAAATTGAGAGAAAAAGGGATCTCATCAATCTCGAGCTTCCGCGATCGTTAACCCCGATTAGTCTGCGCCGCACGATCGGGTAAAAAATATAAATAAAATTTCATCGAGCTGCAAACGGGCTCGGATTTTTGTCGACTGCAAGTTTTTTTTAAATTGTTTTATTTCTTTTTTTTTTCGCGTACTCTATTAGTTTCCACGGAGTTTCGTAGGCGAATAAAGTTGAGATGGAGGTTTTTGAGCGTTCGTCGACCGGAGTGATCACAGCCCCCCCCCTCCCCCCTCCCCGTCGCCACTGCCGCGATCGGGCCGGCAGCGTGACGTTTGCATATAAATGAATAAATGGAAGGCGAGTCAATATGTGTTTATTCAAATATATGCATATGCATGCGTGCCCCGGTATATAAATATACATACGCCTTCACTTTAATGTACCCCCCACTTTTATTTACCTCTTTCTTTTTTTTCTTGTTTCCTTTTTTTTTATTTTTTATTTTTTTTTCCAATCTATCTCTCTTTCTCTCCGGAGCGCCGACGAGAACCGGCACTATCCTCCGCTCCTCGAGTTTCTCCTCCGCCCGAGCCTCACGCTCGAGTGAGGCAGACTCAATCCTTTTTTCTTTTAATTTTTTTTTTTTTCTCTCTCTCCCGACGATCGGAACGGCCTGAAATCATTAACCTTTCGAGTTCCTCGACGATGAGAGTGGCCTCCCCTCCGCCGGCCTCGGAGCATCACTCGTGCTCATCTTCCGTAGAACTCTCGGTATTGCCCCGTCGTTCGACTTACCGAACGCGCCGTTGTGGACTTATTTTTTGTCGATTACTTTTTTTTACCACAATTCCGTCTCGAAAAAAAAAAAAAAGAAATTGGTTACCGAGTGACCATCGGTCCAGACTCTCGGCGAGACAAAGGGACGATTTTTTTTTTTTTTTTTTTCGTCCTCTCTCACCGATCAAAGAAACGACGCGATGCGATCCCGACGGCCGCGGCGTATCGGGCGAGTTTTTGACTGGGGTTCGTCACGCTCTCGTTATTTTGCCCCCTCCCGATCGTGACCGATGAAAGAAACGAGGAAACACCGAAGCGGGGACGAACTGAAAATCATCCCGCAGGAGAGACCACACCATCTTTGGGAACCTCTCGATATACGGGTTTGTGGACGACTGAGAATCGAAGGGGCGTATAATCGAAGCTAAGGGGAACAGGTTACGTGGAGAAAAATTGTTTAGCTGCTCTGACATATGAAAAACACCAAATAAAACTGTGTGCGGAGAAAACTATTTTCCATGCATTTAATTATCAAATATTTAAATATATATATTGAATTCAAGAGAATTTATGAAACCGCGCTTAGATCCTTATAGTACAAGTCTGCAGTCCATTAATACTATGCTAATATGTTTTTGAATGTAACTCACGTCTGAAACGGTAATTCTGACGTTTACCTGATGCTAAATGGCAACACCATAGAACGAATAATATTTGTAATAATAAAAAATAAAAAAAATACGCTCAAACGAATTTTTTTATATATAATATAAACGAACATAGACACAGCTCGGCGCGTAATCGAGGTTATACACGCTGAGTGAATTCATGCACAGATTACAGCATTTGTTTTTATAGCAGAGGACAAAAAAAATTATCGGAAAGTATAATAGTACAATAGTAGATAATGGCGGCTGCCTGTCGATATATCAGAATAGGTTTTTGGCCCGTTTTTTCGAAGTTAATTATCTCTGCTATTTCACATTAATTGTCTTATTCCTTTGCTACGAACACACTCCCACATACACAGAACTAGCGTGCCAAATTCTGTCAAGATACATTGCGCCGTTCCGACAAACACTGGAGACAACGAAAACAGCAAAATCGGCGAGCATCTGAAACACATAACTCCCGTCTTTTTGCCCTACACGGAGATAAAACAAATGGTTGGGAGAGGAAGAATTTTGTTACCACAACTCATTTACCTGCTTAACATAGGGACAACAAAATATTCTGCTGTGGCAGCAAATATTTTGCTATGGCAGCAAATATTTTGCTGTTGCAGCCAAATATTTTTGCTGCCACAACAATAAATTATCAACGATCTACATTTCGTTAGAGAAACTGAACAATTTTTATCCGTGTAGCGGGCAGTCGGGAGTTAAAAATGAGTTTTGCTGACAATGACCACGTTCCCGCAGCAAAACGATTAGTAAAAGCAGCAAAAAAATTACTACGTAGAAGCAATTGGTTTTGCTATCACGAAAAAGCTTTCATGTTACCGCGACGATTAAGTTTGCTATGAGAACAAACGACGCCTGCTGTAATTTGACGGCTGAGTAATGACTGGTAATAGGATAATTATAGATACGTACATACATTTATTTGAAGATTAACTCACTGTGTTTGTATTTTATCATTTTATTATATTGAAAATAATGTTCGTATTTACAATTGCGAATTCTTCAAATTTGTTGTATAAGGATGTATTACCTTTCGCAGTTGCTGACAAATATACGCGCCCCACTCAGTGATATAATACATTTTTTTGTTACAGCAACAACGGCTGTTTTGTGGCAAATCGCTCCAAGCGAAATATTTTGGTATGGTAACAAGCTGGTTTTGTTATCCCGATACTAACAAAATAAATTTGTTACGGAAACACAAATCTTGTTGTACCAACAATTTTTCTTCTCAGCCCTCGGCGCAACGTTTACTTTTATTTTCTTCGCTACGGTACAGCGGCTGTTTTCCTATCGACACCTCGTGTCGTATTTTTGTAATTTTTTTTTTATCGTTCCTGTTATTAATTAATTAACTTAAGGAAAAAATCTCTTAGGTCTACTTATTGGTTCTTTTATGTGGCCTGTTTTCTGCGAGAGCTGGAACGGCAAGCGGATGCGAGGCGTCGTGATAGGCGAAAAGAGGATGGAATGTATAATAGAGGAGAGAATTGTTTTCAGTACGCGCGTCGGTTAACGGGGGTTTGATACAGTGGCCGGTACTCTCTGGGCGAGAGACCCGGCAGGGTTTGCTCGCTTCTCGGAGAGGCCCCAACCGGGCAGACACGAATAACCGTTAGAACTGGGCCTCTCCCGCACGAACACACCGGCTAGTGCACGGGAGAAAGGATATTATAGTATAATGCACGAGAACTTTTCGAGCCGTATACCGCACGATTATATCTCGGGGGGGAATGAATCGAAAAAAGATATTCGGTACGTGTTTTAATCTTTACCTCGAGGCCTCCGCGGAAGAACGAAACGAGATCGCGAGCCACCTGTTAGGCAATCGAACGATCAATTTCCTTTTTTTTTTTCTTCCCTTTCATTTTTGCGTCGAATATTACACGAATTTTTAATCCTGTTTTTGAACTGTTAAATCTTGCTCAGATTCGAGCGTATAAATTGTTGGGGTTATACATTTTTGAAGGGTGGTTCTTCAATTTTTTTTTTTTTTTTTACAGTTTACTTGTATATGTTTTTTTTGTAGTAGGTTGAAAATTGCTCAATTTTTAAACCTGTTTTCAAACAATAAAACAAATGTCATATAGAAGCCTACAATTTATGTGGATAGAAATTTATGAACGTTGATTGTTAATTTTTTTTTTTTTAACTTTGTATTTATTTATGGTCGGTTGAAAATTGGACGATTTTGTAATCCTGTTTTCGAACTGCAAGAAAAAATGGCTCAGATTTGAGGGCAACAGTGTATACGAAACGAAATTCATCCGGATATAAATTTTGGACTTTCATTGTTCAATTTCTCACGTCGGTAGCGAAATTTCGGAGGCGTTCGGTAGAACACGCTCGACAAAATTCCACCCTCGTTCACGCTGCTTTAGCTATTGTTACCATTCACAGTGGAGAAACTGCTGCAGTCTTTCGGGTGTTTAGGCCCCGCTCGACTTATCCGTCGGAGCGTTTTTCGGGACTGTGCGTGCGCGGCTGTATTGTGCATTCCAGGCTCTGGGGACTCGTCCCGACGTCACGTTTCATCTGTATTCGAGGGAATTTTTCGGTCGCACGCTTTGTTGTCGCGGGGAAAAACAGCTGGCGATGCTTCGGGCCCGAAATCCTAATGCCTCTTGCCTTCCATGCCGTCTTCACCGGACACATAAATAGGCCAGAAATTTCTTCAATTTTCAATTTTTATCTATCTTTCGGTCCAAAGTATGATTTTATGGGAAAAAAAAAATACAATAAAAAAAATTAATAAAATATAACGTATTTGTTTTATTATTACAAGTAAATAAATAAAATAATATGTATTCCTATTATTATTATAAATAATAAAATGAAATGATATCTATTCCTTTATTATTATAAATAACAAAATGAAATTTCATCCTTTTATCATTAAAAATAAAAAAATAATTCTGGTGTGAATTGAGTGGCTAAATGTTTGTTCGACGCGGTAGCTCGGGAGGGTCTTCGACTTTCCGAGACTGCGTCTCACTCGTCCTCGGGCATTTTTGCTGACAACCCCGAGAGCTAGCCGGCAAAACTTTTCAAGTCCCTGGGATGAAGCACACTTCCGCAGAGTGTGTAAACTGTAAAGACGACGATCGGATGACTCGTGTATTATTCTCTAAGCTTCTTATTACGCGCGTGAGTTCGTTGGACTTCTCGACGAGAAAATAATACAATTTTTTTGCTTCTTTTTTTTTTTCATCGCTTTTATCTCGTACGTTTCGTTTTTTTTTGTCACATACTCGTCGTCGAACTCCCGCAAGCGTTCGCGCTCAGGCAGCGGGAGGCTCTCGTCCGTGTCCCTTCACTTCCTTACTCTTTGTCTTCGGCATACACGCTTATTAATCATCGTGTAGCCTCTCCCAGCAGATCGAGAGAGCACGCGATGAAATTGTAGGAAAAAATAACCCACAGTCCATCCGTTCTCGATCTTCGAGCACATAAAAAAAACATTACAAAAATTATTTTATTACACTCGGTGCAAAAGTGAATTTTCACACCTTGTGTAATAAAATTTTGTGTGATACTCGTGCGAAAAACGTTTTTTAACTCGTGTGACTGCAACGCTCGTCAGAAAAAGTAATGTACTATTTTTTTAGATTGAAAATCGACGGCGTGGTCGAAAATTAATTGTTAAATAAAATCGCATTCTCGTTTTGGCTCGACGGAAAAAAATGGGTTAAATCGAGGATTGGGGGGGAGCAAGATGGATCTTATCAAATTTTTGGTGGAACGTAAAAAGAATAACCCACAATCGATCGGCTCTACATCTTCGAGCAGTTAAAGAAAAATTACAAAAATTAATTTTTTAACAATCGACCATCTACAGCGTGATCAAAAATTGATTGCAAAATAAAATCGCAACCTCATTTTTGGATCGACGAATAAAAAAAATGAACTGGATTAAATCGCGGGGGGGGGGGGGGGGGGAGAGGGGCAAGACGAAAGACCGTTTTCAAATTTGTTATAGAACGTAAAAAAATAACTCACAATCCATCAGTTCTCGATCTTCGAGCGGTTAAAAAAAATTACAAAAATTAGTTTTTAAAAAATCGATGATCGACGGCTTGATAAAAAATTGATTGTAAAATAAAATTGCATTTCCATTTTGCTCGACGAATAAAAAAAAATTGAATTGCCTTGAATCAAGGGAGGGGGGGGGGGGGGGGGGGGGAGAGATGGACCTTTCCAAATTTGTTGTGTAACGTAAAAAAAAAGTGTAATCTAAAATGTAGGCCCGTTATGCCCCGCCCCGGTCCAAATTGCCGTAGTTGGTGAACGTGGAAATTGGTTGAATTATGGGATCGGATGAAATACGGGTACTCAAATTACGTCTTCGTCGATTGTTATTTGCGGTCGGTAATGAAGCAATCTGCCGAATGGTCGTTAATTTAAGTCGGGCATTACATCGATTTCATTGTTTCTATTCCCGATGCCAATCACAAAATTTCATCTCGTTGAGAAGCCACGCGCCCACCCTTCGAATTTCGTGCTACGAAATAGTCGGAGTCGCAGCGGCCAGAAACGCTTAGCACGCGCTCGTATACGCTCCCGAATACTCGGTCGGACGCTGGGGGGGATTCCCCGTCGCACGGGCAGTGTATTATACTCGGGGTGAAACTAGGATTAGCCGGGGTGCTTTATGTAATGAAAAAGACTCGTAACGTATGGAGATCCGAGTAGGGACATGGGCCAATGTACAAAAGTGTACGAGACTGGGTATAATTATTCGCGAAATCTTTTGTTCCGAATTAAAAATAAAAATAAAAATAAAATATCCTGCAGTACAGACGTGCAGGGCAAGCCATGTCAAAATCACTGCTACCGAACGACTGCTGGGAATATTTGTGAGAGAAGAAAAAAAAAAAAAAATATGAGATTGAAAATAAAATAAAATAAATAAACAAGAAGAAAAAAAAGTGTCTCGCCTGAGTGGCGAAGAAGGCAATGAGCTCTCCTTCCTCCGCGCTCTCTATTCTCTTACGTTTCTTTTATATCTATCTTTCTCAAACTCTTTGTTGGGCGGCTCGAAAATTCTTTGAGAGTGCAGCACGTACCGCGCGCCAAAGACGGCCACGAAGATGAAGAAAAAGAAGAAGAGGAGGAAGAAGAAGAAGAAGACGGTGGAGACACATTGTGAGGACATATTACAATGGGGTAAAAGGCACATAGAGAGCTCTCGTGTACCCCCGAAGCCGGAAAGAGGTACGCCCACTTCCCAAAAAAATTGGCCCTCTCGAATGAAACGAAAAAAAGTAGAAAATAAAAAAAAAAACAACTCCACTGCAACCTGACGAGCAGACGTTGAAAAAAAAAAATATATATATATATATATATATTTAAATCTCCGTTCGATAAATTCATAAATTTTTTGAATTGTGATTTCAGAGAATATTAAGGGTAAAAAAAAAAGAAATGGTAACTGGGTACGCGGGATCACAAAGGCGAAGGCAAAGTGGGTGGAGCACTTCTCGATTTCACCGGTTTCAGCAGTGTTGGGGGAATTAATTTTGTTTCTGTGAACACGGTGTACAGGGGGGGGGGGGGGGGGGGGCAGGGTTGGCGGGTTTGTGTGCGAATTTACCGGGCGGGTGTAATGGAAGAAAGGGAACCTGGCCATTGGCCAGATTCCCATGAAACTCGAGAGGACGGCGAATATAAGGCTGCTCCGGTGAGCCGGTTGATGACGACGACGCGAAGGCAAAGGCGCTTCTTGCCCATAATACTTTCTCTCTCTTACCCCGATATTTCATGCTCACCATATATATGTACGTGTGTGTCTCCGTATCCCTTTTTCTTAGCCCATTCAACCGGCAAACGAGACTCAAAAAATCGACGAAAATAAATTTTCGTCGAATTATGACAGCGTGTAAAATAGAAATGTAAAAGAAAAGTAAATAAAGAACAAAAAAAAAAAAATGCGGGGAAGTGAAAAGGCGCTTGCATGAATTACGTTAATGGGCTCGTTGTTTTAGTTCTTGGTTTAAAAAAAAGAAGAAAAAATGCATTCTCTTCGATCCTTTCCGTTTCTCGAATTGTTCGGCTAATTATAGTCACAGCGTGCACGGACTGTTACTGATATTTCATGGTATTTTATATTGTTTTTCATTTTTTACTTCGAATTATGACAGCGTGTAAAATAGAAATGTAAAACAAAAGTAAATAAAGAACAAAAAATACGCGGGAAGCGAATAAGCGCTTGCACGAACAACGCTGGGCTCGTAGTATTAATTCTTGGTGGATAAAAGAAAAAAATGTCATTCTCTGCGATTCTTTCCGTTTCTCGTATTATTCGGCGAATTGTCGTCACAGTCGTGCTATATACAGCACGCACAGACTATTGGTGATATTTCACATTATTTTATATGATTTCTTATTGTTTCATATTACTTCGAATTACGATGGCGTGTAAAATAGAAATGTGAAATAAAAGTAAACAAAGGACAAAAATAAATACTCGGGACGTGAATAATACCTTGGTGAACTTTGGCCGTTCCATTTTTGTAACATTGTAGTTAAAGTCCTTTTCAAGGTGATTACGAAGTTTCAGGATTGGTTGCCGAATAAATTTTCGAAAAAATTAATACAAACAATGAGGCTCTTTATGCCTGGGCTCTTATGAAAACCTAACCAAACTAACACTTCAGATGAAAAATTGAATTGTATGCATTGAATTTTTGCGCAATATGAAAGGTGCTATGGATTTCTTAGAAATTCACAATTCAGTATAAAATAAAAAAAATACCATTACCTAGCATTTCGAGAGTAATTATAACTTATATGAGACGTAATAAACCCGAGTCAAATCAACCTTTATAATTTGCTATTTCCAATATAATTGATTTTGTTTTGTATTACTAAATATCTGCGACCGCTTTTTTGTTTGCACTGTGATTTATCGAATATGAATAAAGAAAATTTATTTGACAATTTACGAAGTTTTTAGGATAGCCCGTCAGTTGACTAGCATGCATCACAAGGCCTTAATGGGCTCGTCGTGTTAATACTTGGTGGAAAAAAAATGAAAAAAAAAATCAATTCTTTACGTTTCTTTCCGTTTCTCGAATTATTCGGCCAAGTATCGTCACAGTCGTGCTGCAACAACAATCACAGACTGTTACTGATATTGCACATTATTTTATATCATTTTTTATTGTTTCATATTACTTTACGGAACTATTTAATGGACACCGACGACTGTGATTTAATCGAGAGAAATAATAAGGCTCTAACGGCGACTAAGAAAAATGGCACCCCCGAAAATAGGCTTAAATTCCTAGCTGAACGATATTCCGCTGCCGCGCCTCGTTATTTAGGGTCGGCAAGAGCTTGGGGGGATCATCGCTGTTGCGCGCACACGCGGGCACACGTGCCGTGCCATTCCCCGGTATGGAACGTTGAATAATTCGCAGTCAAATAATCCCCGAAAACCGACACGTGTCCGGCGCACACACCCGCCCGCCCGCTAAACTTTATCGATGCCGCCTATAAATACGAAAAATTCTGAACCCGTGCACTTTGCTCCGCGCCCGGTATCCGGGTCGAGATTCGGAACTGTATGAGACACAAAAAAATATTATCAAAAAATGCAAAGGTATTCAACATTTAAAGAAGAAATGATTGATTATCAGTATGATTAAATAAAATTATTCGAAATTATTATTATTATTATTATTATTATTATTATTATTATTATTATTATTATTATTATTATTATTATTATTATTATTATTATTATTATTATTATTATTATTATTATTATTATTATTATTATTATTATTATTATTATTATTATTATTATTATTATTATTATTATTATTATTATTATTATTGTTAAAAATTTTCTTCCCTCGAAGGGCTTCTCTCAAGCGTGGGTCTCAAAACTCAAGGCCACGTATCTCCGCGAGAAGGCGAGCCGTTCTCCGTACGCTGACGGGACCTCCGCAGGACCCTCGGAGACAAGATCCCATGAATTCTCAACTCTTTCAGAGTAACTCTAGATCCTAGATGAACAAGGACGATAAGGATACGACGGGATATGGAGAGAGAGATAAAAGTTCGTAGTAGCGGCCGCGAACCGTCGTTCGGTTCGTCGTTTTGAAACATAAAACCAGATCCGAATCAGGCACCGCGTGAGCTGCATGGAAGATTGTTCGCTAGTTGGCTTTTCATTCGGCAAAGGAAGGACCGCACCCGACCTAAAGATTTTTACGATCGACGATCAAAATTTCCTTCCTCGAATCTCGAAACGAGCTCCGGAGAGCTCGAAAAAAAGTAAAAAAAAAAAAAAGTAAATATTTTTTAAAAACAAATAAATAAAAACGACAGAATCGATTATTATCTTCGAGCTCCTCCGGCGGAAGAGTGTCCGACACGATTGAGAGTTACAAATTGAGATTAACGAAAGACGAGCCTCGGATATACACTCGAGAGTGGTGATAATAATAATGGTAAGGGAGAGATAAAAACAAAAAATTGACTCTGAGAAAGTCTACTACGAGCGCCTGCCTTCTTGGACAGTCAATCACCAGACGAAAAGAAAAAATCGAAATTGTTTCGTCTTCGAGAATCAAAAAAAAAAAAAAAAAAAGAAAACACGAGCGGAGAAAGCCCGTAACGAAAAATCGCTCTCGTGAAGGAGATAGCTGAATGGGACGAAGAAAATAGAAGCGTATGTGTGAAGTAAAGAGGAACGAAAAAAAAAATTATTTCCCCACTTTTACACTACCCACTCTGGTCTAAAATAGTTTCGACTCGCGCCATGCATTCCCGTCTTTACTTTTCTTTCTTTTTTTTTTTTTTGTTTGTTTCTCCTCTCCTCTTACACTTCGTTTCCTTTCATTCTGAAGTTCGCGACCGAACGATCGCTCGGGGCTACGTTGCATATCTGGCGGGTATATATATTATTATTGTTTTTACTATAACATACGAACGACTTTTGTCATTATTTCCAGGTATAGGAATCCGGAACATCGTAGCTGATGTGCCGCCTCCCGGTTCGTCGGGATCGTGACTGGTGCGCGTGCTAGAGCTTCGAGTTTCCTCGTCTCTGGTCTAAACTCGTGCCGAGTATGCCGTGTATACTATACCGCGGCTATAACGTAATAGGCTCGGCCGACGCAAAGTTGGAAGAGGTGTTTAGTCGTCAGGGCCGAGCGTTAAATCGCTTTGTAACACTTTCGCGATGCAATTTTATTATAGTCGATCGAACGGCTTGTCGCCGAAGGGTGCAACTACGCTCGCACGGACGAACGAACAAATAGGAAGCTTTTTCTTTTTAATGTAATAATACGCGGTCATATAAATTTACGTAGGCTCGGCTACAATTAGAACGGAACATCGGAGCCCGCAGCAATAAACATAGACGCGTCGTGAATAAAGAGAATTGTTAATGTTTAAAAAAAAAGAGTACTTTTTATATGACTTATGTTTTGTATCAAACCTGAAACGGACTCGAAGCGACACGAAAAAACAAAAATTTGAATTCACCTTGCAAATTTTTTTTTTTTTACAGTTAAAAGAAAGTGTAAAGTGTTGCATTTCAGTTATCACCAGGGATCTTGGCGCGCTGAAAACTAATCCAATATCAGATTCGGTTGAGAGTCGATCTTCTTATAGAAGATCGAACGGCTTGTCGCCGAAGGGTGCAATTACACTCGCACGGACGAACGAACGAATAGGAAGGTTTTTCTTTTTAATATAACATAAATTTACGTAGGCTCGGCTACGATTAGAACGGAACGTCAAAGCCCACAGCAATAAACATAGACGCGTCGTGCATAAAGACAATTATTAAAGTTTAAAAATAATTGTACTTTTTCACATGGCTTATGTTTTGTATCAAACCTGAAACGAACTCGAAACGATATAAAAAAAAAAACAAAAATTTTAATTCACATTCCAATTTTTTTTTTTACAGTTAAAAAAGTAAAGTGTTGCGTTTTAGTTATCACCAGGGATCTTGGCGCGCTGAAAACCAATCCAATATCCTTTTCGATTGAGAGTCGATTTTATTGTAGACGATCGAACGGCTTGTCGCCGAAGGGTGCAATTACACTCGCATGGGTGAGCGAACAAATAGGGAGGTTTTTCTTTTTAATATAATAATGCACAATCATATAAATTTACGTAGGCTTGGCTACGATTAGAACGGAACATCGGAGCCCACAGCAATAAGCATAAACTCGTCGTGTACGAAGAGAATTATAATCGTAAAGAAGGGTAGTTTTTTATACAACTTATCTTTCGTATCAAACCAGATAGGGAATCGAAGCAACATCAAGAAACAAAAATTTGAATTCACGTTGGAATTTTCTTCTACACTTAAAAAAAGTAAATTGTTGCGTTTTAGTTATTACCAGGGATTTTAGCTCGCTGAAAACTAATCCAATATCAATTTCGGCCGAGTCGAGCGGGACGTTGGTAATTGCATTAAAAAAAAAAAAAATGAAAACAAAACAATAAAAAAAGCCACAATTTTCAGGACTCGAATGTTCAACGACTGGAACGCAATCGTAATTACACGCGGAGGAACGGACACGCGGGAATGAATACAAACCCGTAGAATCGTACACGCTCGTAATACCCGTAATGATAATTAATTGCTCGAAAATTGCTCTTCGCGTGAATTTCTCACTGTTCAATTATATTTCCTCGTCTAGGCAGCATGTGTGCTTTTTTTTTTTTATCTTTTTCGTTATTTCATCTCTCGCATTTTATTTGTTTCTGGCTTTCGGTTCCTAATCGTTATTATTACCAATCGCTAGCTGTTTCTTTTTTTTTGCCCACTCTCCCGTTCCTCGCCGTCCGATGTTGCATGCATAATACCGGGCTGGCTGAGCATCGAAGCGTTGATAATCGCAAGGACACGAGGAACGAGATATTCCGAGACTTGGAAAAATAAGAAAAAGAAAAATTGTGTAACCGAGAATTAACTTTCGCAAGGCTGGTCGTGAAAAAAAAAGAAAATGAAACCGACGCGAGATAAAATTTCTAACCATCCAGGAGAGAGAAAAAGGAAACAAGACGAAGTAACGGAAAACGGACTGTACGATCGGATGGAACGGTCGAGCTGCCCTGCGGTAAAAAGCTTGATTGAATGAAAACGAAAAGAAAGTGTTGTCCCTCGAGCGTCCAACGGAATAATAAACACGGACGTAGTCGCTGGCACGTTTGCGCGAGTTTTATCTGGCATAAGGTGCGTCGGAATTTATTGCTCGAGATGCGAAAGACAAAAGAGGAAGAAAAAAAAACACAAAAAAAGAAATATATATATATATATATGTGCGTGAAGGAAACTGGCGCGAGATACGTGAAGTCGAGGGTAACGGAGCTTCCAGCGCGGCGAGAATGAAGCGTGATGTAACGGGGCTTACTTTTGGGGGATGGTTGTTGGCTCGGACGCAGGTAGGAAAAGCGAACAGGTAGAAGAGGACAATGAAAAATAGTGAGATGGCTCGACGAACCCCCTCTACCCCCCCCCCCCCCCCCCCCTCCCCGAATTCACCGCGACTGGGCTCCCTGGGCTAACAGATAGCACCGTCATAAAGCTGCCGTTGCTACCTGACAGCTTTGCTGGCACTGGGGTGACTGCGTCGGGTAGGCTGTATAACTGATAAAAATCGGTTAAACCGAAGGCGAAGCGCCGAGAACAACCGTTCCGAGGGTTAACGATCAAGCATCGCTTAATCTAAAGATTTTCACTCATTTAGAGAAAACGGTCCGGTTTTCATTCGACAGTAAAAAAAGACTAAAATTATCGTAACCGGAAATGTCTCGATTCATGTTTCATCGATCTGGACTTAAAAGAAATAAAAATATGTCTCCTCGATTTTTCGAATTTATGTAGTTCACGGTACAGATAAACAGATGAAATTTTATCTGGTTTTTGCAGAACTAGACTTTAAAAAAGTAAAATGGCACGTTTCAGTTATTTCCAGGAATTTAGCGGGCTGGAGAGTAATTCAATATCAGTTTCGGTTGAGAGTCGATTTTATAATAGACGATTGAACAGCTTGTAGCCGACGGGTCCAATTAGGCTCGCGGAATTAGATTTACCAAAAAAAATATATTATTTTTTCTCGAATGATACAATTTTGACGTCATGTAATAACCGAATGAACGAGAAGTGCGGAAAAGGATATGTCGGAATCGCCTCGTGAATCTCGATCAATCACCCACTTCGAGCTGTACGTGTTGTTTGCCGATGAAAAATATTTGCACGGAGAAACCATGGGCTCGTCTAATCGAAAGATTTTCACGCATTCTCGAAATTCGATTCGGTTTGCCTTCGACAGTAAAATAAAAACTGCAACATTTTCGTAACCGAGCATGTCCTGATTCGCGTGTCATCGACCTCGACTTAATAAAAATAAAAATAAAAAAAAAAAAACGTTTCCCTGAATTTTCGAATTTATCGCGTTCGCGGTACGAACAACAGATAAAATGTTATCTTGCTTTCGCGGAATTGGACTAAAAAAAAAAATGCTGATTTCTCCTCGAACGATAAAATCTTGACGTCGTGTAATAACGGAATGGACAAGAAGTGCATAAAAGGATACGTCGAGACCTTCTCGTGAGCCTCGATCATTCACCAATTTCGAGCTGCACGCGTTGTTCGTCGGTTAAAAATCTTTGCACGGGGAAAACCATCAGTAAAATAGCTACTAAAAAAAACTACACAGTTGTCGTAAACGAAATTTTCCCAATTCATGTTTCATCGATATAGACATTTAAAAAAAATGCATTTTCCGATTTTCGAATTTAAGTAGTTCAAGATAGTCACAACAGATAAAAAAATGTTATCTTGGTTTTGCGGAATTGGACTTAAAAAAAAAAATCTTATTTATCCTCGAACGATAAAATCTTGACGTCGTGTAATAACGGAATGGACAAGAGGTGCGGAAAAGGATATGTCAGGACCTCCTCCTGAGTCCCGATCATTCACCAACTTCGAGCTGTGCGCGTTGTTTGTCGATGAAAAATATTTGCACGGAGAAACCATGAGCTCAAATAGCCATGACGTCGGGAGTGTCGGCTGTCATTTTCCGAGTGGTGAAACGGTTTACGCGGTGTCTCTCTCTTCCTCTCTGCCTCTCTCTCTTTCTCTCTCCGGCACCGGCTGCGAACGTTCCGCGACGCGTGCGAAAGTCCGCGCCCTATGTACTTTACGCTATGCACATACGCTGTTACCTACGTACACAAGCGTTTATACAACATCTCTCCGTCTGTGCGCTGTACAGGCGAGGGCCGAACAACGGACGTTCGACGCTCTTAAATTACTGTGTGGGCTCTGTGCGTAATTTATTTTTGGCAATTATCGAAGTGTTTTCGGCGACAGAGCGTTCGATGGACAAACCTTCGTCACTCGAGCCCGTTATTGTCACTTAGCGGATGTTCGAACGCACGAAATATTTACCCGCTACACTTTCCCGATAGAGTTTACCAAATCCAATTTTTTTTTTTCAACCGAAAAACCTTTACACAACATTTATCGCATATCTGTTGGCGAAAGTATCGTAAAACTCTCATCGGAAAGCTATTCCGGCTACTTTTCATTTTCGATACGCGTTGACCTCAGTTTTAAACGATATTAGATTTATTTCAGATGTTCAGGCCCGAGTAAGGCGGGCAAGCTTTCGTCGAGCACGAAAGTAAATTTAACGGTCACGAACTTCGGGCTCGATAGTTCGAGCCGGCGTGCATTTTTCCTGCGAATATAAAATTTAATCTGGCAGGAAGAAATTTAAAAAAAATTGCGACACTAACCTCGTAGAACAATCCGGAAAAATCCTCGTTAGCGGTAGCCACTGTAGCACACACTGTAATCTTGTTCGAACTTCGCAATGAAAGACGAGAACTTGAAACGAAACACGTCCGAGCTGACAAAGAGTGATTCGAGATACTTCACGACCGCGCACGTTATTATTTTTGTTATTTTTTCGTTTCGGTTTTATCTAACACACACGTCGAAGTTCGTCGAAGTTTGCCGAAGTTATTATTCGTTAATCTTCGAACATTCTTCCGGTTGTCCGATCTTCGAAGATGTTTCGAGAGAGAAAAAAAAATCCGTTCTAACCTCCTTTCTCTTTCTCACCCGAGAGGGTTCCCGGCCTGGAGACTGATATATATTTTTTTTCGATGATTTATGTTCGTTCGACGATTTATTTCAATAATTCACAACCTCCCGGCAGCTGTGCCGTACCGAATTATTGGTTACGGTCGATAGAGGTGCAACGGCGATGAGTGCAAGCGCCATTTTAGCCCGTTGCAGCGTTTCGTTCGTCGCGCCAGGGCGAAAGGTGGATATCGCAGGGCAGCAGGCGACGAGGTACCCGGCGGTCCTGCGTTCTCCGCTTGGACGCTTTCACCGAAACGAAATCTATCGGGAGATCCCAATTATGATCCCGTTACCGTACCACAAATCGCAGAGCAATTCTTTTCGCAGCCCGGACACTTATTTTTTTCAACCCCTCTAGTCAGTTCGAACTTCCAGTCAATGAATAACTGCGTCAAAATTTTCACCGAAAAAATCACTGTGAACTTGCGAGATACCTTTTCGTTCCGCGACTCGCGATCTCGCAGTTTGTTCCCCGAACAGTTAGAACCCGTGTTGTTTTTCGTTTCAGAGAGCGTTCAGATTTTCCGAGAGGTCAGCGCCTAAAATCCCTTCGACATCCCGTCCAATCTTCGGTCTTGGGTCGTTCGAAACATTTCTCGTTTCGCTCACGGGCGAAACTCCAGATGTCTTCCGGTGTGCTCTTTTGTTGTTGTTGTTGTTGGTTTATTCTTACGATCGAAGTCTCTTTATTTCCTTCGCCACCACTTGGCGGGTTGAGGAAAGGAAAAAAAAAAGTCGTTTTTTCAGGGATACGAAGAGAGACGCGGAGGGGGTGGGGGGTTTAGGTTATTGATACAGGTAAGGGGAGGGTGATCGTGGCTCAGCGTCTTTCGTTGGTCGGACGCAGCGAAAAAGACAACGATATATGTTTAATATATAAAAGGTAAGAGAAGAACAGTTTCGGGGGGACGCGGCTCGCGACGGCGACGACGAGGACGTTGTATTCACGGTGTGGCGGCAGCACGAGTCTCTCGGACACTAAACCCGCGACGAGACGGCTTCGCGTACGTCCGTCCTTCGCAACGAGTGAACACGAACTGAGTAAGAATGCTGCTTTGCCGCGACAGAACGCCGAACCGCAGCGGCAGCGGCAGCAGCAGCAGTTCTCAATCTACGAGGGGTATAACCCAACATCGAGCGAGGGAGACCAGCCAGCAGATCGAGCCAGCCGCCACATACTCCAGTCGAGGAGAGACCGCCGGGAGCTTGCCCGGCTGGTTTTCATCGTACCGCTATTCGGCGGTATTACACTTGACGGAAGGCTCCAACTACAAAGCCCCGTGCTATGCACGGTGCATATTAACCCTTACGGGTTGAGAAACAAAAAAACAATCGATGAAAGGAAAAATCTATTAAAATAATGATAATACTATTTTTAACGAAAAGTCGATGAAATTTTTATTATGTTGATTATTACCGAATGAGTTTATTATCGATAATTAGTACCGAATGAGTTTATTATCGATAATTAGTACCGAATGAGTTTATTATTGTTGATTATTATCCGTATGATCATTTGATACCATCGAATAACGATATTTTGTCTCGACTGTTGGATTGCAGTGGCAGAATCTTGCGAATGGCTAGATTCTGATACCAAACAGTTTGAATAACGGTCACAACGGAATTTCTTCAAGCACGCGAAAGACGGTTTTTCACGACATACAATTGTAGTTATCAGCGTCAAGTCAAACGGATGTTTGTGTTTTTTTTGTCGAAAAATTCGAATAATCATTGAGGTGATTTCCCGCTAGGGGTCATTGGTTGTAGAATTTTTTTCCCCTCCTTTTTTGAGCCATCAAGCGTAATACGCGCGCATGCGCTCCCTCACCAACACGAAAACCCGAAAGATTGACATCAGCCGTTCTCAAACTCGGGCTTTGCTTTTGATGCTGCTCGCTGCTGCTCGCTGCTTCACTTGCGGCTGGCTCTCGGCTTGTAGCAGCATCGGTAGTAGTGGTGGCTTGCTGTCCACGCGCACTAGAATGTCTCGGGGTCTTGAGACCCGATCCCTCCATGATTACTTTCCCTGTTGGCCTCTGCGGCGCTCAGGTGCTCCTCTTCAGGTGTTCTCCGTACTCTGACGCTATGCTACTCTCCCGATCTATTTCGCCTCGCGGAATTGTCGTTGCGAATTTTTCAATCTCCACTTATCTTATTATTATTTATTTATTTCAGCTCAACTTTTTTTTAATTCGATCGCGCTATCGCTGATTCTCAAACAAAGGGTAATTTAATCTAGATTCATCGATTGACGTCGTTTCCGACGACCCGATGTCCCCTTCAAAGTCCTCGCTCTCGGCTAATGTCCTCTTATCGGCTTTCGCGACGGTACACACGATTGACGCATTCTTTGTTTTATTTTTTTTTCTTCGCTTCACGACTCACGAGCTTTTGACGGCTTTTCGATTATGATTTATGAATAGCGATATTAAATGCTGCCATCGAATCGACATTACCGACAGTCGGTAAATGTCGTTGCTCTAGTTAAAACAACCATATCGATGCTCGTAGTAAAATTGTGCGTGAGATTTTTTTTTTTTTTTCGGATGCTCTTGCGATTTTCCCGGCTTCGGTTGGCCTATGAATGAACGGGTGGAGTAATCGTGAATCGAGCGCTGTTGCGAAATCATCGCTCGGGTTTTTTCTCACGCGTGTGTGAGTAACTTCCAACTTTCCCGAAGAGACTCGGCGATAACGCTTTCGTTCGTGGGACCGTCGTCAGGCATAAACGATGTTAATTGATTCCGGAGCTCTGGCCGATAAGAGATCGCTAATAACGCCGGGCTGTTCAAACACAGCGATTAATCACCGTGTGCCGATATATCCGATGATTCAAAATTGAGCTCGGGCATTCTTACGATTGTCTCTTCAGAGTTAAAAAAAATGTTTGTTCTTTTCTTAATCGCTCGGATTAACGATTTCGCTGTCAATTATTATCTCCCGTTATCTCCATCTCCGTGAACTCTTGACCCTTCCACGGGACGCTGTGGTCGATTCAACAACTCCCATTATCAATGCTTTAATGATTAAAAATAAAAATAAAAAATAAATTAAATATAGAGTCGAGACGAAGAAGCAACGGGGACTTTCACCGGACGGCCATTATTACCAAAAAATAAAATAAACCGACACCTTGGGAATAATGAAAAAAAAGACAAAAAAAAATGGAAGCTTTTATTAATCCCCGAATGATCCACCGGAAGCTTCCGCAATTAGAGAGGCTTCGAACGACCCGGGACGCGCCACTGCATTGCTAAGGAATTCTTGAGCGAAACGAGACGATACCGAATGAAAAAAAAAAAAAAAAAAAAAAACCAAGGAATGAAACGCGACGGAACTGCCGGGCTTTCACACGATGGTTCTCCTCCCCCCCCCCCCCCCCCCCTCTCCCGCCCACCCGCCCGCCATTCCGACTGCTTTTTCTTCTTTTTCGTTCTTCCACCTCGATTCACAGGGAACTTGCCGTCAAATTTTTCCGTCTCTTACCTCCTGACTGTACTTCCCGTTCTTCTTCCCTAATCGACAAATAATTTGTACGATAATCACGAAAACTGTGAGGGGGAAAACTAGTCTGAACTTGACTGTCATCCGCCAAGGATAATGGAAGAAAAAGATAGCTTAGATTGTAATCCACCTGCCTTATATGCTACACTCGTAACTCAATATTTGATAGAGAAAACCCCACCGGAAATGACATTCTCTTGTTTTTTTTTTTGGCGATTAACAATATCCCGTTTGTCTCCGGGCCAAAATTGCTATCGGATTTCTGTTCAGCGTGAAAAATAGATGAAAATCTATGGCGAAGAGTTATATTTTTCGAAATATTCAATTTTGCCACAAAATATTGTACGGTCACCCTGCTGCAAATTAGTTTAAGATTTCATTTTTCATGAAGCTCATTTGGAATGAAATTAACTTACCATGAACTGTGTTCATGGTAAATAAAGTAGTTCGCGCGATTCGTTGCAAGAGTGATGCACTCGGGCAACCGAGAGTGCCCTACTTTGCCTCCGCTACTCTGGCTATCTAGCTTGTAAGTAGGCACCTTAAAAGATAGTGCTCTGACTTTCGAACAAATCTCAGCTCATCGTCTTAATTTATATTCGCGCTATTTCAAATGTTATGCGACTGATTTGGATTATGTTCAAATGTGGAAAAGTGTTTCGATAAAAAAAGGCCGACTCGGTACCGAATATTTTGTCAATTTTCGCAAAATGGCTAACAAACGATTGGCTGCGGATTGACTTTCGAACAAATTGTAGCCCAACATCGTAATTTATATTCGAGCTATTTCAAATGTTATATGATTGGTTTCGATTATTTTCAAATGTAGAAAATTTACGTCCGACGTTGATTTTGTTTGCAAAAAAAAAAACAAAGTATTTTTCCCGATTCCAGTTATTCCTAAGCCGCCCATTCATTCATTCGGAGGAATAAAAAGGCAGTGACGAGGAAGCGAGCGAGAACTTCAAGAAATAAATATAAAAAAGCGCGGGAATAGAAATAAATATAAAAAAGCGCGGGAATAGAAATAAATATAAAAAAGCGCGGTAATAGAAATAAATGAAACAAAAAACGTAGAAGAAGAAGAAGAGGAGGAAGGAAGAAAGAATAGGAGAACGACGACAGATTGTTAGGAATGGAACAGAAGGAACAATGGAATCGGCCTAGTAGAAACAAAGGAGAAATAAGGTCCCTCCCGGAGAATCGCTCGTGGCCGTTGTCGCGTCGGCACCGGCGAGTCTGCATGGTTTCCATGTCCTATACGGGGTACGGTTCGCGCGTTCGCTAAGTTGGTTAGCTAAGTTCATTAGCGAAATTACGAAATATACTGCTGCCCCAGCGTCGACTTGGGCGAAAATAAATATCGTACGAGCGCATCTCCATTGAGGCGTGTAGGCTCAAAAAAAAAAAAAAAAAAACACAGATCATTTCCTCCCTTGTTCCGCACACGGCACAAAAAGAGCTTTCCACATTCATAAAACATTTCTCGTTAATTTTACAATTTTTTAAAACGCAGTTCCTGGACGAGAAAGATAATAGTTTGTTTAATGTTTAAACCATTTATAACTCTCTTTGTTCGAGATTGTAATCTCGTTTTCGCGATACGTTCAGAGCCAAAGAGTCTCGAATCGATCAACCTAGAGCTTAAAAAAGAAATACGGATCATTTCATCCTTTGTTCCGCAAACGGCAAAAAAAGCTTTGCGCATTCATTTCTACACATTTCTAGTTCATTTTACAATCTTTTTTAAGGCACAAAACAGAACGCTGTTCCTGGACGACAAAAAAAAATAGTTTGTTGAATGTACAAACCATTTATAACTGTGTATCTCTCTGTCCGAGGTTATAATCTCGTTTTTGCGCGATATGTCCAGAGCCAAAGAGTCTCGAATCGATCAACCTAAAGCAGCCGACAAAGGCTTGCGATACACGATGTAAAGCAAAAAAATGTATACACAAAAAGAAACGAGTGAAACACAAGTTAAAAGATAAATAGAATTCGTGCCAAAGATACTTTCGAAATCGGAATGATTTGCTAATGGATAAACCGAGTTTTCTCAGTCGACTTACAGCGTTTGAGTTGCGCGACAGGCAATTACCGAATAGCTCAATTCCTCCCGAGCGGCAAGCTATCGCTCGTACGTCGACGACAACGACAACGACATGCCGATTAATTTTTTAACCCCGTTCGCGTATCGTTGATTCAACGAATGCCGACGTAAACTTCGCCGAGCAAACTTGCACGAGTACTGAGAAACAAAAATAAGGGCAATTAATTTGTTTATCGAAAAATCTCCGATTACCCATAGTCGACAGCGAACTAAAATTCTAACCTCGAATAGTTTCGGCCGTGCGGTTCCGAGCGGGTTGTCGCGATCTCTCTATCGTTCGAGTCCCGGCTCGACTGATTGATTTTTTCGTCACGGCCTCGCGAGCAGTATCTCGAAGCAAAGTTATGGGTTCCATTGCAACGATCATTGGTGTGTGCGTGTGTGTGTGTTTGTGTGCTGTATGCCCTTGCCGATCCGGGCTCGACCTGTTGCCCGGTGCAGGTGGACGGTGACTGGGACAGAACGCTGCTCGTCTCGGTTATACGCTACGCTAGATAGACGCAGGAGTCAAAGAGACTCCCGGTCTCGTATTAGTGAACCAAGCCATCGGTGGAATCTCACCAGTCATCGGAGACGAATTCCACCGGTTTTCAAGCGCTATTGCGCCATGATTAATCGCTTTTTGCCGTCTCCGGCTCGCAGGAACATATATATATATATATATATACATTATATACATGTATATAATGAAAAAGAAGAGGGATGCTCTTTAACGGGACTGTGAAACACGAAGCGAAGCGAGACGAACAGCCGATGTATAAAGAATCGGGGAGACCGGAAGTGGGACCCCACAGTCGTGCCATAAAACACGATCGATCGAGATCGATACTTTTTATTGATCTTCGTGATCGGCCGCCGCGACGATGAGTTTTTGACACAGTGATGGGAAAATTATCTATTAACACGGACTTTCACGAATCTTTGCAAATAAATGAAAAAATATAGATATATAAATAAAAAAGAAGCTATCTGCAAATTCGTGGGAGTAAAACGAATAATCGGGCAGACCGGAAGTGGGAACCCACAGTCGTGCCATAAAACACGGTCGATCGAGATCGATACTTTTTATTGATCTTCGTGATCGGCCGCCGCGACGATGAGTTTTTCACACAGTGATGGGAAAATTATCTATTAACACGTACTTTCACGAATCTTTGCAAATAAATGAAAAAATATAGATATATAAATAAAAAATAAGCTATCTGGAAATTCGTGGGAGTAAAACGAATAATTGTTCGAGTCGAGTTTGTTTATTTTTCATCGGGTTTGTGAAAATGAATATTTCGCGACTCGGAGGAAGGGGGAAAACCATAAAAATACCAAACTCGAAGAGTTTAACCGAGGGAAGAAGGATATAACAGCTCGAATAGCGAAGACGAGAAGGCAGTGAAGAAAAAAATAAATGAAAAAGTAAAACAAACTCGTTAAAAGCGGTCCCGAAGTCATAAAAATCCGAAGCGCAGGTATATACTAACGATCTACAAGTCCGAGCGCGAAGTTGATCCTAATCTTGCTGTATCCTCGTCTCCGTCTTACTTTCTGCCCATCCGCGCATCAGATATGTGTGCGAGCTCTGCAGGGCATCACGAATACGCCCGCGGTGGGTAGCCAAGGTCTGCTTAAATTTTAAATACGTAAAAAAAGAGATATATATAGATATATATGTATATGAAGAATCGAATAGAAAAAAGCGAGTAAGAATAATGTAGAGGGGAAAAAACATGGCTGCACGATTCAAATAGAAACGTTGTTCGATGGATACTCGTTAGGGATCGTTTCGTTTTTCTCATTCTCGATTTTGTGTTTCCACTGACTTTTATATTTTCGATAAATTAATATTTTTATCTATTTTTATTCGTCTGTAAGGGTCAGGTTACCAAATCGATGTCTACTTCACTATCCTCGTACTCAAAGAAAATACGATCGACACAATTTTCGTAGATAATTTGTTTTTCTATTATCATAGTTTCTTATTTTTAATAGTTAATAAATTTTAAAGGAGATAAAATAATGTATTGCTCTATAAAAAAAGTTATGTTGTAAAATTTTTGTAAATATATATATAAAGAATCGAGTAGAAAACACGGCTGCACCATTTAAATAGAAACGTTTTTCGATGGATACTCGATAGGGATCATTTCGTTTCTCTCATTCTCGAATTTGTGTTTCCAGCGACCATTATGTTTTCGATAAATTAATCTTTTTTTTTTAAATTCGTCTGTAAGGGCCCGCTTTACCAAATCGATTTCTACCTACATAATACAACCGACACCATTTTTGTGGGCAATTTGTTTTTTTTTATTTTCATATTTTGTTATTTAAAATAGTAAATAAACTTTAAAGAGGTAAAATAATTTATCGGTTTACAAAAAACGTATCTTGTAAAAATTCCATCGCACCGTACTGTGGGACTTCAGGCCAATATTCGTTTTGTTCTCGTTATCAATCGTGTTTGTAACACTCGACATAGTGGTATATTAATGGCAATATCGTTCAAACATGATTCTAAGTCTTTTTTTTAATCTCTTTCTCTACGGTTCTTTATTATATTCCACGGCATAATGCATGTCTTCCGAAAGCGATTTTAGAAATTTGTCAGCCGCGACACCAAGGCGATGTTATTTATTGCCCCGACGATGCAGGACGACGGAGGGGGGGTGAAGATATACAGTGTGAGCTCGAAAATTCTCTCGCATAGCTTCACCTCTTCGTTTGTGAGCCGTCTCCTCGCCAACGCGCCCCACCCTCAACATCTTGCTCGGATTATTAATGTCGGTAGTCGACAGCGCTGTATTTCCGCGACGGTAAATCGTTCTCAAGTGACAAAATAAATTGGAAACCAGCCGCTCGAGTACGGTGTATAAAGTTTAACCGTACCGATTTTCGTGGGCTTCCCTTCGTGCTTGGCAATAATCAGCGACAGCAATAATTGCGGCCTGATCGCTTCGTAATTGAATAAATGTTGATAATTAGCCGACGACGCGGACCTATATGAGGCAATTCGCATTAAATTCTCTTCGAACCCCCCTCGCGGATCGAGCAGCGCTTAACCGTCACGGTAATCTAATTTATACTTAATCGCGATCCAATTTAAATAACGTCGGGTACTAATTTTATTTAAATTTTCCATCGGTTTAACGATCTCATCGAGAAGACGAGAGACGTTGCGGAAGGATATTCTTGGATCGCGAAATATCATTGACACGATAATGGTGATGATGATGATGATGACGATTATTATGAGGAAGATCTTATCGCCGCTCGACGGATGAGACTGTCGAAAAATTACCTCAGTTATTTCAACGAACAACCATACTTTATTGACTATGTAAAACAAACGATAACCGCTGTCGTGGCGAATACCCTTTGGACCATTCACGTATTCGCCGTTTTAACTTTGTGGAATTTTTTTTTCCTTCCAATACATGAAATTATCATAATCTTTAAAGATAAAAAATATATACGGTTAAGTGTGTTAAACAATAACGACGGCACAATTGAATTGTTAAACGACGTTCGGATCGCATTGAAAATTCTTTCGTCAGATCTGATGCGGGGAACGCTCGCGGAGCGCGAAAAAAAGAAACTACCGAGCGCTGTTCGCCAGAGTATCGATGACTTTTGACAAACAGTCGTCGGTAGTATTTTTCGTGGAAAATAATTCATCTTAATTTTGTTTTACCGTTAATCTGCTTGGAATTATTTGGATTTGTTAGTTTTCTTTGTGGTCGCCGGTGGTGGGGCCGGCTGCTTCGGGTTAACTTGCGTCTTGTGCTTCTTACTCTCGACATGCTGGGCGAATGAGTTTTCCGAGTGGAAGGAACGATTGCACGGGGCACAGTAATATTGGCCTGAAAGCGAGAAAGAAGAAGAGACAAATTTCAATTTCGACAAATCGTTAGTGCGATTTCGATTGAACCTACCCGAAGGAGTTCTATAAATAGAGTAATCTATAGTGGATGGCGGTGGCTGCGTCGTACTGTTGTTAATTTCATCTGAAATAAAATTTATTTTGTTTCCCGTTACATCGTAGAGCCAAACATCTATCCCGAGCGGCTTATTAATGTTTTTTATATTTATTTCTCTTTTTAACACCGACCAACTTCCGGTTTGACGATGCCGTTCATCTTCATCATTTTTATGTGTTTCGCGCCGCGCTTGTGAGTCTCTAATTGTTCCAGTCGATTGGCCGTTACGCCGCAGAGCTCGCAATGAAAAGTCGGAAATGGCCAAGTCGATGCTTGATAATTGTTCGTTGGAACGACGGGCGGCAGCGCCGGCGGCGGAACGATCGGAGGTGCCAGAGCGAGCTCGGGACTGCCGAGTATCGTAGCTTGGGGCTCGGTGGAAAATGGAATTCCTATTCCGAAACGACCCGTAGGATCGACGGGTCCTTGGCTCTGTTGCTTTTTCGTCCTGAAAAAAAAGGTAAGTTTTCAAACGATTAGCGATCTTGATAACGATCTTCTAAGACTGTCACGGTGGCGGCCGTTACGTAGTTTTTTGCTCACTTGTGCTTCGTAACTCCCGTCGTCGCTCTGATATGTTTTTTTCCTGCGTAGTGCTGACTGGCGTCAATTTGCGACGTGAACCACGTCTTGCACACCTAAACAAAACAAAAACACGTCTTATTTTTTTACTCTGATGGATTAGATTTTTTTCGAATTGCAGATATGCGAAGACAATGCTCGGTAGGTGGCGCCTAAAATACCTACGTCGCAATACGTGTTCCAATCGGTGCTGGTAGTGCTCGTGACTTGTCCATCGTCCGGCTTTATTTTCTTAACACTCTGATTAAGAAACATTGATACTTTCTTCTGGTGAGGTTTACCCTCGTAGTGCAGCTTTGCTTGCAGAGTAGAATTCATCTGAAAAAGTCAATAAATAAAAAATCTCAATAACGACATCGACGATCCGAGCGAACATCGTATCAATCCTTCGAGAAATCGATTCTTACAATCGCATTGCAGAGATCGCATTTCAGGGGTTTCATCAGCGCCGAGAGTTCTCTCTGGGCATTGGCCACTCGTTCTGGATAAAAATTAGACCATCGAGTGAGATTAATAAATGTCAAGTTCACACAATAACATGATGTACAACTACCGAGCAAGGCTCACCTGCATCCTGTGCAGGATCTATGCATTCGCTCTTGCGTTTGAAAAACTTTCCCTTTGCCTTGCTCGTCGGCGAGACAATTGTTTGACTGCTGTCCGTCCAGGTGGCGCTCTGATCGAACCATGCCGTTCTGTTCGTCGGAGCGCCGTCCGTGTCGGAGTCGTTCGGAACCCACCAGGGCTGATCGACGCTTGGTATCGGCGGTGCAGCCGGCTGAACGAAGTACGGAGCTTGCATTCCACCGGCAAACAGCGGTGGGTTCTCGCTGACGAATGACTTCGCGGCATTGCCCGATGGCTTTGCAGAGCTTTGATCGCCCTCTGTGGTGCCGATTTTCGGCTCCACCGAGACTGCCGCATCGGCAGGTTTGTCCGAACTTACGGGAATCGTTGCTGGTTTTACGATTATCTCGTCGGAACTTATCAGCGGTGGGGGAGGAGGTGGTGGCAGCAAACACTCCAAGCCTGAAATAAAAAGTGATGGTAATTTCAACAATTTTCAGTGATTATGCATCGAAAAAAAAAAGAGTTTGAAGAAAATGATTTTTCTGTTGTTTTTGTTTTTCAGTAGGTGCTGCGACGGCCGACAGCGAGCGCTGATGCAACCCGTCGGACCACGTGACTCAAGGTATACACATTAATCTATCATCGTAGAGATATACACAAGCTCTTCCTACCTGGCACTTCGGGATTTTCGATGGTCTTCGCGACGTTCGACATTGCAACGTCCTCGGCAATGTACAAAGTTTGTCTCGATTCTTTGCACGCTCGTTAACAATACGAGGAATCAGTGACTTGGAATTACTTCTCCAGTCACTGGTCATTCAGTGGTACTTGACACTTTGCCACAACTCTTTCGACACCGGTAGAATAAAACGAGATATGCCGATGAGGGATAAAATCGTTGAAACTTTATATTATTGTAATATAGTGAACATTAGTTTTTCCGGGCTCCGAGGTACCGCGTTGAATCCAATGTTTTCATAAACGTTTACACACTGTTTGTTGTGTGTATGACGTGGACGAGCGGACGCGGCGATTATGACGAGATATCGACCAGACTGACAAGATGGCCGTTTGCGATGCAGCGCCATTCAGCCCGCTATCGGATACAAACCCGACGGACGAGACTCGTCTGTTTTACTGACTGTTGGATGAGCGGAGTTAACATTTTTTATTTTATCTTTTGCGATTTAAAAATAATACAATGATCGTTGTCGTGTAAATGAATTTCATAAACACATCCATGTATACATTACGGGGGCGGAAAAGGGGTAGTTAAATTTTTTAATTATAACATTCGCTCGCCACCATGACGTCACGTCGCGCCGAGGGGCGCGCGCGATGCGCAGCCTGCATGCGCAGTACGTCGGGTTTAGTCGCGCGTCGTTCGTCGTTGAGTCCGGTTGCGTCGTGTTCACGAGAGAATTACACAACATGTAAACAAAAATTTGAATATTCTCTATCGTCTACGTTTTACGATTTTGGGATGTGTGGACAATAGCAGCGACTCGACTTGACAGACGCGCATCGTCAGTGTTAATGAAAAGTCGCGAGTTTTGTTTCGTCGCCGATGGAGCGAGGCAGCGAAATTTGTGAAGCGTAATTAGGAGTGACGCGTACCCGCCTAGCGCGTAAGTAATCTTGTTCTCGCAGGGAACTCCGCAATATTTTTTCCCCTCATGAATTTTCGAGGCGAACGGTCCGCAATGAAGCTAAGCGATGTACGAAATTCCCGTAAACTCCCAGTCGATAAATTTTATCGGGTTGCCATAACCCCCTTTTTTAATTTTAATTCTTTAATTAGATCATTTATTAATTCGACGGATTTCTCCTTTACAATCAGTACATGATAAATCTTAAATATTAGAGCTCCCGAATAACGAATTATGAAAGTTAAACAAAGGGTATAAACACTTGAGCTTACGAATCACAAGAGTTAGAAACTCTTAAGGTTACAACGGACGAATTAATATAGCATTGGCGTCGATTTAACCGCAAGAATTACAAAAGTTAAAAACACTCGAATTGATTGAAGTACTAGCATGGGACATGCGTGTGACTAGGCCGACTCTCTTTTTCATATTTTATTGTAAATCCCCTCGTCTACTTCTTGTGACTATTACGCTTTTGCTACCGTCGTGCTTACTACGCTCTGCTCACTGCGCTTTGCTTCGTCTATCGTATTACCTGTACTATATCTGCTTATTTATTTGTATTTTACTTATGTATAACCTGGCGCTGTTCTGCTGTATCTTGACGCTCTGTAGCGGAAAATTCCAGGACTCAATAAAACTCTATTTATCTATCTACATGACTCTGACGAGATCAAGTTGTAACAGCAAGTTGTAACTTGCTGAAACTTAGTCCCATGCAGATATCTTCGGGGTCATCTTTCTACTTGTAAGCTTGTGCAGTTAGGTTTGCTAGCCGTTCAAAGGTTTCAAAAGAGGACTCGGTAAAACTCATTGCCGAAAATTCGTTATCCAGTAGCATTTGTGAGACAGCAGAGTTTCTAGTGGTCTTGGTGCGACTGAGCTGCTCGCAGATTTTCAAGTCTAAAGAATCTATGCATTCCTAAAATTGTTTTTTTTCGATACCAAAGCCCTTTCGAGTACGAAATTAATCAATTTCTCTTTTATCCTTGAAATCCGTAACATTTATGCGATTCATTAATCTTCAAATTTTTATCCCCACAGAAAGTCGCTCCGAGAGCGCTTCCGGATTTCCCCATGGCACGGGAAACTATTATCCTGGATTAATTCCAAAGATTCATTGACCGTCCCTCCTACGGATGCAACATGTGAGGTCGTCACGCTGTCTCGTAGAGAAACATGGAGTACGATTCAGGCTCGAGTTGCGAGGGACGCATCAAAGATTTGCAGGCAGCGGAGCTTCCGAGAGCCGGGGGTTCTCGCGAAGTGGCTCAGGCGGAACCCCCTCGATTCTCAACTGCGGAGTGGTATTCGTCGCGTTCGACGAGTCCTTGTCGCGTGAATCCTCCGGACGTCTCCAAGCGCACGCTGTCGGCGCAGGTGATGGAGTATTACCACAAATATTCGAAAAATTCTTCGCTCGGCCGTTACTTCTCGCTGGCGGAGATGGACGCGAGTTGCGGCGGAGGAGTTTATTCGCGGAGCGCCGATAGCTGCGCGGATGCGTGCGAGGGTCGTCCCAGCTACGTGATCCTGTCGTCGGAGGAAAGATCGCGTTTGGAGTCGTCGATGCCGCGGGAGAGACGCCGATGGGCTCGCCCGCCTCTGATTGGTCAGCCGTCCGATGCCCAATCAGCGTCCTCGTACGTCGGCGCTACGAGCGCGGATTCTCGCTCGCCCTCGCCCACGAGCAAACGGCCGACCACTTCGACGATAATCGAAGAGACGAGCGAGAGCCGCGAGACACTGGCCGATCTGAAGGAATCTGAGATAAAAGCTCCGGCTTCGCCGACGTCGAGCGTAGCTTCGCACAAGCCTCTCGAATGGGACAGCGGCGCGGATGTCGGATACTACAACGCTCTGCCCCGTTCCAAGGAGAAGGACAAAAAATTGTGCACCATCGAGCGAATGGCTCTGGCGCGCGGTTGCTCCGCGGCGCTGCGATTGGATCCCGAGGGCACGAACGAATCCACGAGCAGCCGCAGGAGTCAGAAAAATACAATGAGACCGGACGCAAACTCGACGCCTCTGCCGGGCATTCACGCTTCCGGCGAATCCGAGAGCGAGATCGAGATAACGCCGATAGTCAAGACTCACCATCATCATCAGTCGTGCGTGATAACGGGCGGCGAGGGAAAAAACGCCGGGGCTCGGTGCGACGAGGAAAAAATTCGGCAACGAGAGACCAATGAAGTTGAAAAGATTCCCGCAGCTTCCGCAACGATAAAGTATCCGACTGAGGGCTCTCGCTCGTCGAAACCTCGCGATCTCGAAACTTCGCCCCTGAAGAAGAGCTCGTCGATGAATCAATTGCAGTTTCCACTGTCGAGATTGTCGCTGAAGCGCAGTCAGAGCGAGCTCAATCTACGGGTCAGAGAGAGGAAGAACGGTCAAACGCTGACGCCGTTGATATTCGACTCGACGTCTTCCATCGCGACTGTCGTCAACAAGCCCGCGACTCACGACAAATTTATACAGACGAGTCTCGACACTTTTTCTCAGGGTATTCAGGTATCACCGGTGGACGTCGAGACCGACGCCGAGCGAGCCGGCGATGAGAAAAAATACGAGGAGGAAGATTCGGAGCGGAAACCTCCGTTGCCGAAGAGAGCGAGCAGCCTCGCGCAGAAATCTCTTCACTCGATCCTAAAAAATTCCAACACCTACGACATCCGCGATCGTAGCCGGAATCGAGTCGCCAGCAACAGCGAGCTGTCCGAAAATTCGGGCAAATCTCGGGAGAGGGAGAAGAAAAATCAGAGGCGAGAAAAATCGGAGACGGAGATGAGCGGAAGAACGGAGACGAGCTCGTCGGAGGGCTCGAGAAACTCGACGTCGGCGCCGGAAGTCGCAGTCGAGGAGACGACGGGCGAGAACGCGACTGGCCGAGCTTCGAACAGCTTCGAATATTTTCCAGGTCACATTTACCAGAACGTCCCGGCCGGGAGTACGAGTCACGTTTCGTCCGTGGACACGGGACGCGAGTCGCGTTGCTCGACGATGCCGAACACGAGCTCGAGCATCGACGAGAAGCTCTGGGGCGATTCGGACAATTTGGTACGAGATCTCGAGAGGAGCGTCAATATATTGAAGAGTCTCGTCGACGCGAACAAGTGCGACAAGCAGGTGAAGAAGAGACTAATACATCACGTTATAAAGCGACTCGTGACGGCCAAGTACACGGACGACAGAATAGAACGGGATCTCGACGAGAACGTACCGTGGAATCCGGCCGACGCTCGGAAGAAGATCTACAGAAACGAGATAATTCAGGCTCTCGCCCAGAAGCACAACACGACGGACTCGTCGGCCGAGGATTGGCGACCCCGCAAGAGAAACGTTCGAACTAATTCGTCGAGTCCGAAGAAAACGTCCAAGGAAATTCGGTCGATGAAGGAGATAATAGATCTAGCAACGAGCCCACCGAGCACGGAGGTCAGCGACAAATTCCCGTTCGATTGTCACACGGATCGCACGGTGATGGACGGAAGGAAGGCTCGGATGGGTCTGAGAAGCGAGGATCGTCGTCGCGAGGCTCAGACAGACAGGGACAAGAGCGAGAGCTCCGAGTGCTTCGTACCGTCGTCCCACGCCCAGGCACCGTACAAAATCGACAGTACAAATATATTCTTCAGCGTCGAGAAGTCCGACGATAAATTGCCACGGGCGTCGGAGGCTACGGCGGGCGCGACGACGACCTCCGGCACGACGCCCAGCGGAAATCCGATAACGGATCGTATATTGTTGATCAAAGATCGAGCCCGACCGGAGAGCAACGAGACCGACTGGCGTTTACCGACGACGATGTCCGAGCGTAGATTCGAAATGGGAAGACGCAGCAATTCGGATTCCGGCGACGCGAAGCTCATAAACTACGCCGAGATGGAGAAGAGGAACCAGCTCGTTTGGATAACGAACGAGATAAGCCATCTGTGCAATCTCAAGAGGTTGCTCGAGGAACCGAACAAATCCGAGGGTGGCAGCAGAGGCGCCAACTCACCGAGAAAGAAATTGACCTCAGCGCCTTCGGGTCAGTGGACGATCGGTGGCGAATCATCGCCCGACAACGAGCGTTTGTCGAGGGAAAGATCGGCGAAGAGACTCGAGGAGAACCAGTGGTCGTCCCATGGGAATTTGGCGAGGGATGGATCCGACCGGAGAGTCCGCGAGAGGGTCGAGCACACGAGAAAGCGCAACAGCTGCACTCAAACCGGAAGCGACGGTGGCCCGAGCGGCCACTCGAGAACCGGCGGCGAAATCGTTTCCGCGACGATTCCGCTGCTCGCCACGGCTTCCAGCTCGAGAACCGATCGCGAGAGGACGGCGGAGAGCCGCGACGTTTCGGTGCAGACTCTCGAGAGCTCGATGCAGTGCCAAAGTCGCGTCGGAACGAGCGCCGATGAAAAAATTCATCGACCTCAGAGACACGTTTGCTATTGCCAAAGATACGCGGCTCACAGCAGGCACGCCGCTTGCATAGTACATTCGCCCGCTAGATGCAAGAAACACGAGAATAATCTGCCGAGGTCATCCAACAGGCGGGAGGAGAGACCGATAATAAGTCAGCATCCCGCGAATGTCGGCCCGAAGAGCGTGGATTCGAGGAAGGAAGCGAAAAATCAGCTCAACGCTAATTGCAAATCGAAATGGGCGATACGAGAGTTACCGGCCAGAAAGAATCGTTGCGAGAGATGCGAGGGAGAGAAGAGGTCGAAGGCGGACGGAGGCTCGGGAGGGCCCGGCGCGAGTGGAAGGTCGGTGAGAAAGGGCGAGGTCGAGATCTGCGAGTGTTCGAGCGACTGCAACTGCGACGCGAGACAATCGGCGAGTCCGAGAATGGATGGAAGCAGCGAGAAGGAAGCGGAGAAGGTCGAGACTTCCGGATGCTGCGGAACCGCCAGCGAGACCGAGGAGGCGCGATGCACCTGCGACCGTGGGGACGATTCGTGCAGGAAGAAAGATCCGACGTGCGCCGATGACGAGGACGAGAGAACCAAGAGCGATGAAAAGAAGACGAACGAGAAGAGCTGCAAGTCTTGCAGAACTTGCGGGACGGTCTGGAAGATTCGCGAGGGAAAAGGGGCGAACAGAAGATGCAAATGCTCGCAGGATTATCTGAAGCCGGTGGCTTACGAGTTGAAGTTCGATGAGGCGAAGGAGCCGAAGGAAAAAACGAGAGCGTCGAGGACGGAGAACAGCGGGAGGGGAAAAACGGCCAACGATAAAAATGGTATGAGGGGCTTGAATTTTGTTGAGAAGAAGAATCCAACGAAGGGAAGTCAGTCGATAGCGAATTCGGCGAAGACTCGCGGCAAATGTGCCTGCGACGAGGGGGAAGGAGTGGAGGAAATTGAAAAAGAGGCGGAGCAGGAGGTCGAGGACGATGAAGAACAACCCGACACGCTGAAGGTAATAATTTAGAAGATAAAGCAATACAATTAATATCACGAATTATCGTACAATATTGTACGATTAATTGATAAAATTAAGCCCAGGACTATCCATGAATCTCATACTCGTTTGTTTTATTATGTTCGAAGGAATTTTTGGCAACGAACAAGCCGGAATTCGTCGACAGCGTGGAAACTCGTCGTCGGTACATGACGGAAATATCGCAGCTTAGACAATTGAAGAAAGAGAAGCGCAAGCAATTCTTGGCGATGGCCGGTACTTCGGGATTCATCAAACCTCAAAGAACAGCGAGAAGTTCCACACGTAAATTAATTTATTTGTCTGACTTTTCGTTTTCTCTCCGTGCGATGCGAAATCGCTTCAAGGATTAATGTGGCATTTATCTTCTTTAACAGCGAACGCGCAGAAAAAAATCAGTGAGTACGAGATGAAGCTGAGGCTGCGTATGCGATATCTGAGACTAAACGAGGTGAGGAACAAACGTCGTCAACGCGAGAAGGAGGAAGAGGCTCGTCGCAATCATCTCATGGCAAAATTGTTCGGCCAAAAATTGCAACAAAAGGTACTCAAGGGGCAAGTCGATCTGTCACAGAGCGTCAGCGTTATATCGAATCTTTGATCGAACGAATTTACGAAGCTCGCAATCACACGAGCTGAATAACAGTTTCTTATTTTTATTTTTATTTTAAAAATCCATGATATATTAATATTAATCTTGGGAGATGAAGGTTGACGTGGACTGAAAAGTACAAAAATTAACGAACATACAAAGAGAGCATCGAGTGTGTATTGAATACACAAATTTGATGGTTTTTAGATATTATAATTTTCTAGAATTAATTTTAATCGTAAGGATTCCACGAGTGAAGTGTTCATAATACAAACAGTATAATAGTATAACTATGAAAACAAAAATAAATATATATATATATCTGTTTCATTTTATACTTCCTTTCGTCGTTATGAGCGTAATAAATCATAGCAACAATGTGGAGTGCTAAGTTTGAGTTTAAGTGTATATCGTTGACACGCTCGGGTTGCTCGATAAGCAAAACAGGAAAAGATCCCCTGGCGTCGATTACGTAATTCTTCCACGGCTCTTAATTAAGGGCATGTGAAACACTATGGAGTGCGAGCGAGATAGCATCAGTGGCGCTCTCGGCGGACCGAGAGAGACACGCTGAGAACGTCTTTCACATGCTCTTAAGGCGATATGAAACTTCCTCCTTCCCGCTTGTCCCGGGCTCAATCGGTAACAAAAACTGTAATTAATTTTTCACAGTTGTTAACAATTTGCTTTCGAAGGTAAATGATCAGCATGGTAAAAAAAATTATTCACAGTTTTTAATACCGACCGTGGTATTTCACTTGGCCGGCAGCTCGAGTTACCGGTTGGAGAATCGTGTCTCTGGCTCCCAAATCCAGGGACCTACATGAGATAAACGAGAGCACGTAGAGCCGAAAGAGCACCGGTTGCTTGGAAGAAAGTTCGACCAGATGACTCTAGTCTCTGGACAGATAAACGTAGCCAAGGGGTGAAATGTATGATCGAGGAAAGCAAATATTTGAATAGTTTTTTTTTTTAAGAAAATGTTACCGACGATTTTCGTACTGATAACATTAGTGTCAATGGCTTCATTCTGCTGCAAGATCCTGTCGCGTGTAGACAACTTTCAAGTGCGAGCTGAGGATGTATGAGGCTGAAGTTTTTCAAAAACTGGTAAGTCCTTTCTATTAGTAGTGTTAGAAGAGATTTATTGCCAAGGTTAATATTTACAGTTATCTTCATATACTAAATGTTATACCTAATGATAATTTTGCACCTTGGCAAAGGGGCATCGACCTGGGTACTTCAGCCCTGATTTCTATTATTTTTACTAGTATAGGCTTCACTTCCTGTATACCCGAGCGGGCTTTCACATAACTCCCCTCTCCGTACATAGTTCCCTCAATTATAAGTAAAATAACAGTTATTTTAACTATTTTTTAATACTGCAAAGCTCGAACATTCTTTGTATAAAATTCATACGATTCCTTTCGTTGTTTCGAGCGAGGCAGTGCAAATTTACAATTGACACTCTTCGTAAATTTGTTCTATTTTAATATTAACAAATTGTCCTATAAACATTTACAATCACCACCCTATATTTAAGTTCCAAGCTCCAAGCAATATGAGAACCATAGTAAAAGCCGGAATGCGCCCCATGGCGTGTGTAGCAGGAATTCGATGAAAATTTAGTTCAACTTTTTGCCCAACGGCAAAACGATAATTTAGCGGTTCGTAACGCTTTCGATCTCCGCCAAGAGGGAAGATTTACAAAATCGCCTTAGGCAAATTTTAGATCGGCTCATTTATTTTTCATTTTTTCTATATTTATTTCGATATCTCTCCATGCTAGCCCAGAGATTCGGGTTTATCGTCGTGCACCCTCGAATCGAGAGTCCCGTTAGACACCCCCGATGCGATTCCCCTTCGGGAAAGCATCTGAAAGAGTATGGATTATAGACGAGCGCCGAGAGATAAAGAGAGAGGAGTATGGTTCCTCGGCATGGTTCATTCATTCATCGAATCGTCCACCCTCGCGTGGAACACAGTAGTTGCAGTGGTGGTCTCTCGTCCCTTCGATATACGTATATACATAAACTGCCCCCCGAAGGAACGAGCGATGTACCCGACCCGGCGCCGGCCGGCAGGCTCGCGAAACGGCGCGGAGTGGGGGGCCCTCGCGTTACGGAGGGGTGGCGCTCGCTAGCCGACTCAGACTCAGTGTCGTCGCGACTCGCGCGTCAGTCGGGCGTGCTAGTTCTGCGTCAGCTTTCGCGCCTGGTCGGGGACGAAAAGCCGGTTGAACGTGGATAAACAAAAGCGTAAGTACAATCGCTACGAATCATCGCCAATCTAGTCAACGATTAATCGACTCGTAGTTCCAACGAGAATTCCACGTAAAAGATATGTGCGCGAATAATGTAATCAACAGTGAACGAGATTAGGTTAAGTGTCATCTTTAGCAGAAAAAAAAACATATATGTATATTGTGTTCGCGATGCGTGTCCGCGCGAGTTTTACTTCGTACAGTTCATTCGGCAAAGTTCGATGAAGCTCTCGTGTGTATGTCTCGGTCGATCTCGTATTCTTAACGAATTTTCGCTTCTAAGCGCGAATGTACGAGGAGCGTTGCTCTCGGTCGGGTAAAATTCATTGCAGCAAGCTTACGAGTGAGTTTCGCCTGAAGTAAACGAGACGGGAGGCAGACACGGATAGAAAAAGACTCGAAGTGAGTTTTGGTATACGGTATAAAGTTTTTAATTTAACTGGGAGTTCGGTGATTCGCAGAGGCGAAACAGCGGTGGAAGGTAGCCCTGAGGTAGGGAAAACTTTTTTCTTACCCCGAGCCAGCGCGCTTGCTTACTAAGTAGGTACACCTCGTGGATGACAAGACGGGGCCCCGAGAACCTGGAGCAATAAAATGGAAATATCGCCGGCATTGTGAGTAAAAATTGTTACGAATACTTTACTACAAATTTTTAGCTGCGTTTTGTTACCGCTGATATTAAAAATGCATACGTAAGCGTCGGCGAGCGACGGTTATCGCCCGAAGTAGCGGCTAAATTATTTGAAAACAAAAATGGCGGTTAACCCGAGAACTCACGTACCTTTTTTTCTACCTTCTAACTCATGTGTTTCTTCTACGTACAGGGGTCCTATGAGCAATAGATGGGGTTTGCCGCACACGCATCGCTTCGTTTTTTAATAAGTAAGAGAATGGCGTGCGGCATATTTGATTTTATTAATTGCAACGTCCATATTTTTCATTAAAGTTTAGGGCGTGAAAATCACACTTAAAGTCTGAAAGACCGAAAATTGCTAAAAATCTCTTTTTCTTTTTTGCGAAAAAAATTGTAGTTTTTCTTTTAAATGTCTCAATTTTCAAATTTCAAACGCCGGTTTGTAGCATACCGGGCTATTAGGGGAAAAAATAGTCCCATTGTAGTCCGTTCAATAAGTCTATTTCTGTGGACATCTGTAAATGGGGAAAACCGAAAATTGATTATTTGGAAGAATCAATGAGAACAACAAAAAAAAAAAATTGGTTTTGCATGTGTTGTAACATTTATTTTTCTTGAAATATTTTAGGTAACTAAACATATTGATAATTATTATTAAAATTATATAACTGATAAAAGTTATAGAATTATAAAAAATATAAAACTTAAAAAAAAAATGGCGACTTTATACGTCCAAATAATATAATAAGTTACATTTGACAGTTTTGACCAAAAAAAAATCACTTATATAAAACACTAACAGGAACTCCAGATTGGATTGCCACCCCAAGCGTTATCGTTCTGTCCAAAAACCAGCGAACTACCGAAGCTACTACCAGTCGGCACACTTCATCATATAATTGAACTAAATTATCGTTCAGGTCCTGAGCCGATAATGTCAATTTTTACTTGTTCGTTTGTCTAACTTCTAATCAAAAATTGCTTGAGAACGCAGCACAATTTTAAAAAAACATTAATATTGACTTTCACGACAAAAAAAGCTCACGGTACGTTCATACTATCCAATAATAACAGTTCATACATCGGTGCCGAATCGCAACGTCCATATTTTTCATTTCATAATTAAATTCTCCATATCCATATTTTTATTTAATCATCTCTATCCTACGCTAATGCAAACATAAAAAGCGAACGAACTCCAACGAAAAGTACATCGTATAAATCGTAATTATTTCTCCCTCGACGTGTCTTACTAAATTACGTTAAAATAACGAAAGCGTTGAATACATCGACATCAGCGTTCTGCATGCGCGATACTCGTGGTTTCCATTACAAAGGTTGGGGGGCGTTATTTGCATTTCTGTCGTTTTCGTAACCGACAGCGAAATGTGGACAAGAAACTGTGTGAAAGTACGGCGCTAGAGATACGTGTATAGAACGATGGTTAGCGTCGCTTTATTGCTGCTTTTGCACCGGTGCGCGCGTATCGTATCACCGAGAGTCGCGGTAAATGGGTTCCCGCTCGTAGACGTCGACTAACGCGATTAGGAGAGTTCGGCTACTCCTCTCGTAGGCATCGTCCCGCGCACAAACACTTCTCCGCGCAAGCCTGCCCCCCTGTACATTGTTCTCCGCTCCACATCGAGCATTATACTACCTGTCCACAGTTCGGTTTTTTTTATCCAATGCGCTTACCGTATCTCCGGTGATTTTTTTAACTCTGACCTTTCGCTCACATGACGAGACCGGAATTCACCGGGTTGTTAATCGCGCGAGGTTATCAACTCCGATGACTTAAAAAAAAACATGAAAATCGTGATTTCACAAACCTTCCTCATCTTATCTACTGTTGTGTATAAAGCTTCTATGAAAAATCATTTCACGAAAATGATAGAGGAAGCTTTGTCTTTAAATTGATGGGTCTTCGTGATTCCATTCGGAAGAACAGCGGCTAAAAAATTCAAAAAAATACACACACACACACACACATGCAGGCATTTTTTCTAAATATGATTTTCCAATGTTTTGGAATATTCTGAACACATTTCTTTAAAATCTCGAAAAAAATGTTTTCATGACAACAAAGCTTCCTCTACGAAGAAACAAAACTTAATCGTCCGTCGGAAGGAATGATATATATATATATATATATATATATATATATGTCACAGGAATGAAAAATCGAGGGAGAGAGAAGCTCTCAATCGTGCCCAATTCACTCTACGACAATCCACCTGACGAAAACCCGTCGAACCTCTTCGACGAATCAAATTACTACTCCCCTTTACTTCCATCCAATGCCTCATGAATAATAATCAAACGGGAGTGCAGGGGCATTTCGCGTCTTATATAATTGGCTCTTGCGATTGTTTTCGACGAGGATCGGATGCTCGAAACTGTTTTTCTATTAATTTTTTTTTCGCCGCTTTCATAACATAAGTGACTCTCTTCTCGTACATCGAGACTCCACTGCGAGTTTTATCTTCTTTTTTCTACGCGAACTTTTATCTTTTTACGACCGTCTCAAATCTTTGAAATGCAAACACAAGTGCCTCTTCCATTTTTCTTTATTATAAAAAAATTTGAAATTTTTTAATATCCGCCACCGAGTATAAAATCTTGAAAATGTTTCGTTCTATTATTCAACTAAACTAAAGCATAATCTATCCGCGTACGATTAACTCGAAGATGGACGAGTGAGGGGAGTCGGAGGGATAGTAAAATTTTGCTCGCCGCATGAATATTCATGGTTTTGGCTACAAAATGTAAATTTATCGAGAATACGCGTACAGACCGCAGTGATCGACGGTGATCTGCGTCGACCGATGCGTGCGATCCTGGGAAACTTGGCGAAATCTAGGCGCCTGATTAGAACCGAATTCGCGCGGGAAACCGTCACTATGTATATTAGGTCGGGTATCGGGTAGTGAACACATACGCGACCAGTGTGTCGATACACAAAGGTGGCAGGATAGAGCGTGCGTGTACAGCCCCCCCCCTCTCTCTCTCTCTCTCTCTCTCTCTCTCTCTCTCTCTCTCTCTCTCACACACACACACACACACACACACACACACACACACACACACACACACACACACACACACACACACACACACACACACACACACACACACACACACACACACACACACACACACACACACACACACACACACACACACACACACACACACACACACACACACACACACACACACACACACACACACACACACACACACACACACACACACACACACACACACACACACACTTTCTCTCTCTCTCTCTCCCGGGTGCCGAATTGAAAATCACATGGCGAAGCGTCGAACAAACGGATCGATGATGCTGTTAGTCAAACGCAAATGGTTATTGACTGGGACAGTATAACATCGCCGGGACGAGGCTGCAAAGCCTCCGGCCGTGGCGACGCCCGGGGATCGAAAGGACGTAGGGGAGAGTGGGGCAAAATGGGACGGTGGGGCAAAACGGGACAACGAGGGCAAAACGCAATTTTACAATAATTTTTGGATACCTCATTTTTTCCCAACGTTACATCCGGATTTTCAACCCCGTTTTGCCCCACGGACCGCCATCGTCACCATCCAAAAGTTATGGGAAAATTGCGTTTTGTCTCATTATCCCGTTTTGCCCCGCTGTGCCATTTTGCCCCCCCTCTCCCCCTAAGTCACGGAGTAACGCACGAGAGTTGCTCCCTTTTCATTCTCAGCCGTAGAGACGATACTCTAGATCCATGAATAATATATTTATATGTAGATGCACATTGCGATCCATCAGAGTTCATCCAACGACCTCGTCCTTGCACACCGGGACGGATATGACGAAATATCGTTTCCAAAATTAACTCCTCAGGATTTTCGGGAGAAGCTAGAGTGGGCAAAAGTAGAAATAATATATTATGTTACAAGGGAGGGAAGTGCGTGATTCTTGCCGACTGTGAGGCTTGGTGCGTAGCGAGGGCAGAAATCACACGAGGTGAAAATGTGAGATTTCGTTAAAAAGTAACATCATTCCGTGCTTGCGACAAGATCGTCAAAAAATTATCATTTTTATCCAATTTCATGTACGCATGTGCAGTACGGTTTTCATTACTCACGCAGGGCAGAAATTAACCGTTTTAGTCCCTAGAGAGTAATGAAACCGGATTACGCAAGCGTACTAGTTAATGGTCGGAAATGAGCGACTTTGAGGAAATTATATTATTTTAGCGAAGTGGGAAAAAAATATTTTTTTTATAAGAAAAAAACTTAAAATTGACGTTCGAGGACTTAAACATTTATTTACAAAGAATAATGTCAATGTCTTTCAATATCTTTTTATTTGTTTTTTCAAACATAAAAATACGAGAACAATTATGCATCTTTTGAGTTTTATTCTTCCTATGTATATAAATGGCACGGCGTAAATATCCGGGCATTCGATACACCGAGAGCGTTATTAATATAGAGTAGTAAAAAAAAATACATATCGACGAAACTTCGTTGGCACAACGCGTACCGAGGGAATCTAGGTCGTTTCACCGAGATTTTAATAATAGTGTACAAAATATGTGAGGACGTTTTTCAATATATAGTCCCGGGGCGATGAATGAAACTGGTAGCTGAGCAATCTGTGTTTCCTCACGTTCCGTCGACTCGCGCTGTGTAGTTTTTCATCTTTGTTATTTTCCAGTTATCTCTCAGGCGAGAGCGGCGCGGCGGAGCGAGAGGGGCGGTGGGGATGGGGTTATACGTGTGTACACAGTAAAAAAGATTTGTAAATTTAACAAACTTTTTGGCCTGCAAACGAATGCAATTATTTTCTTGTTACTTTTGCAAAAAAAAATATTTGTAAAGTGGACAACATTTTTGTAAAGTGGACAACATTTTTGTAAAGCGGACAATATTTTTGTAAAATGGACAACATCTCTTTAAACTGGACAACATTTTTGTAAAGTGGACATTTTTGTAAAGTGGAAATTTTTGTAAAGTGGACATTTTTGTAAAGTGAATATTTTTGTAAAGTGAATATTTTTGTAAAGTGAACATTTTTGTAAAACGGACATTTTTGTAAAACGGACAACTTTTTTGTCAAGTGGACAATATTTTTGTAAAATGGACAACATTTTTGTGAAGCGGACAATATTTTTGTAAAATGGACAACATCTTTTTAAAGTGGACAACATTTTTGTTAAATGAACAACTTTTTTGGAAAATGAACAATATTCTCACAAAATGGACAGTAGTATTCGCACCGCAGTTTTTCTTGTTCCATTTCCACCGTATACCCTGTCTGGTTTTTACGGAACCCCATCCCGTTACCCCCCCCCTAGCACTCCCCATCCGCACTCAGCTAAGCCACCTAACTTCCAGTGCGTCCGTAGCCAACTGAGTTACACTGTACCGCATTTGCCGGGGATACGGGGAAACTACGGAAAACCGTGCCGGTATAGACGGCCATATTCTACTGATCTACCGGTATTTTTGCATTTGAGTAAAGTGCAGAAACACCAAAGTCTCTGAAGAAAGCGACTCCCGCTCAACGGTCGATGTGCCAGTTAAGCGCACGGTCACCTATCCAAGTACTGACCGCGAACGAATCAGCTTGACTTGGGGGGGGGACCACCAGAAACGTGCGCCAACCGCGCGTCCACCGCTGTCGGTCATAAAATGGACAGTATTTTTGTTAAATTGAAATAACATTTTTGTAAAATGGACATTTTTTTGTAAAAGTAACACGAAAAGAATTGTGGACGTTTATGGACAAGAAACGTTGGTACCCATTTTACTGTGTACACAGACTTTCAGTTCGCAAGATACGATGAGATTCCCAGAAAGCGGATGCGG
Organism: Exephanes ischioxanthus; assembly: GCA_958510785.1. Taxonomy (NCBI): domain Eukaryota; kingdom Metazoa; phylum Arthropoda; class Insecta; order Hymenoptera; family Ichneumonidae; genus Exephanes; species Exephanes ischioxanthus. The sequence goes on from OY294021.1 coordinate 5,933,953, forward strand.
ATGAGCCGATATCTCGACGAGATGAGGTTTGGAGGATAGTGTCGCGAACACATGCGACCGAGTAATCTGCGAGAGCTGTAATCGTTTTCCCCTTTTAGTCGAAGTTCGATTCCTCCTCGTCGCGACGAAAAACCGATGAAAGATCGGTTCTACCGGAGCAAAGTTTGCACGACGATAAACAAACGTTGGGTGCAATCATACGATGACTTCATACCGAGGGGCACTTGAACAAGGCGTGTCTTGATTTTCGGTAACATAACCCGAGTATAATCGAAATCCGCGCCACGTTAATTTGAGAGTGTTTTTTCGCGGCCGCGTGTACAGTCTGGGCTTATAGAATACTTTTGGGCGAATTTCCGGAGTATCGAAACGTTCGTTCTGTTCGAAATGGAAATATATATATATATATATATATATTTGTCATCGCTTTTTTCGATTTTCGCCTTTGAACCGTGGGCAGCCTTGTGGAGCGTGATTGCATTTTTTTTTCTGTTTCGTACCGATAGCATTGATTAAAAGTGATATTTCATGGTTGTAAGCATTGCGCCGAGTTTACACAATTTTTCAAGCGTTTTCAAATTTGCTGTTACCCAGGCGAAGTGCAGTCGTGCCGGAAATGAAAAAAAAGAAAAAAAAAATTGGATTGCGAAATCCGTGAACCGAACTTCGCCACTTGTCCCGAAAAGGTTAGAACCTGCCAACGAAAAAAAAATCGCTTCGGGGCTATATTCGATGTATATTTTTCCCTTTGCCGATATGAACAAATATTGTTCGCTCCTCACCGTAATGAAATTTTATTATTTTATTTTCTTCCTATGCGCCCAAACGGTCCATGAATTTCACGCTCGAGACGTTAACTGATAAAAAATCAATGTACCAAACTTTCGATTTACGTGGGTAACGAGCGAAGATTGAGACACCGTTCTCCGCAGACGGCCCGCTGATTTATGCCCCGTGTTATAACACGCTTTTGTAATAAGCGTGACACTTTACCGCGTTCTATTATTAAATGAGCTCGTGGGTTGAATTATGCGCGAGTGTAAAACATGCGAGGGACGGATGATGCTCCACGGCAAATTTCTGCCCCCCCCCCCCCCCCCCCCCTCCCCAATCTACTCTTCTTCGCGTACTTGGCCGAGCGTATAAACTTCGTCGGCTAAGTTATGCTCGCTTAATTACAGTACGAATCGTCGGGCGTTCGTTAATTACGATCCCGGTCGTTAACGCGATAGTTTGGGTGGACGGACAGTTGGCCGGATAGCGGGACGGGCTTCTGTGAGCCCTCGAAAACTAAAAGCAGTTCTCAGCGCCAAGTTCCGGGTTAATTAATAACTCATATACCTATGCTGGGCGGGTGACGGGAGGTCTGTCACTCAAAAATCTTACTTCAAAATAGTTATCGTCATATTGTCCCCGAGTTTCTTCACCCTTTTAACCCTTTTCCGCTCCAATATTAGGCGCTCCCTTTCATCGCTATTTTCAATTAGTTTCAGTAATTGGAAGAATTAATTAAAATAAAATAATTTGAATTAAACAAAAATTTAATCCAGTAAAGTAAGGTTTAATTGAAACCTGCGACTGACAATAATTATCTGTCGATTGTGTTTCGTAATTTAATTGAAAACACGAAAGAATAGACGTAAATGTATTTCGTGATAAAAATTTATTTATTTATTTTATTTTTCCGTTAGTTATGTGAGGGCAAATATTTCGGCAATTTTTGTCATCAGTTTCAGCCACCCTGTATGATGCACAGAAAAACCTACGACCTTTATATTCGATAAGTTGAATTTACATAAAATATATTTTTTTTGAATCCCACTTTTACTCGAAGATGCCTTCATGATTGTCAGAGGAAACGAAAGGGTTAATTGAAATTCGCGGCAAATAATTGGCTGTCGGAACACATCGCTCCTCGTTCGACTCGTGACGCGGCGAGTATGCGTGAAAGAAATCCATCTTCCTCACTGCATTGAATATAGAGTTACGATGAGAGCGATTTTTCCTTACTTATGAAATTCTTTTGCGGGGAAATTGGTCGGTAATTTTTTTCATCAAGTTCGGCCATCTTGTGCAATACATGGAACAACCCATTACCTTTGAATACCATAAGTTGAATGAACATAAAATATATATTTTTTTAATCCCACTTTTACTCGAAGATGCCTTTATGATTGTCGGAGGGAACGAAAGGGTTAATTGAAATTCGCGGCAAATAATTGGCCGTCGGAAGACATCGCTCCTCGTTTGACTCGTGACGCGGAGAGTACGTGGAAGAAATCCATATTCCGCGCTGCACTGAATATAGGGTCACAATTAGGTGCGGTAGTGAGAGAAAGAAGGCGGAGATCCGACGTCGAACCGGAACCGGAAACGTAGAAAGCGACACACGAGGCTCGGAAATAAAAAGCGTCTCGCTGTCGGCCTGATAACGCGAGTTTCTCGACGGCGAAGGAGCGAAGTGTCGCTCTTTCCTGCGGGCTCTCGGTGAGCTCGGCACAGACACGAGGAGATACTCTCTCCACGGAGTTACCACGAGCAATTGCTTCACGGTGGTAAAATTGAACTCGAGTCGAATGAACAATAACTTCCGTCTTCCGTTTCTCTCCCGGGAAAAGCCATCGGGGGAAGGGGGGGGGGGGGAGAGGGGAAGAGGATATCGTCCTCTCACGTTCGCGGTGATAGAATAAATTTGCATATATCTCTTCTCGCGATTCCTAGTTCGCTTTGTCTCGCGGTTCGTTCTACCCGTCTGTCGTGTTCCGCCCTGCCAGTGATTTTTTTTTTTATTACATATCGCGAACAGCTTCGAGAATAATTTCACGGTGTCGAAACGGTAAAGTTCCTCTCGGTAAAAAAAAAAAAAAAATTATGATAAAATCATGTTCTCGAATGATACGAATGCCTGGAGAGAAAAAGAAAAGAAAGTCTTTGGACGTCGTGAGAAGTGAGAGGTGAGAATGCATTCTCTCCCTCGTAGTGCGAAAAGAACGGGGTGAAGAGAAATCGAAGAAACGTGCGCTCTGGCTACACTTTATCGCGGTGGAGAACGGTATCGATGAAACTAGATTCGTTCTCACGCAACATTGAGCTTTCCTCATTTACCCCTCGTTCGGTTTTTCTTCTGGGTCGGTAGCTCTAACGTTTTTCCGTTAGACGAAGCTCCCGTTTAATTGGAAAACCCAATGCGACAAAGGATCTCGAGGCGTTTGTGAAATATCACGGTCGGTAAGGAAAACTAATCATATTTTTTTTTTTTTTTTTTTTTTTACCAAATGGATTACAATTTTTCGTTACCGACCGATGTGTATCGGCACATGTTCATCTCTAGCACTCACAACTCTACCGGATAACAAATCTGCTAGATAACAACTCTACCAGATAAAAAAAACATCTCTACCATATTTCAACAAAACCGTATTAGAACTCTACCAAAATCTCCACCAGAAAGTCAAAAAACTCTACCGGCATTACAATAAAACTGTACCGGAATACAAGGCTACCGTCTAGCCTTGTATTCCGGTAGAGTTTTATTTCCGTTCCGGTAGAGTTTTTTTTTAACTTTCTGGTAGAAGTCTAATACGGTAGAGTTGTAATATGGTAGAGATGTTTTCTGGTAGAGTTATTAGAGCTGTATTTTTTGATAGAGTTGTTATCTGGTAGAGATGTAAATGTGCCGGTGCTTAAAAAAAAAAAAAAAAAAAAAAAAAAAAAACAAACAATTATCAGTCCGTGGAAATATGTGGAAAAATATGTGGAAATATGTGAAAATACGTGGAAATACGTGGCAGCATTTTGGAAATCCATTGCGTTTTTCATTAACCGATTGAACAAGACTGCTGGCAAAAATAACGCGTACCTGTGCGACGGCATCACAAAGGATTGAAACTCATTTCGCAGTAGGCAACAGTTCAACGTATCAACGGACATAATTTTTATATTTTTTTTTTGTTTTTGTTTTTTTTTTTCATATAAAATGTAACAGCGAAAGAGTCGAGGAAATGAACGGAGGATGAACAGAGCGGAGTGCAAGCTCTATTGTAAACTCGGAAATAATGAGTCATAAAAATACGAGATAGACACAGCACCAGTTATCTATGTTCTCTCGTTCTCCTGTCTGTGAATGGGCACTTATAATTAGCGCAAATCCGACGAGATGAATTTTTTCGTTGTCCTTTTTGTTTTCTCCTCTTTTTTCCGAGTCGTCGAGCGAGTGATAATTTGATAACGAGTTTCCTGGAAGCCTGGCCATGTGTAGACGGGCTACAGGAGAGATTTTTTTTCTCATTCGTCGTGTAAACAAAAACACGAGACTGCGCAATCCGTTGGAGATTGTTGGCTTCCAGAGAGAAAGGTAAATTTAGACAATAAAGTAAAATTGTCGACAAGGTAAATTTCATTCGCTTTATTCGTGAGAGGTGACTTTAGCATTGGTACTTTAGTTTTTTAGTAAAAAAATTATGATAAAAGTGCACAAAGTAACGGGAGTTGTTGTTTAAAGCTTTGTTTCATTATCTCCGGTGTACAGTTTATTTTACGCTGGCTAATGAGTTTGTCGCCCCGAAAATAATCCTTTTTAGTGATGTGAGTCGGTAAATAACCGGTTAATTAACCGCAAAATTCTTTCTCACGCTGTTCCCGCTTCAATCACGTGTCCTTACTCTATACCATATAAATGTATCTTGATTTAACCCGTTCGTTCCTCGTAACGTCCTTATTGTGAACAGTGCTTTGTTTAGCGTTTGATCATATTACATTCTTTTTGGTGAATAACAAATTGACCAAACCCCAATATTAAGGATTGTTTAATAATGAACAGAAATATTTTGTTAAGGAAATAAAACGTTGATTAAATGATTCGCAATAACGTAGACATTTTATCAAATGTAAATTGAAAGTTTGAGTGCGCTTGTTGGTAGCGCTCTCGTTACTTAAATACCCGGTTGTTTTATCGGTAACTTAATCGGTAAAAATGGCTACGAACGTTATTAACCGGTAAATTCACAAAACTACTCCACTTCTATTTTTCGCTCACCTATACGTTTATTGTTAATATATTTTTTTTTTACCTCGAGTTAGAGATTTTATCGTAAAAATTATACACATATAATAAAGGCTTGTGCAACTACGACAGCGTGACGAGGGCGCTCAGTATTCGCAGTACCGCTCGGTAGGGCTGCATCGGTCGTCGGCAGGCATCGTTAAAAAATCGTTTTGAAGTCTTTCGCCCGCGTTCCGAGCGTGGCCTAGTTTTTTCTCCTCTATTTTCAATACCGAAAGCACAGCTCGTAAAATAAAAAAATAAAAATTTTAAATCTAAAATTTGTATTACCCCCCATTCGGAATTTCTCGTGCAAGGGATCTCAGTCGCGACTGAAACGTATTGTGGAAGGTACGAATACAAGCACCGGGCGAGATATTTTTTCGTGCGATTTTTCATTGCGCTTTGGTTTCGAGCATCGAATTCTATATCGAGACGACCTTTCATACGTGGCACTCACGGTATTCGACTAGCATCGTCGATAAAGTGTATTGAAATTTCGTGATCGGAAAAGAGTGTAGGAAAAAAAAAGTCGATTCAATATCACACGGGAAACGGATATCGAAATAAGATTTTTAATGAAAAATAAAAAAGCGAGAAAAAAATTAATTCGACCCTTCGGGAGACTTCGATATAGCATGTCCGTTGAATTTATTTTTCCGACTACAGCTCGAACAAAAGAACGATCCAACGAGCCCCGTGCCTACGTAGAGCAGGCTGGGACTCATTAATTCGTAGCCGGCGCACGAAGAGCGCCTTTTTTTTTCTGAACCTCTATCTCGATGACGAAGAATACAGGATACGACCGATAGAGCCCCATTCCACTGGCACCGGAGTAAATCGAAAGTAGGAAAAGCAGAATATTGCTGATAATTTATTCTCCGATAAGAAGATTACGCTCCGTTGTCGTGCCGCGAAGTGTTCAAGAACGAGGGGTTCGCGTGCCGGACCCTCGCGTATTGACATGACAAAAAAAAAAAAATATATATATTACCGGAGTGAACGTACGCGACGCTCAGTGGGGCCTTTTGTATTTTCACCGTATGTGAAAACCTCGTGAACACTCGGGTCATTAGGGATACATACGGGAACACATCAGCCCGTCCCGTTCGTTTTACCGTTTTCTTCCTTACACTTCGCTTTCAAGCCAGATAAAACTTTATTCCTTCGGCTCGTCGCGTACACTAAAAAAAAAAAAAAAATTATTTGACGGCTACCGTTTATTTGGTTTAAGTAAAATATTTATTTAAATTAAGTAAACAGTTACTTAAATGAAATAAATATTTATTTAAATCGAATAAATATTTCACTTAAACCAAATGAACGTTGGTCGTCAAATAAATTATTTTTCTGGGTGTATTTACTCGCGTACCTTTCATACATCGCACCTTTGAACCTCGGGATTGTTCTTTCTTTTTCGTTTTGTTTCTAATTTATTTTTTGAAGCAAAGAAAAAGAAAAAGGAATCGATCGATGAGGTTGGAGCGATAGAGCGTTTAAAATACTTCCGCGCGTATAGGAAGTTCGAATGGGACGCAGATAAATACTTAAGTTCGGAGTAACAAATTATTTTTTAATTTGATATTTAGTCGGGAGAAAATTGTGACTCGATCAGGCAAACGGATGGGGAATTTTTTCGATAAAAACGACGATAAAAATCCGCGGAAGCTCGAGTCTATAACTACATTCATAACCGCTTCAATAATTTCGGCGATTGTTTTTCGGGTCGACGATTGCCCCGGTGCTCGCGTTATTGGAGCGCAATTAAGGTCATATCGGCTTTTATTTTTTGTTCCCGTACGTGCGGGAGGATTTTTTTAGGTCAAGTAGACACACGACGACAAATTGAAAGAAAAAAATAAAAAATAATTTTTCTTTTTTTTTTACATTTGGTATGCCTGCGCGGCTGCGGATAAGTTCCATAGGATCTTTCCGAGGAAAGCCGAGCCCGAACATTTCGCGTAATTGTTGCACCCCGTAATTTGTATGCATTAATTTTGCACTGCGAACGTGAAGCTACGAACCGAATGTGTCGCACATGAATAGTATAATAAATACATAGATATATATCTATATATATTTTATATATATACAGATATAATATGTATATAAAGTCAGTTTCGTATGCAAGCTTCGCATCCCTCCCCCAGCTTCGCCCTCTCGTCGTACACCCTCCGTCTCTAAATTCGTCAAAGTTTATGACGCTATTCAGTTTGCTTCCGGTTCGCAGTACGTCTACTCCGAACGGCGGCGTGTACGCCCAGTTCCCAATGGTTATATCTATACGACGCTTTTCCTCCGGGTTCATCTACATATTATACATATATATACACGTTTAATAAACCAGCGCGTCGACAATCTCACGAATCTTAATGTAGTCGACTCTCGTTTTTCAATTACCGGATTTTTTCTATTTTTTTTTCAATATAAATAAACACGGCCCAGGTGTCGACCTCTGACCAATTGGCGAACTAAACGCGTAGGTACACGGAGTTTCAATATTCCTTAATTTTTGTTATTTCTTAAAAATTAATTTAATTTCACGTTGGGTACAAAATATAGTTACTTTTCATCCAGTATTCGATCGGGAGAAAAATTAATGAGAACGCGGAATGAATAGGTGACAGTGATGTTGAGATGTTGATTGCTTCGATAATCGTCTACGAGTGTAATTTGAATAATTATTACATCCAGTGATTATATCAAGCGGTGAATGTATTTTGTCTGCAATATCGCTGGTGATGTGAGTCGGTAAATAACCGATTAAATATGCGGGTAAATAACCGGTTAAATATGCCGGTAAATAACCGGTTAAATCTTGCCGGTAAATAACCGGTTGAATATTGCCGGTAAATAACCGGTTAAATATTGCCGGTAAATAACCGGTTAAATATTGCCGGTAAATAACCGGTTAAATATTGCCGGTAAATAACCGGTTAATTGATCGCGGCTACTAACGTATTTTACCGACGGTAACTTAGGGGAGAGCGGGGCAGAATGGGACAGTGGGGCAAAACGGGACAGCGGGGGCAAAACTCAGTTTTCCAATAATTTTTTGATGCCCCATTTTGTCCCAACGATACAACCAGATCTTCAATACCTTTTTGCCCCACTTACCATCACCGCCACCATCCAAAAGTTATTAAAAAAATTGTGTTTTGTCCCATTATCCCATTTTGCCCCGCTCTCCCCTATTCTGTGGTTGGCACTACCGAACCCGGCGAAAATTACATGTGCAAGATTCTTTCTCACGCTGTTCCCGCTTCAATCACGTATCCTTACTCTACACCATATAAATGTATCTTGATTTAACCCGTCCGTTCCCCGTAACGTCCTCATTGTAAACAGTGCTATGTTTAACGTTTGATCATATTACATTCTTTTTGATGAATAACAAATTAACCAAACCTCAATATTAAGGATTGTTTAATAATCAACAGGAATATTTTATTAAAGAAATAAAACATTGATTTACTGATTCGCAATAACGTAGACATTTTATCTAATGTAAATTGAAAGCTGGAGTGCGCTTGTTCGTATCGCTCTCGATACTCAAATAACCGATTGTTTTACCGATAACTTTATCGATAAAAATATTCACGAACGTTATTAACCGGTAAATTCATAACGCTAAATATCGCTCGAGAGATAAAATTTTCCCGAACTCGACGAGTTTTCGTCGACGAGCTTTGTATTTTCATTTTTATTGGATTTTTACTTATCTCGCAGCCGCCATGGAAAGCCAAAGTGTACTCCGGCGCAGCGAGGGCTGCCGGAGCCGTGTTCCGTTCGCCCGTGACACCGAAACTACCCTTGCGTGCAACCACCCCTCTTCGAACAATACCACTGGCTTTCTCGTTCACGCTACTCGCTACATCCATCTGTCTCTATATGTCTATATCCATCCACTTTCTGTCCCTCGCTCATTTCTCTCTTTCCGTTTCACCTCCTTCTCCAACTTTTCCGCCTCCGGCCGGACCTCGGGAGACGGCCGGTATCGATGTTATTAAATATGCAACCGACGACGATGCTTCGCCGTCTTTCTCTCCCCCTCTCCCCGAGCTACGGCTAAACCCCGCGTCAAATATCGATCGCGATTACGGCACTCGCGGAAGGACCATTCGCACAGGCGCCTTTATCGCACGAGACTGTACAGCTCGATAAATCGATCAATTGCTTCCTCATGGAGGAAGCTTCGCTTTCATGAAAAAAAAAAAAACATTTAATGATTTTTATGCAAAAGTGTTCGCAATGTCCCAAAACATCGGAAAATTATATTTAGAAAAAGTAATGTAGTTGTAAATTTTCTTTTACCGAATTTTCTTTTACAGACAAAGTAATCTATATCGGGTATTGGGTAAAGCTTCCTCTAGCCGGAAGCCAAATAATAACGGAAAATGATTTGTCATAGAAGCTTTGTACACAAAAGTAGATTATATGAAGAAGCTTTGTAAAAATCTCGATTTTCACGATCTTTTATTCTCTCGTATAGCGAAAATAAAATGTAGCATTTATGGTACGGATTTCGACCTGGTGATCTTTCGTACCCGGCATATTCCGTTTCATCGAACTCTACAAAATGATAGCGTTCGATTATAACTATACGTTTCGTGGAATGAATTTTATTTTTTAATTACATTTTTTTTTTTATTGAAAGAAATATTGAATAATAGGTCAACTCCGACACGGTGAATTACAGTTGAATGAGGTGGAAAGCTATCGTTGCATTTAATTTTTTTTTTTTTTTTCTCATTTTGCTTCGAAAATCTACTATCGAGGATGGAATTATTCTGCATTCAATTATATGTGCGTGTGTTCGGAATATTTGTGAAGTTAACAGACATTTTTGTAAAATGGACATTTCTTCGGTAATATTAACAGGAAAATGATTGTAGACGTTTATGGACAAGAAACGTTGGTACTCATTTCACTGTGTAGAAGAGTCGTCCTCCCGTGAAAGATGAACATGCCACAGCGCAACGAACGAATTTTACGCGATATCGGCAAAGAGAACATCGAGAAGGACGTCATTCCCCATCGACGTTTCATATCCATATCTATATCGGATATGAACATGTAAGTTAGGTTGGGACGCGAGAACGCCACCGCGAAGAGTAGGCACATCATCCGTGAATATCACTCCTGAATACCCGAAGTAAGATGAAAAGACACGAAAAAAGAGAATCTTTATTGACGTCGAAATTGCAGAAATCGAAAAAGCGTGAAAATCGAGATTTTCATAAAGATTTTCACTTGAGCTTTGTCAGTAAAAAAAAAAAAATAATCGCGTTTGAAAGATATGGCTGTTTGAAAATACAAAAAATCACTCATTTTTTGCAGTATAGACGACAATGATTCCCTATAAAAAATTATAATTATTCGTCATTTCGGGGCCACGTTTGATGTATTTTTCCCCACTGATCATGAATCTGCGACTTATTTCATCGTAACTGAATATTTGATACCGAAACTCGCTTCAGAATGAAAATATTAATTTCTCGCAAAATTTAAAAAATTCAAAATCTCATAACATTTAAACGGTTCGATCGATCCTGGCCAAATTGAATAGAGATCATTGGTCTATAATAGTCCCTTTGTGTACAACTTTTTAGCTCGATAGCTCAAAAATTATAAGAGCTTTTCAAATCTATGTTTCGAGTTTAAAAATTCGAAAAAATGTGAAAAAATTGATACGACCTTTTTATCACAGTATCGCCTCCTCCCGAAGGAAATTGATTTCTTAAATTTTAAATCTTTTTTTACAGTCCCGACTATGAAATATTTTTTTTTTCCTTCGACTTGACTTTTAGAGTACAAGAAATTCGGTGAATACATCGACCAAAATTTTTCATCGCGATGCAATCAGCGAGCCATTATCCCCTAGTGACAATTTCATCGCCGTTGTCCATCTCGTTGAAGAGCGCAACGGAAACATACAAAAAAATGTTGGTTCAGCCAGAGACAGGCGCCTTTCCGGTCGGCGGCTTTCCGGGTATGCGAGAGGGTAGGCGCGCTTGCCTCCGTGCCCTAGTGCGCAATACACTCGACTGGTTTCTTATGGGATTTTTTTCGGAGTTACGAGCATTCGCGGATAGCGGCTAGAAAAGGGCGAGGGTGTTCCTAGTGTACGTCTCTATGGTGTAACATGCGCCTCGCAGGGAAACCAGCAATCCTCCCACGCACGATCGTGTCATTGATAGATATAGCGTCGAGGATAACGCAAAGGGGCGAATTTCTTCGTCGTTTCTCCCACAGACGGAAGTCACTTCCGTTGAAAGTGAACAAATATTTGCCGTTGGCTTTTCCCCCGTCGGACTTAGACAGGTCCCCGTATCTTTGCCCGTATCGATCATACACGGCAAATTGCAACTCTGTAGACGTGAATGCATCCATCCACGCCCCGCCATAACGCCAAAATCCAATTTCATTTTTATCTTCAGCTGGCTTTCGGAATTCATCGTTATCTCTGTAAAAATTTAAAAAAAGTTAATCCTATATACTTCCGTACTTAACTTTTTAATTAAAATTGCAATGAATATACTTGAGAGGAATTAATATATGTATAAGAGATATATAATATAAGCAAATGGTACTGCTTGACTTCGGGGGAGCGCCAGAGCCCTCGCGTGTGAGACCGAGGCAAGCGCCGTCCCGAAGAAAAATAAGTTTTCCAATTTGACAGCCGTAATTGCGAGTGTTTTCTTTGGTGTAGAATAAGTATAATTATTGTAAGTGTGTGAGAATTTATTTGCCAATAATCTTGATAAATGTTTGTAGTATAATGTGAATTTTTTAAAACTAAATTCGTTTATGCCAAAATACATTTATGACGTAAAAATGAATACAAAACGGTAAGAATCGTATATTGTAATTGGATATTGGTGTATTATGTATTCAATTGTTAGATGTTATACCATGGAAACTGTTTGTTTCTATTTTTGAAAAAAATACCACATAATCTCTCAATTAGACAGCTGTAAAAATGTTGTAAAATATATATGTATATATATATATATACATATATATATCTATTTACACTTGTTTAAATGGTGCAAAATTGGATGGGCTACATGTTAAAGATGAAAGAATGAAGATTGCGTAAGATATTTTGATTAAGGTAAACGCCCTGTCCCAGTTTATGACCCCTAAGGCACATTTTTTTAACGTTTGTAAATTCAGTTTTCCGATTCAGACATCCAATAGACTAAGCGACTGAAAAAAGTTTATTTGGTGTTTTTAACTATTATGTCTAGAAACATATATTTATAATTGTTTACTTGGTTTGAGATTGACTAGGCCACATGTCAACAATCCAAGGATACTACGCAGCAAATTTCAGCTGCATCGGTTGATTCGTTGTGAAGACCTACCATGAAACGGACGTCCGATGGGATAAGACATTGAAAAAAGTGATTTTAATAGGCACTTCTTACGTGTAAGAAGTGAGTGCCTAAAAACGAATATCGTTTCGTGAATAAAAAATTTCAAATTTTTGATAAAATGTTGACATTTCTTAATATATATATATATTTTTTTAAACATACGATTGCACAATAACTGCGATTGAGTGCCAATATCGGTTCGATAAGTCGTACAGGAGTTCTTAAGTTTAGGTGGGTAGTTCAGGTGCGTGCGTCTAGTTGATAGTCTTTCTGTTCGTGCAGGATTCAATAACTCCGAAATACAATTTCTTTTATATCTTCAGCTGGCTTTCGGAATCCATTGCCATTTATCTCCGGAAAAATAATAATAATAAAAAATTAACTTGTTCCCGTATACTTAACTACTTAATTTTTTAATAAAAAAAAATTGCAATAAATATACAGAACGTGAATTGATATAAATATAAATAAAATACACATATAAAATATATCAAAATAAAACATAAATAAAAAGTAACATATTGCAATCAATCATGTATTTTTATATATATATATTTTTTTTTTCACCACAAACGTTTTCACAATAGCTGCGATCGAGTGTGCGATAGCGGTTCGATAAGTCGTACGAGGGCACTTGAGTGTAGGTGGGTAGTTCAGGTGCGTGCGAGTTGAACTCCCGACGGGTCGAAGGTGTCCAGTCGATAGTCTTTCTGTCCGTGCAGGGTTCATTCGCCCTCTGTTCTCCACGAGCTCACCCACCGATTTGCTTATCTGCGTGTGTGTGCGAGCGGCGTCGCGACGCCCCGTCGGTGGGGGTTGCACGTGATCGTTTTACATCAATAGGTACATAACATGAGTTTGTGTAGAGTACAACACCATCCATGTGCATGTAACACGTCTGCACGCACGCGGCGAGCCGCCAGCGGCGGGGAAGGACGAGGGGTGAATTGCAGCCGAGAGAAGAGCGTTGCAAACCCTGTTGTAGAACTTCCCTTCTCCCTCTCGGATACCGCGGTACTAGAACTTTAATGCAAGCCTATAGCAGCCTGGCTGCGAGATACCCGAGACTCGAGTCTGGCTCGATGACTAGACAATTTCTGCAATCATTAATCAAGACGTATGTATCGGGTTTGTGCATCAAAGGCTTGCAAGTGCGAAATTGGCGCTCCGGTAATTAATCAATTCATTTCTATCGGGGTTTTCGGCGCAAATATGAAAATACGAGCAAGTTGTTGTCGTGAGAGTCACAAAGGGCTCGTGAGGTCAAAACGATCCGGGCGTTTTTGAGACTTTAACGGCAGGTTGCCGAAATGGTTTTATTTGTCTAGGTTCATCGCCGCACGAAGTTGGTTCGACACCGCGGGAGGCCAATGACCCGTAAATTTAACTTCCGGAAGTTCGCCAATAGTTTCGAAAGTAATTGCCAATGAAATAATTTAAAAATATAGGGGAGACCGGGGCAAAATGGCACAGCGGGGCAAAACGGGACTGTGAGAGCAAAACTCAATTCTCCAATAATTTTTGGATGCCCAATTTTGTCCTAACGATACATCCGGATTTTTAAACCCGTTTTGCCCCACGTACCACCATCGCTACCATTTCAAAGTTATTGGAGAATTGCGTTTTGTCTCATTATCCCGTTTTGCCCCGCTCTCCCCTATATTTTTGACAGAGTATACAAAGCAAGCGATGCAAGGAGCAATCAATGTTTTGTTTTTAATTTTTTAAATCTGGAACCGGAAGTTGAAGTTTTCCTGCTTTTCGTGAGCTATTGAAACGTCGCATGGGTTTACATTGCTTCGAAGAAATCGGCAATTTTTCAGTGCAAACTAAAAAAGTGCATCAAGATAGATTCTCGGTTACTCGCACACGCCGCCACCGAGTCTCCCGGGTGGGACAACACCGGGTTGGAGGACGGAGGAGAGGCTGACGCAGTACCAGATCTGTATATCCCGTCCCTCCGTGTGCCGTGCGAGAGGCAGAGATAGAGAGGAGCTTTAGTGGGTCAACCCGCGGAATGTTGGCAAACGTTCAATGCGGCGTTTGCAACATTGACCCAAAGACCTTATCTGACTGTCGATAGCGGAAGTGCGGATATATGCGACGTCGCGCAAGTGGACACTGGTCCACATGCGTCTTAAACGTACTGTCACGACGTCTATCAATGCAAGATCGATTATCTGTCTCGTGATAATTTCAAGTTCAATGTATAGAATGTTCATAGGTCAAAGTTATTATTTCGAGAGATAAAAATTACTATCCCAGATAAAGGCCAAATGCGTCGTACTTTTGTATTGTGTGTTACACCGATCCCCTAAGGGTTACGGGCTCCTTCACTTCTCTCTCTTTCCTCCTTCCTTATCCGTTGTCGCCGGTTCGATTCTTGTGTCCGGTGCTTCGTCGCGCCCCGTCAGGTGTCAGTAGTCCCGGACATACGGATATAGTCGTAGTTCGTACGTCCTATCTCCGGAGCTACGTCCCCGTCCGTTTTCCTTTCACCTGCGGGACTTCAGTCTCGGGAATCGAACCCGCGACACTTTTCCCAGTCTTTCGGTTTCCCATACCGAGGCGCTGGTCCTTTCCTCTGGACCTACTATTATAGTGGTTTCCGAACCACTTTTACGCAGATAAAAACACCACAGAAAATTCTTGGTGCTTGCCGGGAATCGGACCCGGGCCTACTGCGTGTGAAGCGCGCGCCAATCCACTCGGCCACGCTCACCCTAACTTTTGTAGCGACGTACTTTTGTATTTGAGGGTAATAATTTTACTGATGTATAAAATGGTTAAAAAATGGCTCGCATTAATAAAATGATATATATTAAATTTAAACTATTTAAAAAAAAATTATATATATTGAATATAAAACCGAAATATCTCTACTCTCAAGCCCAATCAGACAAGAATCCCAAATATTCGAGGCCCATCGTGCTCGAAAACCTGTCGAACTGCAGTCAATTGAATCCAATCGATCGCCAAAGGAGTTTAAAACGCGTATCTCCAAACCGGAAGTCCCGCGGTCGCCCCGCCGGTGTAACAGTCGTGACGCCGCGCGCAGCTTAAATTTGGAACGGGACACCCGTTATTCCGCGATTCGTCCTGTAATTAGATTGCGACCTTCGCCGGTGTCGAGTGGAAGCCGGGAGATGCCGATTTAGCATATATCTCGACACATCTTGCAGTGGCGTCGCTATGACGACGGGGAAGGGTTGCGTGTGTAGTACTCCGGTTCGGCGCCGTTTTGCTCTCCGGCTGCTCCGAATTCGCGTAGGGGTAGGTAACAGCGGCAGCGGGAGCAGAGTGGCAACCCCCGCACTAGCAGCCGCCGCTTCGTCGTTAGATTCGTCGAGCCGGAAGGGCTCGTTCTCTCTGGCAAGGGTGCTTTTCTCTCCTCCGAACGAGCGGATTTGCGTTGCGGCTCTCGCTGTGTAAGCTCCGTTCTGCCGGTTCTTCGCACCGAACGGAAATTTAATTTTTTTAATTATTATTATTTTTTTTTTTTACAACTTCACTTCACCTCGCGGGCCGAACGGCCGAAAACTCCGGGGCCGCGTGTCTCAAATTTGTGTGATAAAATGCATTTGTCGCACCGGCGTCGAGAGAACAGGAAAATTGCGAAGAAAACTAAATAAAAAGAAAGAATTCCGGTCACGCTCTTGAAAAGTTAAACGCATCGGAATCGGAGAAGTGTAAAGAGGAAAAAAGAGCGAACGCGGCGGGTATAGACGCGAGGGCCTTCGAACATGGCACATTTGCCATGAACCCATGGAGACCGGACCATCGTCCGCTCGCACCGCGTTTCACTCGTGGAATTATTGATCCGGCTACAAAGGCCTCCACCGCGGGTCTCTGTACTTTTACCGTGTTTTATTTTCCTTCTCATTTCTCTCTATCCTCTCTCTGTTCGAGGCTCGGGCCACGCTGTACGCGACACCGGCGTTTTCACCGTCTCGTTCACTTTGCAACTCGTTTTATACTCTAATTCCTCGGCCGTTATTGACACCGGTCTGCTCTCTGTGCGATTTTTCATTTGAAAAACATCGAATAAAATACTGTCGTACGAATTTGATGTTTTTTTCCCCCGTCTGTGCGATTGAACACTTGACATGTTTATTGGTAGAATTTCGAGCCATATCTATAATCGAGCGACCGACTCATTTGTCTCTCTTCGGGAATGAACGAAAGAACAATATTTTTAAAAAAATATTTAAAAATATGAAAAATATATGAAAAATATAAAAATGGTCGCGAAAATGTTTGTAAATATTTGCAATTATTGTAAATACAAATTGCATGAGGCTGAGAGTCGAGTACGGATGCAATAGTCGAAAAAAATGCAAAATAAAAAGCAAAAATTTTATTGTCATGACCATTAATGACTGCGTGCTTGCGACGGGATTTCTCGAGTGCCGATCGTCGAGACTGATGCCCGGAGCCGGCCGCTGAAGTAATTACTAGCGTGAACGGTATGGAGAGAGGAAAAAAAGCGCGACGGGACGTCGGAGAAGTGCATGGCGAGTCGAGAGCAAAAAAAAAAAAAAATCCAAGAGGCATAAGCACGTGCCATGCGCACGCGACTTTGCGTGATGGCGAAAATGTAGCTGGAATTTTAGTCCTATCGATTCTACCCTCGTGTTATTATTTTATTATTTTTTTTCACGGGAAGAATCCACGATTGCCTCAAAAGGTTAAAAAAAAAAAAAATTATTTCTTGACATTTCGAAGTAATTGTTATTCCCTAGCATTCTCTATCCTATAAAATAAACATTGTCCAGCCTTCGTTAATTACGAAGTCATAAATTCCTTGTTCGTTATCTTTTAAATTTTTCTTATATTTACCATCTTTATTTTCTACAGAATCGTCGCCTAGGCTTTTCTCATTCCTGTAATCTCCTTCCTAATTTGAGAGGCTCGCAACAATTTTGTCATATAATGAATATGAGACCTGCTCGTCGGCACGCGATTGACAAATAAATGCGCCAGCTGTTTGAACCGCGGCGTAAGGTATCCTGGCGGGCACGGCAGAGGAAAGGGGGGGGGGGGGGGGGACACACTCACGCCACGCGCAAGCTTTGGTGTTATTAGCAATTGTCACGTGGCAAGAGGGAACTACCTCAACCGGTTCACTACACATCCCTATTAAGTTCAGCAAGAGCGTTCGATAAAAAAAAAAAAAAAAATGTACCCTCTTTTTAAATTATTATTATTATGATTATTATTATTTTATGAAGGCTAACGAAACATAATAACGCGGATGGTTTTAGTCGTGAGTGGAATAGATTAATGAACAGCTTAGATACATGCCCGACATAATTTCATCGGCTATCGCTGTTTTAAACGACGAGCAGAACAATCGATCATTTTTTTTTCATGACCTGCGCGCATCTGTGGGTCGAATAACGAACGAATAAAATGAATTGCGTACTCCGATTGAACTATATCGGAAATGACGTTAAACTCCGTTACAGCTTGGATTGACGATAAAGAATTGCCGATTTTTTTTCGGTGTTTAAATCAACCAACAACGCAAAAAATTTATATATTTTCCATTTCCGGCCTGGATTGAAGCATACTTGAATCCGGACCGGAGAGAAAAAAATAATAATAGTTTTCGTTGTTGATCGAATAAATACCGACGAAATCGGCAATTCGTTGTCGCCCGTCGGAAACAAGTATACTTTAATTGGATGATGTACTTAAATGTTAAAGCGGCAGAGAAACAAGTTGCGTATTCCGAGAAAACACATCGGCAATGCACCGACAAAGAGTCTGAAAACGGTTTATACCCGGTTTCCCCGATTGTCGGTCCAGGTGCGGGAGCACGTACGTAGGCACATGCTCGATAGCACAGTCCCTGGCATCGAGCATTGCTCGATGACAAATTCATCGAGGAGTGTGGAACGGAGCCCAACTGCGTCGACCGAGGTGCACGCATTCATGAGCCGTCATATGTCGTTTCCGAGCCCTCGAACTTCACCCCACACGTTATATCGATTAATTCTTCTCCGCTACTGTTTTCCGGCTAAATAATTATTCCCTCATTTCCACGAACAGGGGGAAAGGCGCCGGACGCGGAGCGACAATTTTCCCCGATAATTGCTCGTTGATACGAAAGGAAATGTTAATCAGTGGAGAATTCTCGTTATCTTTCGAAACTCTTCCACCGATCGCGAGTATCCGATTTCTCTTGCGCCACTCCCGATATCTTGAATGTCCGTGTGAAAAGATTTTCATTTTATTTTTCAAATCTTTTTTACTTTTTTCTTTAACTCTCGAGAAGCAGAACACTCGAGCGCAATTACCAGTACGTTCCCGTTCGTCAGTGAGACACAAAGTCCGCTCTGCACTTCACGAATCTTCCCCGGTGTCGTTTTGTCGTCGGCGATATGATTCACGAGAATCGGGAATTTCGTGCGATGAACCTTTTGGCTCTCGGATATAGATCGCACTCGGATACCGGTTCAAGATGGCCCGGAACGGATATATCAGTCGCCCACCACCCACCTCGCCCCAAAATCAGGAATTCCCCGAATTCCTTTTTGCGCATCGCGCATCAAAGACCCATTCCGTCCGGCTTTCCACACAATTAAGTCCTCGACGAGGAATGTCGATAATTTTTCATCGAAGATCGAAGGGTGAGCTGGAAAATAATGAGTTATGATGAAAAATAAAAATTGTCGTCAGCGCATGCGCTAAGGAGTGGTCGAACGGAATAGAACGACGGACACAGTCGTTCGATGTTTTCGCCCCTCGTACATTTAAGCCAGAGAGTCTCGTGGATGTGCAAACCGGCAATCGAGAGGAGAGAAACTATTGGCCGATGGACGAATGGAAATGAAAACCGACGAAACACGAAGCGGGACAAACGACGCGGGTTCGTTCATACGTATATCTTCGGAAGGGAGTCCATGAAACAAAAGCGAGGATCGTTAGATGATCCTGAAAAAAAAAAAAAAAAAAAAAAAAAAAAAAAAATGGGGAATGAAACGGGGAGCGAGAGAACGAAACAAAGCAATTTATTCTTCGTTGAATCGTGTGCATGCGTCAACGGCATCGCCGACTTCGGGGACAAAGGGATGAAGGAACAAGAGCACCGGGTAACGAAACCGGTGAGCAAATTAAGAAAACAGCGTCACAATTGTGTCGTCACAATTTGACGATCTTATCGCTATCTTGACCGAGGGGATGCGAACTTTGCAGATGCGGGTCTGTTCCTCATTGTTGTGAGAATATGGCTTCATTTTTGAGTGAACAGGTAGTCGAGAGACTTCTGCGCTTGAAACTCAATCGCGGGAGCAAAATAATGAGTCTACGGATTCGAGTGTAGAGTTTCAGCAGCTGGAATCGTTAGGCGACACCAGATGGATTTAATGAAGCGTCGAGGTA
The DNA here is from genome assembly GCA_958510785.1 of Exephanes ischioxanthus. Taxonomy (NCBI): domain Eukaryota; kingdom Metazoa; phylum Arthropoda; class Insecta; order Hymenoptera; family Ichneumonidae; genus Exephanes; species Exephanes ischioxanthus. Next base: position 5,953,762 of record OY294021.1, read on the forward strand.
GACAATTACCTCGGGAAGCAATGTGAAAATTTCAATTTTCAATGTATTATCTGTAGTTCTATTCGACGACGTACCGCGGCTCTGTATGACTTCTCTAGTGATATAGCTATACACAAGTCGCCTTATAATACGGAGGCTAAACTTGGCGGCCGCGAATAGGCAAAAAAATGGCCTTACTTTCTCGAAAAATGGGACTCGAAAAGAAAATCAAGTTTAAGCTCAGTTATTTCACGTGACAATAGCATAAGAGTCGAAAAAAATATATTGACAGCGGTGGGATTCGAACCCACGCCCTTTCGGACTGGTGCCTAAAACCAGCGCCTTAGACCGCTCGGCCACGCTGCCTATACGAGAACGTCAGAGGAATTGGACACTTATAAGCTTATCTCTTTTTTTTTATTGCTCACTACCGACATATCAAAAATAATCATCAATGTTGTTTTGAGAAAAACGTTTTTTTTTTTTCAAACACCAGTTGCAGCGTGTCCATTAAAAGCTTTTTTGTTTGTTATGCAAGGCATAATTTAATGCGCGGAAACATTTGATTGATCGTTTTTCGATGATCCAATATGTTCGTTACCAAATTCAGCGTGGCTGACGCCTAATACGTCTATTGCCCGAGTTCCGTCACATTCCAGAAACTCAAAGCACCCGCCGACCTAGGAATTTCCATTGCTTCGAACCTCACACAATGCCGGCTGTATTAATTCGAAGAGCAAAGCTGGCAATCGAGCTATGGTAACCTTTGAAGATCTATGACCGCGGAGAATGCTCTCCGCAACGTAATTAATCCCGACACATTGGCCGTCTGTTGATTGCAGTACGATTTGCCACTCGATTTTCAGTATTCGCAGTCATCACCCAATATTGTTATTCTTTGGGGTGAAAACCTACAATGCTTTTAACGAGAAATATTTTATGTTGTTTATGTAAAAATAATTAAAAAAACCAGCTATTGCAACCGGAGCATAAATGAATGCTGTACGGACCGTACGTGATCGAATCAAGCGAAATACTGCGGTCGGTAATGAAAACAGTAATAAACTTTTCTCACTGTGCGCCAGTGTGCACGGTCAAAAGAGCAGTTTCACCGGATGCTAACACGATATCCGCTTCGGATGAGATTTTTTATTTGATCGTACATGCCACGAGTCGGAAAAAAAATGAATTAAAGTTTTTATTACCGACCGGGTCCGGGCAAACTGTATCGTCCGTGTCGACTGTCCGTTATTGATCGTTTCTCGTTCGTGACTCTAATCGGGACGAGTCAATAACGAAGAACCTCAGTCGTATTCCCGTGGGAAACGGATGAGTTTTGATTTTTCGGGATACATATGCGCGGAGAATTTTATGCTACTTTGGGGTGCAGACACCCCCGTCAATGAGGAACCGGCAATCGCGCCCCCGTGGACTAATGCGAAATAAATGTTACAATGCACACTCGGCGGCTCCCCCGCGTCGCGTCAGACGCGTCGTCAAGATTCTCCTGTGTAGACCAGCCAGCTGCACGTGTCATTGATACACCCTCGATCTATGGCTCCGCTTCCGCATAAGAGTAAAACGAAATGACACCCTTCGGGACTATTAAGAGCGCACCTTCCCGGAGGAAAAAAATGTTCATACCCGCATGCACAAACACAAGGCTCTTGCCATATTGCAGCATTTTGCTAAGTCGTAAAACCCCGTGCGAGCCCCTTAATCCAAATGACTTTTGATTTTCAGATATTTTATCGTTTTATAAAAAGAATTTATGGTGCTTCGATAAGCTTGATAATTTTTAACGACAAAAATCACTTTCAAAGTTTACACCGAAAAAAAGGTTTGGTAATAACAACCTTACAGCTGCGGTCAAGAAAATTGGTTTGCATTAATCTGGGCGCATTTAAATAGACTGCACCGTTGTTGAAACAATAAAACTGGTGTGGTTGTGTCAATTGCATATGGCAGTTACAGCGATTGCAACGTTGATGGAAAGTGAACCAAAACGGCGTTCAATAATCAACTTTTTTCGATTCCATTGTATGTACTGTCAACATACAGAAGGTATATTATTTTGACTTGAACGTATATTAGGTCGATTTGAAAAAAAAAAAAAATGTGTTTTGTTGTGTTCGTATGATATACGAACATTTTTCATCTTGAAAATGATGCTATTCTATCCGCCACGACGTCAAATTAGTCATTCACAAATATTATGCCCGCAACAAAAAACTTTCATGTTGTTTCCATATTTTAATGTCAAATCGTGGAAATTGAGTCTAAGTTAATAACGGAGAATAACTTAAATATTTGATTCAAGATTGCACATATCAATAAGCGATTATAGCGTAGTGGTAAGGTACTAGGTCAGAATCCATTAGTTTTGGGGTTCGAGCCCCGCTAGGATATATAGAATTTTTATTTGTAAAAATTGTGATATATTGATAAGTAACAATTGAACATGTAACATGTAGAGACGATGTAACCATGTATAAAATTAATTAGTAACAAATAACGTAAATTACAGTACTAGGACCCAACTCCAGATTGTGCTGGGCCAAACTTTTTTTTTCATTGATATAATTGCCTATTCTGTTCGGTCAAACATATTCTTAGTTGGGACAGTGAGATGATTTTTTTTAATGCTCATGTAACTTTTTAGTCAACTTAACTAAATATTTCCTTCGCCACCCGCGCACGCTGGATTTGGTTGATTCAAACAAATTTTTTCTTATCTTACCAAACCTTTTTTTCGGTGTAATCAATTTCACTAAAAAAAAAATTACATTAAAGCATACAAAAATTGAACCATGCGTTTCCTAGAAAAAATACTCCAAGGTAGTGGATTGAGGACGAGTGAATGTTACAAGTCGATATTCTTACCGGCAAAAATTAGTCTCTAACTGGTCATGGAAGAAACGGTATTCGTGGAAGTCAGACGAGAAATATCGATTGGATTATGATCGTAAACAAACAAACAAAAAACTTTTTAAAAAACCAAATAGAAAGGTCGCGTGTGTTGTGGGTATATCGATTGTCCTTAACGACTCTTGGATAGAGGGCACGAGAAAATTGCGCGTGCTGCATCGTTCTGTATTGTATTACGTATTCTATTCTGTACCTGCACGGGGGGTGTGCACCGATACCAAACACCAGACCCCCGAATATTCGGAGATGAGGAAGTGTGCTAAAAATATATCGTACACTTACGTATGAAATGCCCTTATGCCGCGCTTATTCCTATAACCTATAACTTTAAGCTATAACAACTGTATAGGTATATAAAGCGCGTTATGGAGCTTACACAACCCCCGTTGAGGGGAGCCGAGGCGAGAGGGCGATTTCTCCGACGCTCCCATTGTGCGGGACAGGCGTGAATGGTGGTGGAAAAAAAAAAAAAAAAAAAAAATGGTCGCACGATAGAAGAACGAGGAATCCTCGCTACGCGTATTTATCACCGCGCGTTAGCTACCATTCTGTGAAAGTCTTTGCCAGGCCCGAAACTGCTAATATACAATTTGTCACGAATTTATAACCCGAGTTCTCGTAAATGTTTTATTATCTAAAAGGGAAGACTATTCGTGGGTAAATTTTAACGGAAGAATTCAGCAATTCCACCCCCCCCCCCCCTCCCCCTCTGATAGTCTTTGTTTCGAGGGATTTTCGTGATAACAAATTGCCCACCCGCAGCGGCTAATAATGAATATTTTTTGTCGAGAGAACGAGGGCGAAATTTTATTTTATTTCTTCCCATCCAACGGTACTTTTTGGTCATTGCGTTCGACGAGAACGAGTTACAACGATCCGCGAGCGGAAATGCCACCGGCAGGAAATTACGTACGAAGCGAATGGAGCTGCGGCTCTTTCCCCGGGGACGCGAAGGGTGTGACGAGAGAAGCGCGACACGGAGAGAGAAACGGATGGTTATAGAGGATGACGACAAAAATTGGTCGACTGGAATGGAGAAAGAAATTGTGAGTGAGTTCCGCGGCCCTGCGTTGGACAACTGGCGCACAGAGCGGTCCGGCCACGGTCCACGAGTACGTCCAACGGGGAAATTGGAAAAGTTTTTGAATTATTTCATGAGGTACCGTGTCCTGTTTTCATCATAAATTGTGAATTTCGGCACGTACCAGCTCAGTTGCTCAACGATTGTCCTTTTATGCAATTAAAAACATATAAAGTGAACGGCCCAATTACTGTCCGTTAATCATATTATCTACGGTAAAAAATCCTATTTATGTCGGACATACTCAATTTTTTTTTCAAGACATTTCTTATATTGTGCCATGTAATTGAATAAGCATCGAGACAGAATTTGAAAAAATCGTCGACTTTCAGAGTTTTATCTGTGAACCCGCCAGAAACAAGCTCGCGTAGACATTTTTTTTGTCAGTTTCGTTAAGCGATTACGTTTCTAAGATCGGTTCGTGTTCTCTATCAGAAGCAAATAAAAGGATGAATCTAAGTTGTACTGTGTGATTGAGGGTCAATTAAAACCGTAGTGCGCGAGAAAAATATTAGAAATTACAATTTCGCCGGAAAACACATGGGTCAGAATGAAGTCTATAAACACGTCGTATGCTCCCATTAGTGTCCGGATATTTCAGTCAATTATGTTTTCATTGCCTTATATATTTTTTGCATATATAGAAGTTAACTGAAATAGTTATTGAATCGCATGATTTTTGTACAAAGTTAATGCGAATTAGCAGGATTATGAATAACTTACCATTTCCCCTGTGTCACGATTCGAAGATCGGACATAGAATATCATAACCTCTATTTTGCTCAAAATATTATTATTTTCCTAGGCACTAATCGGGCATAGATGCAAGATGGCATTTTTTATATTGAAGTTAACTGAAATAGTTATTGAATCGCACGATTTTTGTACAAAGTTAATGTGAATTAGCAGGATTATAAATAACCTACCATTTCCCCTGTGTCACGATTCGAAGATCGGACATAGAATATCATAACCTCTATTTTGCTCAAAATATTATTATTTTCCTAGGCACTAATCGGTCATAGATGCAAGATGGCATACGTGAGTGATTGGGCCCTGGATAGCTCACTATATAGGCTATATGACAAAATAGTTGGACACTAATCGGGTCATTTACAACAGTGTGTATGTTTCGAGTTTGTTATTAAAAAATTCTCACAAATAATAAAATAATACTTGTTTTAGTTGATTAAGACTCTAAACTTGTCTGTAATACCAGTTACTCCAATACCTCTACTGTTTTTAATCAGAGCTGGGCAAAGACACTAAGTACTTGAAGTACGTATTAAAGTATCAAGTACCGAGTCAGTGCTCAGTACTCAGAACTTCAGCAACTCAGTTCTGACAGTACTCAATACATCAGTACTCAAGAACTACCCAGCGCTCGGTACCCCAAGTACTTGATACTTCAATACGTACTTCAAGTTCTTAGGGTATTTGTCCAGCTCTGTTTTTAACAATCTTCTTTCATTTTAAATGCCATGCGGAGCAAAAGTAGTCAGTAATTGGGCCTTTCACCTTAATATCGTTCAAGCACTTGACAAGGTGCAACGAGATAGGGTTTATCATAAACGAATAGCAAGTTTTATCGCGGCTTTTATTTTTATTTTTTACCCGTTTTAGTTGATTATCTATTTTTATCTTTAATTTTTTTTTGTACTCTTTTAACGTCGTACAGAGTGCGATGGCCTGAAAGTGGGTTCATCGCGAGCATGTAGCAAAGATCGATCCTCGGAGGATATGGGTTAGCGACGTGCCGCGCCTTCCGCTGCTCCTTGCTGGCACTCCCAATTGCACGCAGGCAAACATCAATTTCCGTTCTGACTGATTTGTGGCGAACACGGGACGCGCTTACACAACCAACGGCCAAACTCAAGAAGCTCTCCCTTGCCTTCTAAGCAGCAAAGAATCCGCATTTAGCCCGCACTCTCGGAACTCAATATGCCGTTTTTATTATTAAAAGAAAAAAAAATCATTCTCCACCTTCTTCACTATCGATAATCCAACGAGGAATTGACGGGGAATTATCGCTGAGCGGATCCGACGGATACGGCTAAACGACTCGATGCCGGAAGTTGCCCGGAAGTCCGAAGGGAATGCGTTAAATCTCGTCAACTCGACCGACTAACTATCTACCTCCGCTATCGATAATCGACCATTATCGAATAACGTTCAACGGGAGTGCATCCCGATATATTCGCGCCAAAGAGTTTTCAACCAACCCCCCATCCCTGACTCAATTACTGTCGATCCATTTATTAAATGCCTTTCAAAAAATCCTTATACGTGTGCCTCTATTTTCGATAAATAAATAAAAATTGAGTTTTGTAATGTCTGCGGCGTAGAATCTGAGAAATATGAATTGAGCTTTACTTCTTTCCGTTGAGTCGTGGAACAATTTTGTTATTAAAAAAAAAAAAATTCTTCTGTAATTCAAAATTTTCTTAATAATGCACCCAGAAAAATAATTTATTTGATGGCCACCGTTTATTTGGTTTAAGTCAAATATTTATTTAAATCAAATAAATATTTCACTCAAACCAAACAAACGGTGACCGTCAAATAAATTCATTTTCTGGGTGTGTTAATGAATATGAATAAAAATTGCTGTTCATTTTAGCAACCCAACAAACTGACCGTCCGGTTGTAACGGTTTTGTGTTCGCCATGAAGCAAAAAATTGAAATTTATCCGAAAGCGAGAAGATTTCACCGGGAACGTTTTCAACATGATTAATTAATATGATCGGGCGAAATGTGAGAAAAGTTAGGGCCGCAAAGCTGAATACGATAGACGGACGTGACCAACGTCACACCGATCTGTTCGTCGCGGTGTAGCAAAATGCACGTAGTTTTAGCGCCATTATCGCCACAATCGATGGTGACATGCTTTCCCCCGACTTCGCAACAGCTTGTGCACAGGCAACAGACGCATACACGCACGAGGGTCGTTGACACGACGTCGCCCGGACCTGCAAAATTTGGTTCAGTTTCCCCGAGTGCCTCACCTACAGGATAATTAATTTTGTCGTACACGCGAATTATTACATTGTGACGTTTACTGAATTATGGGAACAACGCCAATGCCCTCCACTGCTAAACTCTCGCCAAACTCTCGCGACACAATACTCCTGAAAATCGCTTTTGGCCTCGTTCTATTTATCCGTCAGCACGAGATACATAGGGGCTCAACATTTTGAAGCTTTTGGCTCTCTGGCTCTCCTCAGCCTGGCCGCATTTTTTTTTTTTTTTTTTTAACAAACCGAGTTTATTACTTTTCTTTTGCAACGCTTGAACCGGTGCAGGCCAGCGATCTCTGACTGCTTCCAGTGCGAGCTTGCAGGCTCGGTATAAGTGCAATGCCGCTTCACTTATTCTCAGCGAAGAAATGTAAGGAATTTAAGGAATATGAGGAATAAAAGGAACAGTGCGGAGGCTTTCCTCTCCGCTGTTCCTTGTATCCCTGAGAGATAGAAGATAAAATTTGACGCAATTTTTACCACTTCGACTCCGACCACTGCCACTCGTACATATCAAAATTACGTAGGACAAGACCAAAAAAATGCCGCTCGCAATAAAATTCGATGTTGCTGCCGGTGGAGCAATTCAATTTTCTTTCTCCGGATGGAAAGTTTGGATTTGGTCAGACGTAATGAATACGTAACGAAAAGATTTTAAAATAATAATAATTCACTGGTTTATGACACGAGCTATCGCGGCAGTGGTTAGGATTATCGTACCTTGCGAAAATTCTATTTTTATTTTGTTTTGTCGAAGTGAGAAAAAAATGTTCCCGACTACGCTAAAAAGGGACTATTTCATGCCTGCAACGGGGGGTGGAAAGTGAACACTTTCCGCTATTTCACTTTTCCTCCCGCCAAATTACTTTTCCTCCCGCTCGTCAAGAATCGGCCACTTTCCATCCCCGTTGCAGGCATAGAAACATGGCCACTTTTTATCATAGTCGGGTAAAAATAGCGTACGTCACTCGAGACGTAGTGCCTTTTCACCTCGTGTCAGTTTTTGCAATCGTCTCGCTCGGGCGTCAAACTTCACACTCGGTGAAAAGACGCACTTTCCTCCCTTGTGGCATAATATACTATTCCATTATGATTTTAACGCCACCGGTCGTCAATTTTGATGCTCATTAATTTTTTTATTACGTTTCGCGCAACTCTGTTATTTTACTGTTCTTCTAACCGTTGATATATTTTTGTTCCAGAATTCACGACGTACTTCGACACGATGATGGGACAATAGCCGAGCCACAGCAGGAGTGAATGTTCGAGGGGGGCCGAGGAGGAGCAAAACAGGTATGTCGAATTGTCATTTGCCTCTCGGCCTCTCTAGCCGTAAAATTATTTTTCGCGGTGGTCGCGGAGAGCGGACGAGAAACTAGCGTTAAATTTGGAGCAACGTTTAGAGCTCTTCTAAAAAGAAAAGCGCACTCGAGTGTTCCGAGAATAAATATGTGCATAAAAATAACCTCGAGCAACTCGGCCCTCGAGCGTGCCCGAAAATTTCACGAGTATCGAGGATAAAAAAAAGATCGAGGGTGGGGTAAGAAAAACTCCACCTCGAGTTCTTGACCTGCAGCTGGCCAGGTGTGCGATTCAGCGGGTGGCTGAGCGCTTTTTTCCCCGAGTAAACAAAAACTTTCTCGCATTTTTTACTTAACCGCCCGCCCCACTCCCCCGACTCGACCATTCTTCGAGAATTTTAAAAGCCTCGGAACGTCCCGAAAAACAAAGTAAAAATCTCGCTCACAGACCGTAACGTAATTTACTCTCCGCGATCAGCACAAAGCAAATTGGGTCGCAGTTATGAAAAAAAAATAGGTAAACGTGTCGGAAAAAAGAAAAGAAAAAAAAAGGAATTCACTCCAAGAGTTAATTCGAATCTCCGTTAATCGTTTTATCAAGGTAAATCCGGTAAAAAAAAAAAGTTTGCTCTTCCCCCTTTTGTTTCCCCGTTCGCCCGGCATGCGTCCCAGAAGAATCATGGGGGCTGATTGAGACAATGAAAGGAAAAAGGGCCGAGTTTCGAAGGGTTTCGAGTCAAACGAGCGCTGATTCAATCTCACTCGACGAAACGCTTGATTTTCACAATGAAGTGCTGTTAGCCGCGAGATAAAGAATGGTTTTGTCTCGAGCTTTGGATATTTCAATGGAGTTGGTGGTATCAAGGGTGAAGTTGCGTACGAAGGGCCGTCGGTGCTGTGGAGTGTGTACGAACCGCGAGCACACCCACACATGTGTTCGCATGGACGCATACAACGTCTCGTTGTACGTGCCTGCCGGGGGTGCCGATGCTCGGAGTCTCGTTTTAATTGCTGCGGAAAAAGTAATGGGCCGAGAGAGTGGGGCAGGAAGAAAGTACCGGAGGAGAAAGAGCGGACGAGGGTGCAGAGTTCCTGTGAGGCACAAGCACCGGGGGGTGAAAATGCGCCAAGTCGATAACAACTTACAACGACGTGTACCACCGCCCCACCCCCCTCCTCCCCACCCCCCCCTCTTTCGTGGTACACTTTTGGTACCGTTTCTGTCGGTGCTTCTGCTGCTGCTTCCGCGGCATGTTAGTGCTAGTTAGTTCGCTCTTTCTACTTAGTACGGAAACACTAATTGCTATGACCTCTTCTCTTCCCGATGCCCCCCCCCCCCCCCCCCCCTCACCCCCTGCCGGTTTTTCTCACGGAACTCATTCCCTGGACCGAGATCATGTTACCTCGTTACTGGGATTTCTTCACAATGGCCTTAGAATGGCTAAAACACGAAATAGGAAAATTCGTGGTCTTCGTTTCCTCCACGGAGATGAGATCTCTAATTGCTTCCTCATAGATGGAGCTTTGTTGTGGTGGAAAAAAAATCGAGTTTTTAATGAAAACGTGTTCAGAGAGTTCCAAAACATCGAAAATTCCGATGTTTGTATGTATGTATGTGTATATATATGTGTCTGTGTGTGTGTGTGTGTGTGTGAATCGGACGCGAAAGGTTCAAACCGCTATACCTCGAGAACGCTTCTACCGATCACGCTGAAATTTTGCGCACAGCATGTGTCGTTAATGGTCAATGTTTCTGCAAGCGATATGAAAATTCAAATTTTCATATGACTTCCTCGTAAAAGTTAAAATTCAAATTTTCATACCGCTTTCTCATAAAAGTTGAGAATTGAAATTTTCATGCCGCTTTCTCATAAAAGTTGAGAATTGAAATTTTCATACCGCTTTCTCATAAAAGTTGAGAATTGAAATTTTCATACCGCTTTCTCATAAAAGTTGAGAATTGAAATTTTCATACCGCTTTCTCATAAAAGTTGAGAATTGAAATTTTCATATCGAAGCGCTATGAAAATTTCAATTTTCAACTTTTTTTTGCTTCGAAACTGAGATTTATCTTTGCCGTTTTGACGGATGCACGGATGGACGGATGGACAGACGGAGTTTTATAGGTGGTTTTATCTCAACGTCGAGAGACGAAGGCTGGAAAAGAGATCGTCTTTAAACAAACTTTTTTTCTCGTAAGGCAGTACCGGCGAGTGGCCTTATAGTCAAAGATCACGGGCAGAGTCCCACTGGCCTCGGGCCAACGCGAGATATACGATGTCTGCACCGACGTTAAGCACCGAGTGAGCTCGAGGCTCGTGCAAGATCTATATGGGTGCCGGCTATAGAGAAATCCAACTCTTCGGACCGTTTCGAATTAGGCGCAGGCACACTGCAAGGCACAAAATCTATGACCATCCACTTCTCTCTCGTCTGTTCCTTTTTTTCCACCTCTTTCAGGGACTCCTTGATGTGGCATTAAATTTGCAATTGTAATTAAAGTTTGATAAAGGCAAATCGAGGTTGGATCGGACCGGAATGAAATATTCTTCTTTTAAGGTAAATTTACGGACAGAACAAAAAGAATTTTTATGTGTATTTTTTTTTTCGTCGATTATTGTTGAGTGATCTCAACTGCATGAAATATTTTATAATTTTACATCTCTTTACCGTCACTCTGAGTATAGTGTATAAAATAATACATTTTACGTAAATTGAATTTTACGATATTCCGTTCACTCGAGCGGTAACGATATTCTGTGGTGGCGCTTTTGTTTTCGAAACAAAGTGCGTACTTTCTCGGTAGTTGCTGGCCAGTATACCAAGTCTTATTATTCCTGGATTACGATGGTCGAAGAGCTGGAGAGAGTTCGCCCCCCTCCCGCCTCTCTCTCTTCTTCCTACCCGTTGTTATGGTAATCAAAGATTTAATTAATCCCTCGACGAGATAGTGTGCGGCTTTCGTGATATAACGGATTTCTCTCCGAGTACGCTTGTATTATATATTTCCCATCTCTTGGCATCTTTTGCTTTTATCCTACTCCACTCTCCCCCCCCCCCCTTTTTTGCTCTCTCGTTGTATCCGAATTTTCCGTCATTAAGGTAAGTGTACCAGTGGCCGCACACTTAAACTGTTGCTCCGATTCTGATAAAAATTAAACGCTTAAGGATCCATGCATGATACAAATGCCTGGAGCGAGTTTGAAAGTTATGATTTCTAGTTTCTTAAACACTCCCAATGTTCATTTGCATATTGCGTAGTTTAATATTTATCCTGCGAAATTGATGAGAATTTCCAATGTACCTTTGTCCACACAGCCATTATTGGTTGAGTGGTTCAGTGGTCCAGTGGTCGAACAGCACGACATCCGAACATTAAGCTATTATAAGTATAAACAAATTACATACATTTTATATTACTAGCATGAACCTTTGATTTATGCAAATTATCACCGTTATATATATACATTTTATCTTGTCATGATATTCGCTATTATTAGCGAATTAGACAAAAATTGATTTCTTTGTAACATAACCCCTCGATGACAAAAGTAGTAGTAGTAGTAGTATTTATTCAATGTACAGCGTCTTCCGCTTTTTACAGGCTCCTCTTAACTTCTTGCGCATCCTCAGTATCAATTAACGCAATCATATAAAAAACAATAATTCCTAAATTACACACTTATGCCTACGCTTCCATTATATATGTCTCGTATATCTTTGTTAAACAATACTGATGACAAAAGTAAATTACTTTCCTAATAATGATGGCGCATACACTTGAGATTGATTATATATATATATTTATCAACGATTTATGAAGTATTCATGAAGCTGGTTTCCAGACTACGTCATCACAAATTAATTGGCATGAAAATTTCCCCACTTGAAAATATTAGATTTTTAAATCAACGGATAAATTAATGAAAAAAAATAATTAAATTTCCACATCGCTTTCTCATAATCCCAGCTCGACAAGCGCCACGAAACGGACGCAGTTGGAGCAATATTTGCGACATGTGCAACGCATGTCGTAAATATTACACCAACTGCGTCTGTTTCGTTGCGCCCATCCCTATGGGATGTTCCTCTATTCGCAAAGCTTCTTTTATGAGGAAAATACATTATCTGTATTTTTGGCTTCCTCATGGAGGAAGCTTCGCGAATAAAGGAACACGCACGCACGCACGCAAGCACACATATCCGGACATTTTTTCTAAATGTGATTTTTCGATGTTTCGGAACATTCTGAACATGTTTTCATAAAAATCTCGAAATATTTTATTTTTCACCATAACAAAGCTTCCGCCATGAGAAAGCAAAAATATAAAAAATAAAATAAATTTCAAGAACGGAGCTAGCATAGATTGATTTTCGATAGTATTTTCGTGTTACCATTATGTTCGATAGTATTGCCGTGTTACTATTATGTTCGATAGTATTGCCGTGTTTTCTATTATGTGCGCGCACAGTTTATCTCCGCTAAACTGCGGTAGATTGTTGCGCGTTGAAATTCCGAGGTAACGCCTCGCAATTTTGCCGTCGGTGTGCACATCGAGTGAGCATTACGGACGAGCGCGTAGTGTCTCATTAGGGAACTTCGTACGATGTCATTAATTCAGGCTCCTGTCATTTCGCTCTCTGCGCTCCCTAATGCCTCCCCAACTTATACGTGCCTGTAGTCGTTGTTACGCGTACAGGGAATGACGCGAATTTGATATCGTGTGCGCGAATAGGAGGGATGAGGCGGTAGCCAGAGGCTCCATTAGATTCGATATTCCACCGGGAAAGGCCAATGGTCCGGGACCGCTGGAGGCTTCATTCATTATTACGAGGTAACGACAAATTGGAGCGTTGTTCAATACGCGAGCTCGAATGGAGGATGGAAAAGTTATAGGATTATACAGCACAGTGGCCATTCGTACTCTATAACTTCCATCAATCCCTCGCACCTACCTACTGAACACAAAGTACAGAGTAAAATCGGTACCAAAGTCCACTAAACGTCCACAATTATATTCTTCTTAACTCAATAAAAAAAAATGTGTCCATTCTACAACCATGTCTGCTAATTTTACAAATTTGTTTGGCAACAAGAAAATTAACAAGAAAATAGTTGTGGACAAAAAAAGGTTGTTAAATGGACAAATTTATTTTTACAGTGTATGATTGACGTTGGTTTTATTACAATTTCCTAATCAGCAATGTAACCGTAACATAACAAAGATTTTATTAAACAGTTATATTGCTACGTAGGAAATGGGAACATCACAGTAATGTTCTTGTAACGTGTGTTCACCGGGCAAACGTTTTGCTGTTCGTTCACTCTGCATTAAATATAATCGGGTCTGTGGGGATTGAAATTGTATTTATTTATTTATTTATTTATTCTGTCATTTATTTTTTAATATATTGTGAAATGGGAACATATCAGATGAACTTTACAAGCCGACTACTGTCAGGTATAGCCGGGACGCGTCGGGGAGTTTTTATTTATTCGGGGAAATCATGTACAGTCCGGGGAATTATCTATTCAGGGATTATGACATTGGTCAGGTAAATTATGAGGCCGGTACAGGATACTCGGTAGTACGGGAAATAATTGAAACATGAAAAAACAAATTATTGTTACGCGCCGTGCATAAAATATTTTCGATGTGTTAGGTCATGTATATTTCAAAGCCCTCGAAATTAAAAACTTTCACCTAAATTTCGCCTGCCTGTAAATTTCTATTTTCACGAAGCTCCATCCGTCGGAAAGAATCTCGTGGAGGTTTCGTAATTAAGAGAAAAAAAACTGTGAAACGAATAAGATCACAACAGCTTTGCAAGATCTCTGGGAGGGCAATTAAGATTATGAAACACTTTTTTATAATAAATATTTCACCAATTTCATATATGAATTTAAAGATTTTTTTTTTTTTCAATTAAAAAAAATTCTCATGCTGGTCATAAAATAAAAAAAAGTTTGTGTTGCAATTGACCAACCCGATCCAATTTTCCGTCATTTAAGGAGGCGGCGGCAGGCAGGATCCTGCGCTACGCGTAACGACACCTGGGAAACTTTTAAATCAGTTCCTCAAGTTTCAATGTGATGATCACAATCATATATATACCTGTATCAAATGTTATCAAATATCAAATACTTATATTATTTAATACGTACTTATATTCAATGTTTGAAATTTTTAAGACTATCTGAATGTGTAAAAGTGCATTGCCCGTTGATAAATAAATAAATATAATATCGAGCTTTCTGTAAGATAATCTTCAAAGCATATAATATCGATACCGAATTTCTGCGGTAGTCCACGCAGGCCGCAGATTCTCCGACGATGTTGGAGTGCATGTATATTACACGGACGTCTGACCACGCTCGGGTTTCGACCACTGGAAGGTTCGCCGCAACGACCTCGAGTGTGCGTATTACCTTCATATTAAGACCGGCCCATAGCCACGTTACAATCGATATTATAATACGCGTCCTTGCAGTAATTCGATCTTTCACCACCGAAATGATCTCGGCTTTCTGCACCCAGAAAAAAAATTTATTTCTCTGCCACCGTTTATTTGGTTTAAGTAAAATATTTATTTGATTTCAATAAATATTTATTTAAATCAAATAAATATTTATTTAAATCAAATAAATATTTATTTAAATCAAATAAATATTTATTTAAATCAAATAAATATTTTACTTAAACCAAATAAACGCTGACAGTCAAATAAATTTTTTTTCTGGGTGGCCGAGTACGTTACAATGTACGTCAATGTACAACGTACAATTTTATCATTGCTGTGGTTTTACCGCATACGTGTACAGAATTAATAATCAGATCGTCCCACGACGGGCGTCGTCTGAGCTCGTTTCGGGAAAACCCGAGACACAAATTTTGCGACCACTACCGGAGTATAAATTTTCCATAGGAAAATTTCCAACCATCCACGACCACGGAAATTCAGTATTATAGTCGACTAAATAATTCACACACCTCGCGCACTCTCCCGTCCGATATCTTCCGCGATGCCTAAAATTTACACGAAGAAACGTGGTATAACTGTGTTAATAATTCACGCAAGTGAAATATTGACTCAAGACTCACATACGAACTGAGCTCTCTCTCCTATGTTAGCGAACAAAAAAGACACGTAAAAAAGAGTACATGTTTCTTGCCATTCGTGGTTGCAAAAGTTCTTTTCATTCTTGAGCAGCCGAGCTAAATGAATTTAAATATTTACGTAAAATTTATTACCCAATCTGTTTTTACCTTGCGGCGCAGCCTAACCGGCGCTCCCTGTACGAACCCCCTCGCGTTTCCGATCCTCCTGTATCTCGCTGTATTTTTTATTCCGCTCGAAAGAACATCGTTCGATCGTGTGCATCCAAGTCGATTTCGATTTTGCTCTATACCCGGATAAAAAACTTTTGCCTTTACCGTCTCGTGCTCCCCGATGATCATCGGTTCATTTTTTTTTTCGACGGCCCAGTTTTAGGGCTGTACAGTTGAGCCGTCTTGGCTGGCTAAAAAATCTTATCTGGCTAATGGACATTGTCATCTGGTCGGCTAAGCCGTCTAAAAATTAAGCCGTCTAGTTTGACCGGCTAAAAATTAGCCGCGGGTTAGCCGACTAAGGTAGGTTGGCCGGCTAAAAATTAGCCGCACTTTAGCCGGCTATTCATTTTTATCGTGAATCACAAGGACCCTGATGAAATTAATGTGACATTTATCTATGGCACATTCCCCGTTTCATTTATTCATTTTTGTACTACTATTGTTTCACGGAAATCAGAACATTATAACTTTCTTACACCAGAATAGAGACGTATTGAGAGACGTAATTAGTTCGTTGGAATAAGATTTGGACGATCTTAAAGATAGTCAATCTAAGCAAACAATAGTACAGAGATCAATAAATAACGTGGCTAAGCTGCGGCTAATTATTGGCCGGCCAAACGACTTTAGCCGGCTACGCCGCGGCTAATTTTTAGCCAGCCACACTATCTTAGCCGGCTAAGACGGCTTGGCCGGCTAATTAATAATGTCCATTAGCCGAATAAGATTTTTTAGCCGGCTAAGACGGCTTAACTCTAAAGCCCCACCCAGTTTAGTATGCTGGACGTTGACATCGGTGGGTTTTCGGTTCGGTATATTTTTCGGCTCGTCCGCCAGTGCGGTGCCCGGTGAGCGACCGTGCAGCCGATCTGGACGAGGAATGCAATGCCGGAAACGCGAAGATCGCCGTATTCGGCTTCTCCCACCCTATCCTTGGGAAATGCCTAAATATGGAAATTTTCGTATGTATATGCGACGGCCGAGCGTGCGAACGAAGCGTGCACGGTTCGCACTTCCGAATGATCGAGCAGACCGTTCGCGCGGACTTTGGTTTCGCAGTCGACAACGGCCTGGTATATCGTTTCCATGCCAATTTCATCGGAATGACTGGTTGGGATGTATGGTCATTCGGGACGGGATTCGAGGCCCGACCCCTCACTCATTCCATTGGACAGTCATTGCCCGGATCCCTCGATCGATAATACCCCAACTGCATTCCATCGTCGGAATCGAACCGATCGCGATGTTCCCGTCGTTTCGAGTATGCCGACCCGCAATACCGGCGTGGACATCGCACGCAAATTTTCCACGTTAACCAACTCACTATTCGAAAGCAGCCGCAGTAAAGCATTGCTCGAGGGCGTTGTAGCTTTAAAACAAGCTCTTAGGACGGGACGATGTTGTTTGAGGCATTAAAAGCCATTTTTGGCCCATTTTTTTTAACCCTATTGTACCCCGAATTATTTTTCATTATTAAAATCGAATAAATTCATAAAGTATCTTGGGAAATAGTCGCAAATACACAGATTCAACCATCCACATATGGGCATGTACCAATGTTGCAGAGTAAGAATCGGATGATGTCCAATTCACGCACTCAAAGATGTGCATATAACAAAATTGCAGATCCATCAATTTGCACCTCGCGGATCGCAATCGGGAAATTGACAGTCTGGACTCGACCTGGGAAGAGAGAGGTCGGTCAGTGTATGGTTCATGTTCAGAGGAATTAACAACTGTAATCAGAAGTATTTGTAAAGGACTAATTCATTCTGTTTCTTTGAATAAACTTGTTGTTTAGTTTGTATATTACAAACTTGAGTTTCACTCTTAATTTGGCGACGATCGCAAATACTTTAAAGAATATATCTGTTGACCTTGCGTACAATCCGTACAATTCTGAAAAATAAATGGAACCCCCCCCCCCCCCCCCCCCCCCCCCCCCTCCATCTTGAATTGCCTCTCGCCCCACGAACTCACCCTTAATTCGTCGCTCGGATAACGTGACCGTTTTGTTTTATGATTCTCGCGCACGGTCCACTCGTTAAAAACTTAACGAGTCGCAGCCGGGACAAATTGAATAATTATTTTTTCCTCATTTATTATTATTATTATTCATTTTGAAGATACAAGATAAAAATGTCGTTCGGGCAAGAAACGAATTTCCGGTTTTCGTTGCGTAATCTTTAGTGATTTTCTTTTTTTCTATTTTATCGTTGTTATCTCGACGAAGGTCGAACCCATCACGTGCATCGGGGCCATTAAGCTAGCGCTGGAACGACTCTCATATATTTATATTTCCTACCCTGTAACGCGCTATATTTTCTTTTATTTACGACTCGCCACATATCTCCTCGGTCGCTTCTTCCGTTGCGAATAAATTTCCGGTACATTGAGTATCACGAGCGTTCCATATTATCGTAGCTATACGACGAGATCCTCGAGAGGAAGAGAGGAGAGGGCATGGCAAAGCGTAGGGGGAGAGCGGGGCAAAATGGCACAGCGGGGCAAAACGGGATAATGAGACGAAACGCAATTTTCCAATAACTTTTGGATGGTGGCGATGGTGGTATGCGGGGCAAAACGGGTTTGAAAATCCGAATGTATCGTTCGGACAAAACGGCGCATCCAAAAATTATTGGAAAACTGAGTTTTGCCGTCACTGTCCCGTTTTGCCCCGCCGTGCCATTTTGCCCCCTATGCCTTATCAGTCGCTTCCTGCACAAGACTCCTCGTCCTCTTTACGTATCTCCTCCCGCTCTTCAAACACTACCACAAAACCTTCAACCATCGTCCAAAAAATTTCATACAAGACTATTCACCGCGAAAAAATATATATCCGCGCGGATATATTGAACGATTTGTAACGTACGCGAGAAAGGGAGAACCCCAAACGTCCCGCGCACTCGCTTGTCCCACTGAAAACTCTCAAAAGTTTTATTTCATTTTATTTTATTTTACCACGGCTGCTGACACACACGGTCAAAAGAAAAGTCAACGGAAATGAAAGTTGACATGATATCACCTTTCGATGAGACTGTTAATTTAAGGTAGTTATGTCCCTTCGGGCTCATTTCGCATACGTTCGAGAGAAATAAGAGAAAATTGCAAATACTTCTCGATGGTATAAAAATCTTTAAAAATTCATACATATTAAAGGTACTGAAAAGATTAATTTTGCATAATAATAATTCCAAAATGTTATTATCAAATTAATCAAAAAATTAATTGTTTATCAAATTACCCGGCGAACCAACTTTTTAAAAAATAAAAATGATTCGTTCTCTTTTCTGAATACGCATGAATTTTTCAGATTTTACAATTAGTTTTGATTTTTGTTTTTTTTTTCATACATTTTTTCCATGTAAAAAAAATCAAAGCTAATTGAAAAATCTTTAAAAAATTCATACGCATTCAAAACAATGAACGAATCATTTTCGTAGAGAAAAAAAGTTTCGTTGAAGGGTAGTTTGTTAAATAATTAATTTTTTTGATTAATTTGTTAACAACCTTTTGGAATTATTATTGTGCAAAATTAATCTTTTCAGTCAGATTTTTATACCATTGAAAAGTACTTGCAATGTCTCTTATTTTTCTCGAACTTATACGAAATGAGCCCGAAGCGACATAGCTGCCATAATCGTACGTGCGACGATCAGTGAAAAAAAAAGTCGATTACAGTTTTCATTACCGACCGAGGTAATTCGCATGCTCTTAGCTGCAGTTTTGATAATGTCGACCGCTGCGAATTGTGACGGTCCCGTTTAGCATTCTGTTTGTTGGCAGTCGATTGTACGATACTTCTTAGGTTGAAATGAATGCCCAGCGGATGGTAATTCGTCGCTAATGTGAGGATCCAGGTAATCAATGCAATTAACCAAATTGAGGCGGGGACAATCGCGTGTTTGCTTGTCGATGGAAAGCTGCGTCATACATACTGTATTAAGTATACGAGCGAGAGAGACGATAAAGAAAAAGAATTATTCTCCCCTCAATTACCGGGGTAGCTAGTCGACGTTAGAACAATGGCAGAGAAACGAGAGACTCACCCTGCAACATCGGAATTACGTGAAAGCAGGGTAGAGGGCATTCGCGTGTGCGTTAGTTCGACCCTCCGAAGCCGAACAGTTATACAGTATCAGCCCTAGGGAAACGTCCCCGGTAGTTTCTTTGGTTAGTGAGCGACAGAGCCGGCTCCGGGCTGATAGAGAGAACGGGCCGAAGCCGGCTTTGTGTCGGCGAAGGGTGCGTGAGGACGCCAAAGCACACAAGATCCGACGTTTCTAATTCTTCTTCGTTCTCCCCCCTCACACCCTCCCTTATCTACTCTGTTTATTATCTCCGAGCGTTTCAGCCTCTTGATCTCTCTGGTAGCTGGTAATAAAATACAAATATTTTTTTTTAAAGATACAAAGAGTCAAAATATTAGTTATCTTCCTTCAGACAAATCGGACATTACTGAAGTGAGGTGAAAACAGGTGCAAATTCGATCAACAAATTGTTTCCTCATCTTTCGATCCACGAAGCATTGACGAAAGATTGTTTGATGATTTTATGGGAAAATTCATATTTATAACTCTGCTCGTTCATATTTTGGTGACGGGAATTTAACTAAAGAAAATCACCGACTTGCTTTAAAGTGTACGACTGAGTTTAAAGAAAAATGGATTGCGGACATGAATACCGTTGCAGTAGTAGTTACAAGACAATGGTTTTGATTTTATAAAAAAAAAATATATATATATATATATATTTCTTTCTTCCCGGTCACTTCGACAGCACAATGTTTTTCTTCCGGTTACGTGAAAATATGTACCCATTGCGAGCGCGTAACAAAATATGCTTATACGAGGGTTGTATCATTAGCGTACACGGCTGTACACGGGGACACGGAAGCTGTACACCAGGGATTACCTCTCACGGTCCGCTTCTTACGGAATATTCTTACGCCCGTTAGGTACGCCAGATCATTTACTGTCGCTAAAAGGTAAAGGGTTCACGCGCGTGCACGTGTGTGCAGAATGTCTGTGAATTCAGAGGAGCGAGTCTCCCCGGTAAGCATTTCTCTGTGGCGCTGGTCCCGACGGTTTATCGGACCGAAATAACGAGAGAGAAGTGAAAACTCCGAACGAATGGGGAGAAGGAAGGGTCACGAAAGGCTGGGCCAGTACTTCTACCGCGTAGTTGGCCAACGTCGCCAGTTAATTCGCAGTCAGCAGCAGCGCCACCAGAAGGAAACCTGGGCCGAGAGACTCGACGTTAATCGCGTGCACTCTAACGCCCCCGTTGCGTAATTCATGTGCTCGCCACAAAACTCTTCACCCCTTCCGGACAAACTTGAGCCTTCTCGTCTGTAGTGATCCATGTATAGGGTATTTCAAAAAACGGCGCCAATTTCACCGTTTATTCATATATCTAATCCTCTCAGACAATTTCTGCACGATCAATTAGTCTTCTCGAAAATCGTAAGATTTTCATTATTTTTTTGTGCGAAAAGAAATTTAATTGCCGGACTTTTAATAAATTGGGTACACCTAAAAAATAAATTAAAAAAATTCCGTAATTGAAATTGTAACAGGCGGCCGCTTGGGTCGGAGGGTGAATAACTGAACTTGGTGATTGATTCTGAATGTATGTGTTAGATTTATTAGTCGGAGTATATTTCGGAGGTGTATGTACAGCTGAACTGATCTTTGCGGGCGTGAGGCTGAGGGCCTCGGACCCTGCAACAAAGTCGCGACGGAAATCAAATTTTTGTTTTTTGTGATTTCTAAAGGCCTTTGTATGTAGTTGATTGTGGTAGCAAATTTTTCGTTTATAGTAGCCCCAAAAAAAAAAGTTATGGGACTTTGAAAAAAATCCATCCACCCGTTTTGAAAATTTTTTAACGTGGTGGTCGATTTCGATGGAGAATCGTTTGTAGTTGATTGTAGTGAAGGAATTTCCGTTTGTAGTAAGGAGGAAACATTTTTCAGATAACCTGCAGGGCTTCCGAGTAATGAAACGCGGCGAAAAACAATATGCCCGTGATAAATAATATTAAGTCGAAGAGGCTGGAGCCGTTACGAAATTTTCATATTGCTTTCTCGTAATATCCCTTTATTCGCAAAGCTTCCTCCATCAGGACGTCAAAGATGTAGAAAATGCTTTCTCGTCGAAAAAGCTTTGTGAATAAAAGGATATTATGCGGAAGTGACATGAATATGTCAATTTTCAACTTTTATGAGGAAGCGATATGAAATTTTCACTTTTATATTTTTTTTAAATGTTAATACCTTAGTTAAATATCTTAGTGAAAACATGCTCACAATGTTGAATTCGTATTCAACACGAAAATATACACTGCATTTTATGCACTAGAACATGTTCTTGGACAATTGTATTTGACAGGAAGATTGTGATGGTTACATTGTATATTTTTTCGAGTCGCGCTAGATACCGATAGCCTTCAAGATTCCATCAGGAAGCTATATGACTGTTTGGAAATACGAAAAATCACTAATTGTGCCAATATTCACCAAAAAGATCCCCTGTAAAATTGTAGTTATTCGTCGTTTCGGGGCCATGTCACGAATCTGCCACTTACTTTACTCGAGATTTAATATAGAAATTCGCGTCAGAAAGAAGATACTAATTTTTCGTAAAATTCAAAAAATTCAAAATCTCATGAAATTCAAACGGTTCGATCGGTCCTTGCCGAATTAAATAGGGTCATCGATCGATAATAGTCCCATTTTCTCGGAGATCGGTGATTACCCTGTAGGAACGCCAATTTCTGGGGAATCAGCCGTCTGTGTATGGCCAGATTTTCCGCAGTTTCCCTGTGTCCTTGTGAGAATGCGACACAGTAAGGGGGTAAGTTGGCTGCGGGCGGAATCCGGGGGGGAAGTGCGGTGTGCAAAGGGGGAAGGACTCCGTACAGGTGGAACAGATATATCGTGAGAGCTAGCGTACGCTCGGGAATTTTTTAGCAAATTAAAATCTGTGAGATATTTATGAGTGAATGCATTTTGCTAAAAATATAACAAAATATTGAGTGATATAACTGTACACCTGTGTACACCCCTCTACACACACACACACACGTACGTAGGCACGCACACATCCAGACATTTTTTCTGAATGACACGTTTTTTCTAACACATTTCCATTGCAATCTCGACATTTTTTTTTCACGAAAACAAAGCACCCTCTGAGAAAGCTAAAAACGTTAAAAGTTGTAAAAGTCTAAAAGTTCTCAAAAATTTAATATAAAATTTACAAAAAGAAATATATGTTTTGTGAAAATGTCCAATTGTCGTAACACCCTGTAGGTGCCCTCACGGACGTAGTGGGCCGCAGTGAGGGCGCGAAAAAAATAAGGGTGAGCCATACGTAATTCCGCAACCACCGCCCGTCGGCGGTAAACATTGTTAGTGCGAGAAGGTTAAATTTATTCTGAGATATAATATGCCCGCAATATTTTATTCATGTATGTGTGTCGGAGTGCGCGGTTGCAGCACTCGTGTAGTATATCAGAGAAAAATGCGACGTGGAAAGTACGCGATGAGAAACGGCCTATTACGGAGGCACCGGGAATGAACCTCTTGCTTAGTAGCACGTTTTCCCTGACAAACATATAGAAAAGTGTACCGAGTGTAATGCGTGCGCAGCTGCTACCACGTAGAGCGGACTTTAATTATTCATCAAAAATTCCACTCCGTCTCTCATCCAGTTTGGCCGGCGCTCGCCTTTCAGCTGCTACCGCGTATTTTACAAAAGCTCCGGGACAGAAAAAGCTGTCGGAATTGTCACTTGTTCGCTTGGAATGTAAACTCAGTCAAACTCACCGGTGGTCTTTTGCAATTGTTCTTTTCTCGGCCCTTAAGGAAATCGCTGCCTCTCCGCTCAACCCGGACTCAGTCGGTAATAAAAACTGCAATGAATTCTCTCCACCGGCGCCAACAACTACCGGTTAAGGTAATTCTGTCGCTTGGTGTTTATTTCGCAAAAGTTCGAGAAAAAATGAGATAAAATTGCGAATACTTCTCGATAGTATCAAAATCTGAAACAATTCATGCATATTAAAGGTACTGAAAAGATTGATTTTGCACAATAAAAAGTCCAAAATTTTATTAACAAATTAAACAAAAAATTAACCTCATTTTTTTTATCACGAAAATTATTCGTTCATTTTTCTGAATACGTATGCATTTTTTCAGATTTTTAAATTTGCTTTGAATTTTGTGTTTTTATTTCATATTAAAAAAAAAAATTCAAAGCACATTTACAAATCTGAAAAAATGCATTCATATTCAGAAAAATGAACGAACCATTTTCGTAATAAACAAAAATTAGATTGCCGGGTCATTTGTTAAACAATTGATTTCATGTTTAATTTGTTAATGACATTTTGGACTTTTTATTATGCAAAATTAATCTTTTCATTGCCTTTAATGTGCATGCATTTTTTCAGATTTTTTTATACCATCGACAAGTATTTGCAATGTTATCTCATTTTTCTCGAACTTATGCGAAATGAATACCAAGCGACAGAACTACCTTAGAAGCATGTAAAACACGTTGTCACCGTGTCTCTCTCGCTCCGCCGAGAGCGCCACTGATGCTATCGCTTTCGCACTCCATAGTATTTCACATGCTCTGAAAGACAAATTCTCACATGAACCGGACATCAATACAGTCCAGTGTAAGAATTTTATTCGAAATGAAAATGGTCCGCATGGTCAAATAAATTAAGCGAAGCGCAGTATCGTGAATACCGAAATGTTTGCGAAGAAGCTCGAATAAATGTATTCCTCCTTTGTACTTGTATTTCCAATTGGAAATACAAGTACACGGACTCCTCTCCCGCTGTTCAAACTGTCCGAACTCGAAGCAACGAGAGATGCGAGAATAAACAAGGATCGAACTTTGAGTTCGAGGCTTTTTTTTTTCCGTAACACGATATGCATCGGGCAATGAAGTTTCATTGGTTCCTCTTGAATTCGATGGATCGAGAGATAAACGAATGAATTCCTCGTCTATCACTATCGGATTTTTAATTGAATAGTCGGATGCTTTGGAGTTTAAAGTTTAGTCTCGAACATTCGGTAAACCCGCGCTATATCTGCGTTCCAAAGTTCCGACAAAACTGCGCGCGTATTCGGTGGATAGATAAACTTCGATGGTATCACAGCTCGTGCCATTCGACGAGTCCTTCTTCCTTCGTTCGATTCAAGTGGAACTCTCGCAAATGAAGAGGATGAATGAAAGGAAGAAAAAGAAGGCGGGATCCTTTTGTATCGGTTCCATAGCGCTTTTCACTCTCGGGAAATTATATACATCTGTGGCCTTGCCGCTGAGGAAATTACGGAGATAAAACTAGAGATTGCATATATCTCAAACGTCTTTCCTTTAAAAAAAAAACTCTAGTTTCCTCTTTTCATCATCGCACCCGTCGCTCGCCCTTTGTTCGACGTTCTTTTGACGACCCTCGGTTTCCGCGCGGTTCCGCGCTGCAGCGCGAATCGTCGCGCAGCTTTTAAAACCAACACTCTTATCGCGACCGTTATTAAGTACAACCTACACGCCGACAAATTATATTTTTCCAATAAACAAATATATTTCTTCAACACTTTTCGCATACAAATCTTACAATACATCACTGATGTATACATTTAATTCTGGGCGATCCACAGTAAAAAAATAATTTCGTAAAATTGGAATACGAAGTTTCGTAAAAATAATTTTGTTAAATACGTGAAAATTTTTTTTTGTTCAGGTTTGATACAAATCTGTTTTAAAACTTGTTTACAAACATTTTGTTTGTAAAACTTGGGCCGGATGGTGCGATCGGAAAATAAACAAATAAGACAATAAGTTGTAAAAACTACAAACTTTTTTTACTGTCTAGACTCGGTCGAAAGAGTATTTTACACATGAGCGATGTGTACAATCGTGTTTCGATCCTTTTCCCGTAATCTTTTGTCATGCAATTTTTTCTCTCCTTTCTCGATTAAAATATTACGCAATATTCTCCCAATTTTTTTTTCCAAGCCGACGTAACATCGATAATTGAAAGTTACGAAGCTTTTCGTGCCGGCGAGTTTCGCGAGGGAATTTAAGAGGTGCTCGCGAGGGCTTACCGTCGAAGGCGTTCCGGCTTGCCAAGGGATCGACCGCAATTTCTTGAGAGAATGCCAAAGCCCCGTGCGACTCCGGTCGAAGCACCGTTTGCGAAATAATGCAACGTTGTAGCGAGTGGCACTATGTGCGAGTGGAAGCGGCCGGAATGAACGGGCACGACTATATTATGCCTCGGCGATATTATACATCTGGGCAGCGAAAGTGTAACTCACTTTTCCCGTGGCATCGATCCTTTGCTGCTCGCCCGGGATCTCCGGTGTCTCTTGCGTCGGTGAAACATACGGTAGATGGCATTCTGCGAGGACTCCTGAGGGAGACGCGGCCGAGTAGTTGCCAGTCGCAGAGCGAAAAGGGAAAAAGAAATTGGGATGAAAAGCTCGATAGCGGAGGGTTAAAAGTTTACGATATACTCGGAAACGGCCGCGAGCTGGGCCAATGATGGTTCACCCGACCCGCATGGGACGTCAAACAAAAACGCCGGCATTTATTTTTCTGTACTCGCAAGCCTTTCGATAAAAAAAAAAAAAAACGCGAATGCAAAACGCAACGATTATAAATAAATAACAATGTCGGGCTTCTCATGGGGCATTGGATACTCGGCACTATCTCGGCAGCAGCGTGAAGTATGCGGCATCATTTGTGATTGTAGGGGAGAGCGGGGCAAAATGGCACAGCGCGGCAAAACGGGATTAGACAAAACACAATTTTCCAATAATTTTTGGATGGTGGCAATGGTCGTCCGTGGGGAGAAAACGGGGTTGAAAATCCGGATGCATCGTTGGGACAAAATGGGGCATTCAAAAATTATTGGAAAATTGAGCTTTGTCCTCACTGTCCCGTTTTGCCCCACTGTCCCATTTTGCACGGCTCTGCCCTACATAGCAGTGGGGATCGCCGACGTGATTTTTCGATATGTCATCGCGAACTTTTAACCGGATTTCTCCAATTATCGTGTATTACCTTGTGTTCATACCTCCGCTCACGAATTTATTGTCACAAACGTAGATCAGGCAATAAAGTTTTAGTATACCAAAATCTGTTGAGTAATTTTTTGCGTTTCCGACGGTTATAGGCACTTGCCGAAAAGTCGCCGAATCGGTGCACCCAGAAAAATAATTTATTTGACGGCCACCGTTTATTTGATTTAAATAAATATTCATTTCATTTAATTAACAATTTACTTAATTGAATTCAAATAAATATTTTACTTAAACCAAATAAACGGTGGCCGTCAAATAAATTATTTTTCTGGGTGTGGATCGCAGTGAAACGCATAACTCCCATCTTTTTGCCCTAGCGGGTCATTCGGGAGGAAAAAAAAAATCTCGGAAGATCAATGAAAGCAAACGCGCAGCCACAACTTTTTCACGAATCGAAAAGTTCCGTTTTTACTTTGGCACTTCGTGAAAGTTAATATTGAAAATTGATTAAAAAAAAAAAATTCTTGCGAATGTGAGTTCTGTGGAAAAGATGGAGGTAGTTAAAAAAAAAAAAAAATTTGTTTTGTTTGGAATTTTTTATTTAAGAAAGAAACGATTTGAGAAGCACTGCATGTGTCTACGTACCTTGCGAGGAGTAACGGCCCGCCGAAACGACCCTAGTTGGCCCAGGAGCTGGGAGGGAATACGGTAGTAAGGGTTTTTCGCATGGGGGCCAAAGCCGAGCCGACACAGAAGGCAGTACTAGCGTTTATTCGCACCAAGGGCCCTCGCAGTCTCGTCGGATTGGGATCGAAGTCGGCCGCACGCACCTCCCAGACGCTTTCACCCTGGCGAACGATCCCCACCGTCGCTTTTATGGCTACCCGACGAAATTAGTTTCCCTCCGAGTAATTTTCTTCCAGCGACAGCGATTTACTTCCGAAAAGCTCAAAATCCACCTTTTTTTTATACCGCCATTGAACCTCGCGTGTATTACAGACATTACCGAGCGGGCTCGCATTTTTCGATCGGCAACTTTACGAATATGGAGTTAATACGGCTCATCTCGATCGTCAAGAAAATCTGTGAAAAAAAAGACTTCCTCTCTTCAAATTCTTCGTAGGCGACGAAATAGCAAAAGCACTGCCTGCCGTGTATTTGAAAGTTTGTTGATAATCGAGCTTAAATTTCAATCCAATACTATTTTCGATTAAATTATTTTCAGACCCGCGAGTTACACTCTTCAGTGGCTTCTTATAATCAAAAGCAGATATTGGAGCGCTCGAGCCCCTTGAATCGCCATCGCGATCAAAGGATTATCGATGTTATCGCTCGATTGAATATCACTCGGTTAACCCCAAAGTAGCGGGCTTTGGAGAATGCGCGATAGTTTCGGGTTGTTAGCGTTTGTACAAGTGTCCGGAAATATACATATGCATAGAGGACGGAAGAGAGAAAGGGAGAGAGAGTCTAGTTGGTACGTGATGTAATGGAAATCGCATCGGGAACTATTGGAGACCGTGGGGTATACGAGTGGAATAGGAAAGCCGAGTTCAAGTGCCTCTGCGGGCCCCACTTCTGGCTTAATCGAATTAAGTGATCTCCATTCTGCTGTTGTAAGTTCCTCAGGTATATATGTATACATAGGCTCGGAGGGTTGAATATGG
This sequence comes from Exephanes ischioxanthus, assembly GCA_958510785.1. Taxonomy (NCBI): domain Eukaryota; kingdom Metazoa; phylum Arthropoda; class Insecta; order Hymenoptera; family Ichneumonidae; genus Exephanes; species Exephanes ischioxanthus. Next base: position 5,982,115 of record OY294021.1, read on the forward strand.
CCCACACCGCTTAACACGGCAATCAGCGATACACAGACCGGGCCATATTCACCACCTTCACCCTGGATACACATACATATGTATAGGGTAAAAGTGGTCAATACAGCGCAGTCCTATTAGCATGTAGATCAGTGAAATATATTTTATACACAACGAAAAAAATTGCTGTCGATATTTGAAACTGCAACTTTTATGTCTTAAACGTTTTTTCGTACGACTAATACTTTTTAAGATACAGGGGTTTTTTTAAAAAGGTACATTTTTCGATATCCAAAAAAAATACGATCTTATAATTCTGAAAAAAAATTACAAAAACCCCTTATCAATAATCATGAATAGTGGTGAAATTACAATTTTTTTTTTGGAGAGGATTCATTCCTTCGGCAATCGCTTTACGCTCGAAGTTTCTCTCGAACGCGAATCGACCTCTTTCGTTTCCCTCCAGGGCCGTCCTGCATGTTTGCAGACGTCCACCGCACAACCGCATGCAGTACCCGAGTAAAACGTGGCACGGGTAGAGAGTTGCAGTGTTACAGCGAGATACCCGAGGAGCCGAACGAGAAAGCTCGATGTAGTGGGGCAGTAAGCAAGACCCCTCATTAAACTTCAATGAGATTAAACTATGCACCCGATATTGTCCCCGTGGTGTTCAGTAGGTCGTTCGCCTTATTTCTGCGTTCCGTTCGTGTCTCGCGTATACAGTGCGTAACGGAGAAGGAAGTACGACGGTCGCAGGGACCCGCACCACGTAGACGTAGTTTGGTATATTACGGGAAAGACGAGACAGCGAGAGGGGGGGGGGGGGGGGGGGGAGGGTGGCCCGTGCAATGTCTGTCTGTGCGCGGAAATTCCTGAAGCTTCGTCGCCGGCGGCGGTTGCCTCACCGATGCGAAATAGGCGAGCGAGCACAAAGGGACGCTGAAACTCGCTAGTAGAAAGGGCCACCGTCCCGTATCTTGCTCTTCCTCCTTGCTCGTACGTACCGCAACCGCACCGATAGGGGGGGGGGGGGGGGGGGGGGGGGGTGGTGCTAGCAAATACGTTATAGTTACCGGACTACGTGATGCATTGTGCATGTCCATGGTTCTTGGGAAACCACCGCTAATGGCTGATACCTTCTGGTAGATTCTAAATTCTCAAAATTATCCACTAAAAACGAAATATAAGTCGAAATGGGGGGTAGAAGAAAAATTTGGAAAAAAAAAGCTGTGACCGTGCGTTCCTTAGTGGGAGCGCCACACAGGACCGGTATTGGCACAGCGTCGGCCAGTGTTCGCCCAACGTCGGCCAGTACCGGTCCTGTGTGTAATTCTCATTAAGGTTGGTTCGAAGTTGGCCCGCGTCAAGTACGAGTTGGCGGGGGCCCATTCGACCACGAGCTCACGACAACTCGAAGCTTGCCGGGTGGTCGGGCGGAGAACAGATGGCCCAATCAGGGTACGGGATGGTCGCTGTCGGGGAATACCTTAAATAGGCAAGGAATTGAAGTGCTCCACAAAAATGTCGTGGAATTTTTTTTCCAACGGATTTTGCGGTCACTGCCCGTTGAGTCCCTTCGTGCTCTAAGGATTCTCCCCGGGATTGCGTTGCGCCCCTTCAAGCTGCAGTTTAAAGAGGAATGTGAGTAAACAGCAAAAAAAAAAAAATTATAATCGGTCGAAAATCGGTAATTAACGCAGACAGCATAGTTCTGCCACCGGGGGATTTTCGAAGCGGTTATCAACGATGTAGTATCGCGCGATGTTAGCCTCTGATCGAGTTTTCGCTTCAAACGAACGAGGAAGAGGCATAGCGGACGGAGACCGGCGTTTGCGTAGTCCGCGGGTCAATGGATCGACCGGCTTGGCATCTATTTATAAAAGCTCGGACAGCCGGGAGCCGTGGGTGTACGGTGCCAATGGAAACACTCGCCGGTCTATCGCTCGTCTCATCTATCCTACCCTCGGCATACCCCAGAGAGACCCAGTAGCGCAAACCATCCCTACATGACTCCGGAGCTCCCGCCTTTCCTGCACGCTTCTCTCTGTACCCAAACACGAACCGGCACGGAACACCATCTCGGGGACATCAGCTCTCGCTCGTTCGCGACGGTGTATCTTTCCTGCTTTGCGTTTATCCGCCTCCGGTCAGGATGGGTCGGACGAGCGACACACGACTTTGATCGCTGGCACGACCCGGCGCGGGTTAACCACCGGTCTTTGCTCCTGATCACGGGACCGGACGAGGGATTGAATCACCCTTTTTTCAGTAGGCACTGAATCATGCCGCCTTATTAGACTCTCATCCAACAAACTCCATTTTCAGCCTTAATTTTGATACCTGCTTAACCTGTCTTGATAATTTTTGTTCAAGTCCCGGTTGATTGTCCATATGACATCAATAATCTCTTTTAATGCATAAGATTGCACAGAAAAAAAGTGAACGTAGACCAGTGGTTCTTGACCTTGGGGGTCCACAGGGGGTCCCTCGTATATTTTGGGGGTCCATGGACCCGAGGTTAAGAACCGCTGACGTAGACATTTGACCCGTTGGATTATATTTTATTGGAGTCGATCGCAGATAAGACCTCAAGAATTTACGTCTTTACATTCCTCAGCGATTACGATTATCTTTACCGAATAAAGTGCCAGCCGCGGAACAGTTTCGCGGTTACGGAACGACTTTGGCACCGCCGCTACCCCATCCTGCCCCTGATCACGGGACCGGATAAGGTTTCGAATCACGCTATTCTTCAGTCGGCACCGAATCTAAACTCAATTTTGAGCCTTAATTACTAAGTAAAAAACCCTACGGTACCCGCTTACCCTATCTTTATCAATTTTTTCAAAAAGTCGATTAACTGCGGATCAAACATCAATAATATTTTTGAATGCATTTGTTTGTACAAAAAAAAAATGTATGGATATAGACATTTGCCCTATTTGGTTACATTTTATTGGAGTCGATCGCAGATAAGACCTCAAGAATTTACGTCTTTACATTCCTCAGCGATTACGATTATCGTTACCGAATAAAGTGCCAGCCGCGGAACAGTTTCGCGGTTACGGAACGACTTTGGCACCGCCGCTACGCCATCCTGCCCCTGATCACGGGACCGGATAAGGTTTCGAATCACGCTATTCTTCAGTCGGCACCGAATCTAAACTCAATTTTGAGCCTTAATTACTAAGTAAAAAACCCTACGGTACCCGCTTACCCTATCTTTATCAATTTTTTCAAAAAGTCGATTAACTGCGGATCAAACATCAATAATATTTTTGAATGCATTTGTTTGTACAAAAAAAAATGTATGGATATAGACATTTGCCCTATTTGGTTACATTTTATTGGAGTCGATCGCAGATAAGACCTCAAGAATTTACGTCTTTACATTCCTCAGCGATTACGATTATCTTTACCGAATAAAGTGCCAGCCGCGGAACAGTTTCGCGGTTACGGAACGACTTTGGCACCGCCGCTACGCCATCCTGCTCCTGATCACGGGACCGGATAAGGTTTCGAATCACGCTATTCTTCAGTCGGCACCGAATCTAAACTCAATTTTGAGCCTTAATTACTAAGTAAAAAACCCTACGGTACCCGCTTACCCTATCTTTATCAATTTTTTCAAAAAGTCGATTAACTGCGGATCAAACATCAATAATATTTTTGAATGCATTTGTTTGTACAAAAAAAAATGTATGGATATAGACATTTGCCCTATTTGGTTACATTTTATTGGAGTCGATCGCAGATAAGACCTCAGGAATTTGCGTCTTTTCATTTCCCAACGAATTTACGATTATCTCTGTCGGATAAAGCGTCAGCCGCGGAAAAGTTTCGCGATCGCGAAACATCTTCGGCATCGCCGCTACGTCATCTCCGCGTTAGGAAGCCCGTGGAAACTTGCAAAAGTTAAAGGCGGACAGCTGCGTAGACGTCGATCAAATTTTCTCGGTTAGAGGGGGAGTTCTTTGCTCTAACGGCATTCAAAGCATCGAAAGCTTCAAGTGCCGTATAATCTCGAGTGCTTTCAAGAGTCTAGAGATTTACAGATAACACTGCCTGTGCAAGGTACGTTGAAGCATTCGAAGCATACGAAGAAAAATGTTTTTGTCGCTCTAATAAAACGTTGATTGGTAATGAAATTATTTAAAAATGTCCCGCCGCGACCGGATGGTCAGTTGTCTTCATATCGAGCAGGTAAAGTAGTTACAGTAATTCTTGCCCTCCTTAAAAATGTTTTGATGAATTTGATGAAAAACATCAAATTCGAGCTGCGAAAAATTTGCATCGCCGAAACAAAATATTATTCGCTTCTGCGAGCTAAGTACACGTTGCCCATTCAACATTCCTGTGTTACCGACAGCGTTAGGTGCGCGGTTGGTGTGTGACTCTGGCGGTTCCCAAAGTCAAGCAGCACCGCTCGCGGTCCGCACTTGGATGGGTGACCGCTTAGCCGAGCGCGTAATTTTCTCGGAGATTGGTAATTCCCCGGTAAGAACGCCAATCCCTGGGGCAAGAACCGTCTGTGTATGACCAAGTTTTCCGCAGTTTCTCTGTGCCCTTGTGCGAATGCGACACAGTAAGGGGGTGAGTCAGTGCGGAGGCAATGCAGGGGGGGGGGGGGGGGTGTAAAAGGAGAAGGACTCCCTACAGGTGGAACAGATATAAAAAGAAACATTCCTGTATGGACTTTTCGTTGCACACTGAGAGAAAAGACGGGGATGTAGCGAACATACATGAGCGCTCGAGCCAACTGAATATGGTTGGCTCAATGACGATTTAGGTGGCTCAACCACCGAGAGGTTGCGTTAACGACATAAGCTTGACTCAACCTTTCGGTGAGGTTAAATACGGCGAAACTGATGGTGAACTTGAACCAATCGACCTCATTGAGGTTGAGTCAACCTCAATTTGAATCAATCAACTTCGCTGAGGTTGGCTCAGCCTCAATGAGATCTATTTATTCATTTTCACCATGAGTTTCGCCGTATTTAACCTCACCGAGAGGTCGAGCCAACCTTATGTTGTTAACTCAACCTCTCGGTGGTTAAGCCACCTAAATCGTCATTGAGCCAACCATATGTGTTTGGGTGAACCTCTCATGTGTGTTCGCTCCATCGCCCATTTTTCTCTCAGTGTGTAAAAGGGGAAGGACTCCCTACACGTGGAACAGACATTAAAAAAAAAACATTCCTGTGTAGACTTTTTGTTGCAGGAAAAAAATTAAGCTGTTGCGGGATAGAACTTTGTCCCGCAACAGCTTAATTGTTATCACCGTTTCTCGTACAGTATGTGGCTCAATCTGTTCCACTGGTACAGCGTTTTATACGTGTTTCACTACAAAAGCCTCGCTCGTTTCACAGCGTAAGCGCCTCAGCGATATGCAAAATAACTGAGCACTTCCGGAGATATGGAAAACCCCAGCAGCAAAACAGCTGTAACTACCGCTGGGATAGATACGTTCCTGCGCCTCTGAGCGTTATCGGAAAAACGATTATCGCTTTTGCAACGTTCTGTACATATTCTATTACAATGTAAATTCGGTACGATGGGATTCCACTCTTTCGCGCTTCGATTCCATGGAATTCTATTGGATTTCATTGAATTTCAAGCTCGGCAGGAAGAGGCTGGACGAGGGGGTGGGAGAGAGTCAACTTTAAAGGACAATTGCTCGGTCCTCGTCCCGCCGCTCCCTCATTGTATAAATGCATAAACTGCGTTGAAGCGGAGCAGCAAGTGTCTGTCGGAAGATTAATCCGTCGAGCTTGGAGCTGTCGGATGGCAAGTTGTACTTGGTAGATGGTAACTACATCTGCATAGTGTAAATTCAGGGAGCACGAGAGAAATCGTCTTGCTCCGGTACAGTGGATTTTCCTTGATACACCGTAGCGAACCCCTTAAATTTCTCACCCAACAGGGCCAAGGCGAAGGTCTCCCGCGTCGTCTGGCAATTTAATCGCTGGTATCCGCTACCGCGTCCCCTGACGACAGAATGGGTCATTAGATGGGGCGTAATTTTCCTACTTCACTCCGTTTTAATTCAATTCATTTATTTTTTTCAACTTTTTCTACCAATCCTGTTTCGTGGAAATTCTTGGAACGTAACGAATTCGTTTTGATTCGATTAATATGTTTCTCCAACTTTTTTTTTCCCGCGCTGAGAAGTTTATTTAACGTGAGAGTTTGCTTAACGTTATCATATTTTTTGTTGGATATGGCGAAATAAATATACATTTATTGTTAACAAGTTTTTTTTGTGCCGAATAAAATTGAATTGACCTAAAAAAAACGGCACATTTACATCTCTACCATTCATAACTCTACCAGAAAACATCTTTATCATATTACAACTCTACCGTATTAAAACTTTACCAAAATCGCTACCACTGAAGAAAAAAACTCTACCGAAATTTAAATAAAACTCTACCGGAATTTAAGTAAAGAGTTTATTTAAAGTCCGGGAGAGTTTTATTTAAATTCCGGTAGAGTTATATTTCAATTCCGGTAGAGTTTTTTTTCAGTGATAGAGATTTCGGTAGAGTTATTATCGGGTAAACTTGTTTTCTGGTAGAGTTGTGAGTTGTAGAGATGTAAATGTGCCAAAAAAACTGTTGAGCTGTTTAGTAAAAAAAAAAAATTATTTGGCTCAACAAAAATTTCGTAACAATAACGACTCACTTATTTTGCCATATACAACGAAAGATTTGTTAGCATCAAAAGCTCTTCTCTCAGTGCATTTTGTTTCTCGAAATTTCTTGGAAGGTTAACGATGCAAATAGCGTAATGCAGCGATGAAACAGCGACGAAGGTGTTCGATTGGGAATGTAGTTGGACTGAGATTGCGAATACCAGAGACGAACAATATCGCGTAACTGGTCGTAATCTCGGGAGATAAAAACCCCCAACAAGCAAACGGGGCGAGGGTTTTCAGTTATCATTCTCATTTTCAATTCTGGTCCGAGTCAGACGATAAGAATTTAGATTGAGGCAGAAACGAGGATACAGTTTGCAGCGGGGATAACGAGAGATTCCGTGAGTCGGGGAAGATTCTCGGTTAACGGCCTTGTGGGAATAGGAATACGAACGGTGTGTCTCTCAGACTCTAGCCGACTAACTACGGAATCCTACACCGTTGGGCCCAAAGTTCCCCAACGGGAAATCGTAATCATATACACACTCGCGTCTCATGCCGTGTAGTTTATGCACTCCGAGCAGCGGAGAACGGATGTTGCTTTCGGATTATGTTTACACGCGAATATCGCGTTTCATTCTTGATAACAGTTGTTTCAATGTCTCGTGCAACGCGGCGCAAGGGAGCTTTCGCGGTGTTTGTACTGTTTCTCCTTCGCTTTAATACTTTACGGTGCTTATCGAAATTAATAGGTCATACACAGACAAAGCAATCAAAGGACGAATGAAGAAGATAGTCACGGACGCATCGGACAAAATTATGATATGCTGAATGAAAATATGAATTGCGGATATTTTTTTGTCAACTATTGTCAATAAAAGTATTTAATGACATTACAACTGTCAGTAAAATCGACAAGATTATTAGAAAAATTTGAGACGAATGAAAAAAAAATTGTATAATTAACGAGAGAGAAAAAACTAAATAAACACTTGCACGTTCGTTCGGAGATCCAGACAAGCACATTGAGAATTTCCGCGAGAGCATGTGTCTCTGTGGCGTGAGGAATCGGGAGTAGGCTCTCGGCAATCCGGCAGTCTGAACTTTGGTTTGAGCACAGTCAATCCTGAATAGCAATTGCCTCGTCAGACTTGATTCTATTCCTGTGCCTTGAGGAAACCGGGAAGCGTACAAATGGGGTTCAAATTGCTTCCCGCGTTCCGCCTCACGTGCGAAGACTCCTGGTGCGTACTTGAATGCAGTTCTGCTCTGCTCTGGCGCGTCCGGAAGTGTTCGAGATCTGTACACAGAGTTTGACGGGTCTTATCAATAAAATTTACCTGACAATTAAATAGTGCCTAAAGTTCGCTACACTGGTTCTCACAAACATGCTGAAATACGGCCGTTTATGTACGAGTAGTTCCAACTTATGCGAATATGTGTATCCTTTCTCGGAAACCGGATGTCATTATTGGACGATCTGAAGCAGGTGAACTGATAGCCGTCCAAGCATATTATTCCTATCAATAAAATTTACCTGACAATTAAATAGTGCCTAAAGTTCGCTACACTGGTTCTCACAAACATGCTGAAATACGGCCGTTTATGTATGAGTAATTCCAACTTATGCGAATATGTGTATCCTTTCTCGAAACCGGATGTCATTATTGGACGATCTGGAGCCGGTGAACTGATAGCCGTACAAGCATATTATTCCTATCAATAAAATTTACCTGACAATTAAATAGTGCCTAAAGTTCGCTACACTGGTTCTCACAAACATGCTGAAATACGGCCGTTTATGTATGAGTAGTTCCAACTTATGCGAATATGTGTATCCTTTCTCGGAAACCGGATGTCATTATTGGACGATCTGAAGCAGGTGAACTTTTAGCCGCACAAGCATATTATTCCTATCAATAAAATTTCCCTGACAATTAAATATTGCCTAAAGTTCGCTACACTGGTTCTCACAAACATGCTGAAATACGGCCGTTTATGTATGAGTAGTTCCAACTTATGCGAATATGTGTATCCTTTCTCGGAAATCGGATGTCATTATTGGACGATCTGGAGCAGGTGAACTGATAGCCGTCCAAGCATATTATTCCTATCAATAAAATTTACCTGACAATTAAATAGTGCCTAAAGTTCGCTAAACTGGTTCTCACAAACATGCTGAAATACGGCCGTTTATGTACGAGTAGTTACAACTTATGCGAATATGTGTATCCTTTCTCGGAAACCGGATGTCATTATTGGACGATCTGGAGCCGGCGAACTGATAGCCGTACAAGCATATTATATGTACAAAGCATTGATTTCGCTTTGTGTGGGATTTAACTCAGTCGGCAGATTCAGATTCCAGATCTTCAACCGAGAAAGCTTAACCGTTGAAGATTATACGTTCGGAGCCGGATGGAGTCGTGTATATAGGCCAGGCGGAGTTATGCGAGCGGCTAATCGAGTAGCCAACGGGCTTAAGAGCAGGCATCGAAACCGCTACACTGTCGAGTCAAATTTGAGGGAAACATCGAAAACATGATTTTGACATTTTTCTCCTAATTTTACGTATAAATTTATGTAACAAAATTTAATAAAAGTATGAAAAAGTGATTGTATTTCTTTGTTGTTGCAGAAACCGTTATGTAAAAAAAGAAAGAAATTCACAATTCAATTCTACGATTTCATGACACCTTTTTTTTCCAAGAATGCATAAATTGCTTCTTCCTGAGATTCCGATAGACTTTTGGGGCAAAGAGCCCTTCAAGTTCGTCCATCCGTCCGTCCATTATCCGCAACCGTTGAAACGTAAAACCGATACGTTGGGCTACCGTAGCCGGAAACTTGGCGCGCTAACTACCTTTGGGCCGAGATAGTGCGCACGGATATTTGACTCCGGAGTCCCGAGTCTCATCGAGGTATCCAGACGAACACCTCGCGCCCCCCGGGCGAGATAGCCGAGGTAAACAGGATATCGATAGTGCGGATTGCGACAACGAGGCTCTATAAATGTATCACTTCCGGTTTCCACGGACGTCCGCGAGGCTGGGTTGCGAGTGGAAACACTTCGAAGCAAACTCTCTCCAGCCCTCGAGTTGCGCAGGAGAAATCCTCGGGGCTCATCCTCGGGGCGCTTTCCTTCTCATCCACTCCGGCTCTTGACTCCCGTATATACAATCGAAATATCCGCTCGACTGCGAAGATCTCGCCGGGATGATAGTGGCGAATCGTGTAACCGCAACGCAACACACTCCCTCTCTCTGTTGCTTGATTACGAAATTCAACTTCAAAGATACCTACCGTCCTGAAACCTGCCCGTCCAGCGTGTTAATTTGCCGAGTAAATAGCGCTGCCGTTTCAATCGTTTCGCTCGGATCGGTCGTTTCGCAAACGAGGTAAAAGCGCCGGGTTGAAAGCTCCGAGGTAAAAGCAGCGAGACGTACTTGAGGCTTGAGATTGCATTGGAAAAAAAAAAAAAACTGGATAGTCCATTGTGATTTGACTGAAGCAATTTTTAATGCAATATTTTTGCTTTTCTTTATGTTTTGCAGAGGCTGTCGCTTACAAGTACCGATGACGCAGTGGACATGAATTGGTCTTCCAGATGGTCGTCGTTGCGGATCCTGATTTTAATTTTTCTCAAATGCGGTAAGCTCGAAAAATGAATACATAAAAAAAATTGTGTTTTCATACGATCGATGGATTGAATGTGCAAGTTCAATAAAAAAATAATTAAAAAATGTATTGCTTCTCTAGAATCACGAGAGCAAAGTTATCGGTGCAATCACAATACTGTTCTAAAGTTTTATTTAGCTGGACCATGAATCGGCTTGGGCTCTTGACAAGATTGATAAAACAGCGCCGGAAGCAAGTTTTGATTTATCGATGGCAGAGTTCGCAGCTTGTAGGCCAACAGCAAAGCAGGAAAAGGGGATGCCTAGATAATTGTACGACGATACCGAGTCTAGTTGTTCGCTTTTATACCTAAAAAATCATATGCATGTTTTATTTATTTATTTATGTTTAACGGGACATGCCCTTTGTACATAGATATACATGTGCAAATAGATGCATGGTGTGTGTGATGGCCAATATATTATACGATCATACGCATAAACTGAAACGCAAATATATATATACATATATATATATATATATATAATTTTTTTTATTAGAGCCTCGGTCTCAACTGTTGTGCCGTCCTAAACATGAATCTCGAAATCCCAAAGATTTGATTAATTTTCACGTATCCGAAGCCCATATTTTGTGGATAAATCTTTCGAAATATTGAGCATCCATATATCATTGATTTGCGTGGTAACCAGTGGTTCGGTGGGCCATACACCACTTTCACCACATTTCGGAAGACTCCATTTTTCGACAAAAATATATCCCCCATTACAACACATATATTTTTCGACGCGCGCCACACACATAATTTTTTTTCGATCTGCGCAACGATCGAGCCATCGACTCAAAGACGGACGTCAATAACATTTTATTCCCACAGTATCAAAAGAAATTGAAATGATAAAACAGTACGAGGTTATTCCAAAGTTCCGGTAGATAAATTTACATTTCCCTTTCAATAAAGTAAAAAATGAAAAAAATCTCTCGAATCTTTCATGCGCAAATTGTCCAGCTTCCGCGCATACCAACTCGATCGTCCCGATAATTATCGAACGCCCATCCTTCCCCCTTAATTAATCTCCGCGAGTTCTGTCGCGCCGTTGCCTGCCCAAACTCCGTGAATGGCGGCGAGCCGCGGAAAAGTTCTTTACCCCGACAGGAGTAGCCGAGCGAGAAACGTGAACCGTTCACGTTCCCATCAAAGTGAGCGTAGAATTCGGAGTGTATAAAGTACACGACGTGGCGAAGCGAACGGCAGAGAAACGGAGAGTTTGCGGAAACCGGAAAGGTTTCCGTCGAAAAAAAGAAATAAAGATAAAAAAAAAAGAAGAAGCGAGCTTCGAATCGATCGGGAGCGACTCGCGGAGTCCCGACGTATCCATAAAGTAAATACCCTTGCATTCGCAGCAGCGAGAGGGTATGTCGTGCTTATTCGTCGGGGTTCTCGGGCGCAGCCTCCCCTTCCTTCTTGGTCCATCATCTCATCCTCCTCCTCCCCCCCCCCCCCCTCCCTCTTTCCACCCGGAACGAATCACGGGTCTCGATCGTTTCACGAATTGCCTACGACCACTACGAACCTTCCATAAACGTCTGGTACACCGGAATAAAGGAACCGGGGATAAGAGGAAGTCGAGGATGAAAGAGACTGTTCTCTATGTAGACCCGTCCAACGGGATTGAGAACTTCGTTCGGGCAATCACTCGCTCTCCCGCGGACTCCCCTCAAACTCCCCTTTCCTCAGCGACGATGTCCCGATGTTGTTTATTTTCCCGTTTGTTTATCATTCACTCGTGTCTAAGTGTTCGAAACGGATAAACAAAAGGAGGAAAAAAAATAATGGTCCGTCATCGTCTTTTACTCGGATTTACCGTTTAGCACAGCGAGCTGGAAGCGAGGCGAACTTCGGCCGGTGGAAGAATTTTTGTTCCTTTTCCAACCCTTGTGCGACGGTCTGTCGACTTTTCTCTTGGGGGGAAAAAAAAATATTTATGTCTTCACCACGCCTCCGCGAGAACAACCTACCCTCCGACGTTATAGTCATTGGAATACTTTTTTCTCGCATTCGGTGTTTCGATAGAAATAAAGGAATTGAGCTATAGATATTTTTTTTTTGGAAGAAGCGTAAGCTGCGGATCGAGACAGGCGACGTATATCTATTTATCCGGGAGGATGTGCGCTCGATGAGATTTATACGAGTTCTGTGATAATAAGAATTCACTGTTGTCCATTCGGCGACACTTTTTCATGAAAAAAAAAAACATCTCGCTTACCATCGATATGTAGAGTCGTGATGAGATATTTCATAAAGCAATCCCATCTTGACACTTGGCAATATATTTTTATTTTTTTTTTCTTCCTCATAGAGAAAGCTTTGTTTTCGTGAAAAAAAAACAGTTTAGAAATTTTCATGAAAACGTTTTCAGAACGTTCCAATTCACTCAGAAAAAAAAATTAATTTAGTCAAGACAATGTGCACTTACGGGTGGCGAAATAAATGTTTGGTTGATCGAACGAAATAATTGTCGTAGTAAGTAAAGAAACATTTGATTCGACGGCCTGTTAGTTCGATCAACGAGGTATTCCTTTCGATCAACCAAACATTTGTTTCGCCACCCGTAAGCGCATATTTTGTTGACTCAATCGATTTTTTTTCTCTGTGAAGACATTGGAAATATATTTAGAAAATTACTAAATAAATAAATTAATTTATTTCTTGGAATTATATTTAGAAAAAATGTCTGAAACACATTCAGACCCAAAAAAATGAAACTCTTATAACTTGAGAACGGCTTGAGCTATCAAGCTGAAATTTCTAAAGTAGATAGAGAGATCAATCCTCAATGTTCAGTTAAATTTGTTGCAAACCGCTTTGAGTCATACAAACTTTTACGAAAAGTTTGAATGAACTCTTGCAAAAAGTTGTACACAAAGGGACTATTATCGACAGATGATCACTATTCAAATTGGCGAGGATCAATCGAACAGTTTAAATTTTATACGAGATATTGAATTTTTTTTATTTTACGAAAAATTAGTATTTTCTTTCTGACATGAGTTTTCGTATCTAATATTGAGCCAAGAGTACGATAAGTGGCAGATTCGTGATCAGTGGCCAAAAATACATTGGACATGGCGCCGAAATGACGAATAGCTGTAATTTTTATAGGGAATCTGTATGGTGAATTTTGCCTCAAACAATAGCGATAGCTCTTAGAGAAAGTTGTACACAAAGGGACTATTATTGACAGATGATCACTATTTAAATTGGCGACGATCAATCGAGCGGTTTAAATTTTATGAGACATTGAATTTTTTTTATTTTACGAAAAATGAGTGCTTTCTTTCTGACGTGAGTTTCCGTATCTAATATTGAGCTAAAAGTAAGATAAGTGGCAGATTCGTGATCAGTGGACAAAAATACATTGGACATGGCGCCGAAACGACGAATAACTGTAATTTGTATAGGAAATCTTTATGGTGAATTTTGCCTCAAACAATAGCGATTTATTTTTATTTACTGACAAAGCTTCCTCTATGAGGAAGCCAAATAATCACAAAAACGGATTTCTCATAGAATTTTTGCAGACAAAAGTAGATTAGATTATGAGGCTTTGTGAAAATCTCAATTGTCCCGTTTCTTATTTTTTTTTTTTTTTTTTTTAATATCTGATTTTTCTCTTATCGCCGAAGACTTCAGCCTCGAGCTCGGATTTCTCGACAAAACTTTCCAAGCATCGGTCGTCTCGGCGCAGACAGTTCGAAGAATTACATCGGAAACGGTGTACACATTAATCTCTTTCCTTGCCGTCCCTTCGCATCGTCCCTCCGCCAAGCTTTTGTCCCCACGCTATGCGATATACTCTCTGTCTCTCACGCAATATCGTCCCCGGCCGCAGCAAGTTTAATCTCAGAAGTGGTATTTGTCGATCACTTCCGGTGTATTCCCATTTTTACCCAGCACGCAAACACGCGAGCTCTGTCAATGGTATTTCTTGTTTGTCTCTTGACATTTAACAAAAATTTCTAGAACTTCAACGTTATTCGAACTTTCCAATCTTCGATCCTCCTTGTCTTTTTTTTTTTTTTGTTTTGCCTCTCCGTGTCCTCGGCTGGGACGAAAACTTTAATGGAACTTTGCACGTTGTTTTTCTCCCCTTCATCGGCCACGATGTTTCTCTTCGCTATTTTCTTCCCGAGTTTCTTTCGCTCTTGACCTTTTTTATTCTTGGCGTTTCCGCTGCTTCACAGATGCGGTCTCTGTTCAACTTCACCTTTTGCTGTTTCTCTTCGACGTTTATCATCGGACGGTGAATAAAAAAAACACAAAAATAAATGCAAACAAAGGGCAAAAAAAACGAAGGAGCTCAGAAGTGCGTGCGACGAAGGTGTAAAGTTAGAGAATATGTCTAACTCACCACTTCATCTACACATACAAAGAAGCCAGATTTTGGATATAAAGAAGATGCATTTCGGTCCATGGATCACACAACAATAAACGAAAATAACACGAATAACACAAATAAATATATAAAAGTATTCGTAATGTCCTGATTGCAGTTTTACTTAAATAAATTAAAGAAAAGTCATCATGTTCAATAGTAGTTTTTCTTGATAAAAACATAAATGTTTTCGCTTCAATCGACAGGTGGATATTTACAGCTGAGTCTTCATCATCCACAAATCATTAACAATAAATTTACTTCGTATCAATCATTCTCATTCCATACCATTCCGTACACATTAAACCAGAATACAAAAAAAAAAAATTGAGTAAAAAAAACAACTGAACATTTTTTGAGTCTCCGCACCGAGACTAAAATCTGCTCGATGGCTTACACTGTAAAAAAAAATCGTATGAAATTTAATGTAAAATTTGATTGAAATTTTTTATGCAAAAACTGGTATATTTAATTTAACGTAAAATTGTGATGAAAAATTCATGTTCAGTGTCTTAAAAACATCGGAAGTACTTTATTTTTAATGATTTACTTTACTTTTACTATGAAAGTGCTATAATTTTAATAATTTACTTTAATTTCAATGAAAACGTACATTAATTTTTCATCATAATTGTACATCGAATTTAATGTACCAGTTTTTGCATAAAAACTTCCAGTCCGGTACATTACATTTACAATTCTTTTTTTTTTTTACAGCGTACAAAGAGAACCACACAAAAGTTTTAATGCAATGTGAAACTCCCTTTCGTTCGGCGACCCCGGGCTCAGTCGGTAACAAATCGACTTTCATATTTTCTTCGTTAATGTTGATATTTTGAGCAAATTAGGTTTTCGTAGTCGACGGATAGACAAGTGAAACCATAATTTGCTGTGGTCCAAAGTACTGACGGTAACGGGGAAAATCGTGAAGGCAATTTGGTACCGACCGAGGCATCTCATCGTCGGTGCATTCCTCCAATCTTCAAATTATTATTTCGCGCGTAAAATGCGATACAAAAATTCTGTTTTTTTTTCACCATAACCTGAAACTATGGTTTCTTTGATAACGGAAAAAGTTAATAATTACAATCCGTATTATTCATTGTACAAAAAAAAGTGTTCGAAGACGAAGAAGGCAGGAAATTTCTTTAATTTCCGTTCAATCCGTTCGCACCCTCGAGGCGACCTCCGTTCGCTCTACATCTTGCATTCTTCACCTTTCTTTCGCTTTCCACCGCGGTCCAACCTCGTTACAGCACTCGCCGCATCTTCAGAAACGGAGTCAACAGTCCGCGACGATCGATATACACACAGGGTAGCTCCGAAAGAGCGCGGATTTCTCGTACCTTTTTATGCAGGCAAATAAGAAAAAGTACAATTTACTTTCATCCTCCGAATGGTAATCTATTTTCCGATCCTCCGTCGGTTGCAAGAGAGGCAAGTAAACCTTTTTTTTAAGAGATAAAACTCTTTCCAGCTGAAAAACAATGCCGTTAATTAATCAACGATTCTTTGTTTGTCCACGAATTAGAGCTTTCTCTTGCAAATTAGTTACTCTATACTTTTTCCACTTGTTTGGCTCGAAAACCCTATCTCGGCGGCCGGTTCGAGGGTCACGAAAAAGAAGAAGTAAAAAAAAGAAAGAAAAAGCTCGTGCACTTGTGTCCCAAGAAAAGCCGTGAACGTCGAGAGTGAGTGGCAAGAGGGTTGCAGCGCATTGTATCGAGGGTCCTAAAAAAAGACGGAGCGTATCCGAACGCTACAGACGAGAAGTGGCAGTGAGATAGAACGAAGGAGAAAAGGCTTAGAATAAACGGGGGATCGGGGAAAGGCCAGTGCGGAATAAGGGTACTCGTTTTGTTAAGCGTGTGCTCTCGACACTCGACACTCGACACTTTTCACCCCGTTGCGTGTGTGTTGGGCGCGGACCCTGACAAGACTGTCGTGCGTGCGAATCCCAAAACTAAGCTCTTTTCGCGATAATGGAATAGCGTATGAAGTGAACTTTTTTTTTTTCTTTACCTTTTTTTCCCTTCCCCTTTTCATCCCACGGTAGACATATTCCTCGGGCGTACAATAAAAACTTAAAATACCATGTAGATATATAGTACACAGTATTTTATGCGCGAGCAGTTTTGTCAGTCTGAAAGCCTCGACATTTTTTTTTTTTATATTTATTATCTCCTTTTTTTCGCGCCGTGAAAATATGCCTGACTCTCACGAATTTCGCATAGACTCATGGTTAATCCTGCGCCGAGGAAACTCAAGAGGGGGATGAAAACTGCCGCTCGATGGATGCTGGGTTTTTTTTTTCGTCTTCTCACTTCCAACCGGAAACCTCCAAGAGCGCTGATAACGTCTCTGATATGTACATAGCGCACGCATGCTATATAAGGGTATCGCGAAGAGGGGAAAGTTCGAATTAATATCAGCGTCTAAATTGAAGAAAAAAAAATGTGAAATTGAAATTTTCATATCGCTTCCTCATAAAAGGTGAAAATGGAAATTTTCATATCGCTTCCTCATAAAAGTTGAGAATTAAAATTTTCATATGGCTTCCTCATAATGTTCCTTTATTCACGAAGCTTCTTCTATGAGAGAGTATTTTCCGTATTATTGGCCCCGTTGATTACGAATCTCGAACTTATTTTACTCCCGGAGCAATATTCGATGCAGAATCTCTCGTTAGATGTAAAATAAACATTTTCTAAAAAATTCCAAAATTAAAAAATCCAAAATTTCAACAAGTTAGATGAATTGTCGCCAAATTTAACTCGAAATATTATACAGTGTTAGTCCGTTCCCGTGTCAAATTTTAGCTTGATACCTCCAGGTTTACTCGAATTACATCGTTTTTAGTAATTTTTCAAAAAAATCAATCCTATCAAATTTGACCGCTTGGATAGATTTTGAGCGAATTCTATGCCAAAGGTCCTTGATAAAAATTTCATATTTGTATGCAGTTTAAGGACAATAGCTGAAACTTTACGCAAGTTACAGACAACAGACATTTTTTAAAAATTCAAAATCGCGTAAAATCTCCAATTCGCCCTCAATCTTTACAAAAATTGCATTGAGTGACGAGACGTGACCGCTCTACTAGTGTACCAAATTGTAACTAGCTATCTCAAACCGTTTTCGAGTTGTAGTCGTTTTAAACAATGCAAGTCTGTCACACACACACACAATTTTTTTCTGCCCCTGAATTTATACCTCGAAATGTTTCTCTTCAACTGCACTCGCGGAGTACGAATTCATTCGCCAAATATAATAATTACTGTAATTACAATATTTTATAATTACTATAAATAATATTCCATATTTTGTGTTGATCGTGGTTACAATTAGTGGAGCTCGTGAATTACCGACTGCAGCTTGATGGTCTATTAATGGCAATGGGAGCGAGAGAAGTGGCCGAACAGCCGTGTCAAGGATTATAAATGGAATTGTTAACCGGAGCCCGCAGCAGCTGGCCGTGGCCGAATAATCCGCGAAAATTGAGCCCTTCACCCTCGTACAGGGTGTATGCTTCATCAGTGCTGGGTTACCCTGTAGTACCCTTGCCTGCAACACATTTCCTCATGCCACCTTCCGCCACGGGCTTTCAGCAATTCCACAGCGATTTCTTTTTTTTTTTCTCTCTCTCCATTTCGCAATTTTACACCGCAAGCTCGCGGTCGATTCGTTTCTGGTCCGCCGGTTGTTCCGATACTCTCTCACAGCAGTACGCGAGATTGAAGAGTCTCGCGAGTGACTCGTTGCCGGTGTATGCACAGTTTCACTCCTCCAACCCTATGCCTCCTCACTCGACCTTGTTCTTTCTTTTTTCCATCCTCTTTATTTACACAACTATTCGTACAAGTAGGGAGCTGTAACAAGGTTACCGACGGGCAGCCGGGAATGCTCAATTTTCACTTCTTTTGTTCCACAGTCCTACGTTGTTGATATGTTTTTTTATATCCGATACATTTCTATCGTACGCTCCGAGCATTGAAACTAAATACAATAAACTTCTTTTTTTCGGAGCTTTATTCTTTTGGCTTTTTTCAATTGGATCGTGTGAAGGAAAAAAAAACTTGTACCTCTTAAGGGGAATAGAAATATCGCTGTCGGTAATGAAAACTGTAATGAACTTTTCTCAAGGGTCCTAATTTTTTTTTAGGAGAAACCAAATTCGAGCCGGATGCACACGGTAATTTCGCATCCGGCCCGAATTCATATTTTTCTCAAAGAAATAAGCACCATTGAATGAAGTTAATTTGAAAATTGCAAATATCTCTCTCACACTCATGGCCCCGTCACGTGACTTTCACTTCGCCTTAATCTCGCTACTTTTGGTGGTCGCCTCTTTATCGAAACATTATTAAGACTCCGAAAGTGCGACGTACACTAGACTCTAAAGGGAGACAAAAAAAAAAGCGATGAGTCAGCTCATCTGCGAACCCGTGAAAGTGTTTCGGGGGTGAGAACCCTGAAGAACTCGTCTCGAAGCTCGTTCCCCCCCCCCCAAAAAAAAGGAGTAACAAAAAGACGTCTGTTGGGGCACGAAGGTCTAACGGGCCCGGGGCTACGGGTCTTAATCACTGGCCGCCTTCCGCCCGGTATGCTCTCCATAGAGGGCCGTTGCGTTAGAGCGAAAACTACTCGAGACCCCGAACAACTTTCCACCGAACTACGAGAGGGCAACGAAAAGCACCCCAAACTTTTACCCGAAGCGTCATACCTTCCTCCGAGGTGTTAAGAGAGCTGTTCGGAAGAGAAATCTTTGTCTCTCGACGGTACAGTTTCCATTTTTTTTAGATCAACGGAGGAGTCTCGATCTGTTATCTGTATGAGGCCTCTTGATCTTTGACCTCCGAACCTCAGCCATTCTTCCTGCTCCGAAACTGATTCGGTAAAAAATAAAAAAAATAAATCCATTACCATAGGAGTTTGAGTGTTCCGTACGGAATTAAATCGAATTAAACTTTCCTCATCGAAACTGCAAATTTTCTACCGATCCATTCGGTACTCGTCGTACGAGTCGTAATAAATTCCTCCGGCGTTTGGATGCGAATCAATTAGCGGGAGTACCGACCTGTTCATCCCTCGCGTTTCCGACGGTTTCCGGTTTCTCCGCCGGCTTCACGAAACCCGGCACCCAGTTCCGCGGTTGCTTTCGACGAACCGTACAAATTTCCAGCGCTCCATTCTGCGGCTCTCAAGCCTTGACTGGCTTGCGCGTAGTCTTTCTTCTCTATCCATACACCGTCAACGATCTTGAAAAAAAAAAAAAAAAAAAAAAAAAAAAAACACCCCAATTCTTGTTTCGCGGTCGGTTCGCGTATATCGGCTTGTCATTTACGCGCGGGTTTACCTATATATACCTACTGCGAATATGCGAAGCTGTACCGAGTCGGAATACATGAGCACCACGGCAGTTTCACACGATTCTCCACCTCTATCCCTCCGGCTCTCTTTTTTTTTTTTTGCTGTTGTGAAATTTTTAAAAATGAAAAAAGACTGTCCATCGTCGCTTTTGACTTTTCGGCCGACGCGGGTTCAAATCAATCGGGGCACGATGAAATATGCATCGAAACGTTTAACACGCGGGATATCGTGACTGAGAGGACTTTTCCACACCGGCAAATGCGAATAGTCACCCCACTCCGTGTCTCTGTACCGTATCCCCATTTTTTTTATGGCTGCGTGAGAATAAATACCGAATGTATATTAAGGTGAATTATCGAACCGGAGAGCTATTATTTATGGGTTTTTCTGGTGAGTGGTTGATAAACCGATAATCGTTCATCTCCCCCGATGGAGAGATTAACGGTTCCGATGGGATTCGCAGCTTTATTTTCGCAGTAGGCAAAAATAAAATTTGAAATTGAAAAAACACTCCCGACTGCAAAAAGTCGTGCAAAAAGGTTGAAATAAACCATTTATGTAACAATAATTACTATTGTCAGTAAATAACAAGAGTAATAAAGAATAATAGCAAAATTAATTCATCGTTATATAAATTCGTTCGTAATCTTCGCTACAGTCGGGAGACGTCTTCCCTCACAACAGATTTATATAATATGATAATATTCTGTTAGCAAGATAATTTTTGTGGAGATAGAAGAACTGTGGTCGGAAACCGACTCCCGACTGCGAAAGACCCCTGTCTGTCGACAGAACTACGGGGTGACGAGCAAAGGCTTCCGGTGCAGCGATTCACAGGATTACTTTCACAGTAGGAAAAATGCATTTGATTGGTTTCGTTACAGATGTAAAATTAAAAAGTTGAAAATTGAAATTTTCATATCGCATTTTCATAATATTCCTTCATTCGCAAAGCTTGTTCTATGAAGAAGCATTGTGTGTATTGTTGGCTTTCTCATGGAGGAAGCTTCGCGAATAAAGGAACATTATGAGAAAACGATATGGAAATTTTTATTTTCAACTTTTATGAGAAAGCGATATAAAAATTTAATTTTTCAACTTTTTTCAACGTCGATGTCGTGTTAGACGGATCGAAAGTACAACAAAAAATTCAGGAATGCGTAAGTCCATGTATTTTTAAGCGCCGAGCCGATCCGACAAAGTAAAGTTAGTATATTTTTACGCGCCGAACACAGATCCGACAAAGTGAGGTTGGTATATTTTTACGCGCTGAACCTGAATAGGCCAGTCGTTTTGCATAAAAATGCAAAACGACGAGCCTATTCTATTACTTTTATTGAAATCTTAAAAAGATTTTGTTTTCTTCATATAAAAAATTGACAATCAATTATACAATAATTATCAGCTCTTAAAAATATCCAGTTTCCCTTAAGTACGATTCACTTGAAATTTAATGATTAGGCGATTTTGAGGTCACCGATTTCGAAAACAACTTTCAAATTCAGAAAAGCCAAAATCCAAAATCCAAAATGGGCGAATGCTGCTCGCCTAAAGACACCGTTTAGACGTTAAGGACACCGTTCAGTGCGTATTTGACCCCGTTAAATGCATATTTGAAACTTAAAGTTGTGGTTCAATGCATCACTTCATAGGGTGCATTGAACCACATCAGTTGTCACAGAATTGTGTTCTAAGAAAACACCATTAAGCGACATCGTGGTTCATCACATAATTTAGTGTTAGGATTTATTAGAGTACACCGCGTTACCGGTTTACCATATGGCCGATTTATTTTTAACTGTGAGATAGTGTTAATTTTAACACCGGCTTTTTTACCATCGCAGTTTACACCGCAGATTTCTTACATTGTATAAGGAGGGAAAAAGAACAAAAATGCAGTCGTCGACACAAATCTATTGACAGAAGTACAGGGTGACCAGAAAAGGCTTCCAGTGTCGCGATTCAGTTACACCTGGCTTGTCAGGGACTCGTCCGATTATCGTGAGGTCTTCGAAGGGTGAACCGAGAGTTGACTTTTCGCCCTCCCCTCCGGCTTAAGGGAAGGCTAAACACATATGAGTGCAAGAGAGACAGAGTTAAAATTTTGAATCCATTATTCACCGGAGCGATTCTAAGACGACGATAAAATGAAATAACGACGATAACATGAAAAACGACGATAAAATAAAAAACGACGATAAAATGAAAAAAGAATTGCGGGACGCACTGCGTTTATCAAATACGCAGTGCGTCTCGCAATTTGATTTCTATTTTGTAAAACTGTTTCGGAGAAAAATTGTTTCCTAAATATTTTGTGGTTATATTGATCTTTAGCCCCACCTTAAGATCACCCACGTTACTGTGTTGTGTAGCTCACGGTAAAATTCACTTTGGGTAAAATTCTGCGGTAAAAAATGGAGTTTATACATGAAAAGATTTAAAAAATTATATAGAGGGATGATCGATGATTGAGTTTTCGCTTCTGAGGGAAATTGAAATTGGCAGAGATCGGGGGAAAACAAGCCCATCGGTTAACATGGCCGATGCGGTATAGCTCGATAGGCTGGCAATTTTATGACCGTCATCATTGTTCCATATTCGGGGGTGCGTCACGATATATATATATATATATATATATATATATATTATATCGAAGGGATATAACGATGCGAGATTTTTGTATCGGATCCATTGCGGCTTTGTTCGTGCTACGATCGATCGGCCGCGGGTTCTATAAAGAGCTGATTAAAAGCCAGCGCAGTACGTCTGATAATCTCGCTGTTTATAACTAAAAAGTTGCGAAGTTTACGCGGATGTAATTTAATCTACAGCAGCTTCGAGGATGATGAGAATCGAACGGTCGAACAGACGGTAATAAAAAAATCGTATCTACCAAGATACTATTTTTTTTAAATTATCGCATCCAAAGAATTTGTTTTTTTGCCCACAAGCGAAAAAAAAATGGCCGATACCAATTTAAATTTTTTATTTATTTTCCCTGTTTTTCACAGCCCTTCACGATTTACCATTTCTTCGATATTGCATGAAAAGTTATTTTCCCGTATTTTCCACTGTCCCTTGCGACAGCTTCCCTCTCCTGCCTATTTTTTAAATTATCGCATCAAAAGAATTTGTTTTTTAATGCAAAAAAGCGAAAAAAAAATTCCGATATCAATTGATAATAAAAAAAAAAAAATTGCCCGTTCGGACAGCGTTCGACGTCGGGACGATTTACCATTTCTTCGATATTGCATGGACCGTTATTTTCCCATATCTTCCACTGTCACTTGAGACAGCTTGCCGTGAAAGTACCTAACGCAATGCGTATATGTGTCGTATCGAAGTTGTCGAATCGACACTGCGTGCCCGTCTATTCGTCTGAGCAATGAAGAGCCCAAGTTCTCGTCTCCCCGTCCAGGAGTTGCAGGCACTTATGATCAGACAGCCAAGTTGGAACTTTGATTTGTTCCTTAACCGAAGTTGGATAAGCCCGCGGTAGGTGCATACCCGAGACCACGCAGGTGTATGGCGTTGAGCTTCGAATTAGGAGCTTCGTGCGATAAGACTCTGCGGATATGCTCAGACACGTAACAAGTTCCTTGGCCTCCTTATACCGGATTGGGAAGGATTGCTTGGCTCCCGGAGATTCGATAATTGTTTAATGCACACAGGTGAGAGAATTATGCTGTGCGATAATTAAATTTCACTGATCACCGAGGTAGAAACCCCGCGTGCTTCTCCGAAATGGATTGTTCCTTGGAGCCAATGATAAATTAAACTCTCCGGAGGCCCAATCTCGGTACGATAGCCAACTTTCAGACTCCAGTCGTACCCGCATTGCGCTCCAAAATTGACGCTCCGGAGGATGGAACGCGGGATGAAAACCACACCCAGAAAAAAGATTTATTAACCGACAGCGGTGGATGCGCGGTTGGCGCACGGCTCTGGTGGTCCCCCAAGTCAAGCTGATTCGTTCGCGGTCAGTACTTGGATGGGTGACCGCTTAGCCGTGCGCTAGCTGGCGCATCGACCGTTGAGCGGGAGGCGCTTTCTTCTGAGACTTTGGTGTTTCTGCACTTTACTCAAGTGCAAAAATATCAGTGGATCAGTAGAATATGGCCGTCTGTACCGGCACGGGTTTTCCGTAGTTTCCCCGTGTCCCCGGCAAATGCGGTACAGTGTAGCTAAGTCGGCTACGGACGCACTGGAAGTTAGGTAGCTTAGGAAATGCTAGGGGGAAATCGGGATGGGGTTCCGTAAAAACCCGACAGGGTATACGGGTGGAACTGGAACAACAAATATAAAAAAAAAAAAAAAAAAAAGATTTATTAAAATCAAATAAATCTCGATCTTCAAATGACGTTTATTAAGATAAAATAAATGTTTACTCACCTTAACAAAATCCTTATTAGATTCAAATAGCGGCTATTCTTTACTGTAAGTAAACAAATTTATTCAAAGATTTGTAATTTAAAATAAATGTTTATTCGCGCCAAAGAAATCTTGTATTTGACGTCAAGCCGAACGCGGCTATTATTTGACCTCAATATCTGTTTATTAGATCCTAAGAAAAAAATTTCTTCAACCTCAATACATTTTCTTTGATTGAAATAAACTTTTTTGTGAGTGCAGGACACGGGAGGGAATAGAGCAATGTTCGATTGTGCCGATGTCTAATACCGGTTAGCAGGATAACTTTAAGAAATTTCAAGTCACTACTTCAAATTTCTTAAACTTATCCTTCAATGCTCGTTATTATTTTGATAAATCTTTATGACACTTCATCAAGATTTATCAAAATAATAACGAGCATTGAAGAAATTAACAGCTCCGTCTCTCTAGTCGGAACTTACCGGTCATGATTTTTAAAAAATGTTTTGCTCGTTTTTTTTTTTTATATTCACCGGAAATAAACGTGACCAGTCTTTTTTTCACATAAACAGGTGGAATTGTCTTACATTGACCGAGACCATTTGAGTCTGGTTTTGCAACGGAAAGGTCGAATAAAAAATATGTCGCTTCGTGGCAAAAAATTGATATAAAATTTTTTTGTATTATAACAAAAACAGCCAAACTTCAGTGATTCTGGTTCGACATAATCCGGCTTCAGGCCATGTATATGCTCAGTATACATGGGACGGTTTGCAGTTAATCAACCGGTTTCGATAATCAACTATAACGGGCTCTCCACTTGGCTCCGGACAGTTTTACCACATTGTGCTGTGTGCAGGTTCGTACTAGGCTCGCGACGTATCCTGCATGGAATATTGATTGAACGCCGATTACTGTAAACTCTGCTATTGGCGTAGAGGCCAATAGCACGATGTCTCGCAGTGCTCGGCCGAACGAGCACCATCGCAAATGACGATAGGGTTGATGATACTCAATAATCGACACGCCTCGATGACGTTAATTTATAGAGTAGCACACAGTGCTGTGTATAGTATTACTGGTACCGTAATATATGATAGACCGAAACGGCGTCGGAAGGGCTACTTTCAGAGGGTGTCGATTTTTTTTTTCATTAATTTTTGTTTCCGGTATATTGGAATACCTACAAGCCAGACGTCTCGTAGGTAGGTCCTTTGACTTTCGCTCTTCATGGTTCGGTAATAATCAGAAAACCTTCACGGACTCCATAGACCCCATGAACTCATCCATGGTATATTACCAAACGCATCTCTTTCCTCGTCTCGGATTACGGGCGTTACATCCTAAGGCTTCGCCGTACCGGCTCCATTAGGCGCGCATGGCTTCCAGCGTGGTTCCCCGTTGCTTCTCTCGACACAAATCCCACTATTTTCACCGTTTCGTCTGCCCCGGAATATCTCGCCGTAGAATCTCTGTGATCGCGTCCCGAGGAACGGAAGGGGTGAGAGATCCAGAATATCGTTAATATTATTTTCATTTTTTCAATTTATTTTGTGACAGTAAAATCGAAAACGTCTCCTCGACGCCAAAGCTTTAATCGACTCCTCGAGCGTTACCGCCTAAATGCGAAAACCCTCGAATTATAGTCATCGGTATTCACATGTGTATCCTGTTATACTTTTGTATACCTCTGTATTCAGAATTTAATTGTACCGTATGAGTGTGAATGTGGCATAGTCAAACTACAAAGCGCTATGAAACTGAGCGCTGACTCCGCAAGCGTAAAATATCGATCGAGGAGAGCTTCGATCCCGCCCTGGTCCGTCGATCGCTCTTCCGCGAGAAGCCTCAGAGCTCGGATCAGTCAGCTCTCGAGGAGTCTCGTCGCTTTCTCTAATTATTGTTATTTATTGAAATTATGTCAACTCTGTCGAATCATATCGTATTTTGTTAAAATTAGTGTGCTAGTGTGAACGTTGCTGTCAAATTGATTTGTTCAATGCACAAAGGGACAATTGCCGAAAGATAAACACGTGAGTCAACGCATCTAAATAAATCCATATACTTCTGCCTGAAATACCACGAGATCTATTACTTTGACAATGTAAATCCGTTTCATTCCTTGGGTCCTCCCATTGAACCTCCCCTGCGTGAGTCTTTTGTCGATTAAGTTAAAAAATACTAAGAGTTTATTCATGGTGGCCGTTTTTTCCTCGAAAAAAAATTCCCTGACTTTTCATTGACCACTCAAAAATTTTCCCTCACCAAACTTCTAACGACTTATATTTATATTGTATTGTATTTTTATATTGTATTGTATTTTTATATTGTATTGTATTTTTATATTGTATTGTATTTTTATATTGTATTAATATTTAATTATATATTTTTTTCTTTAAAATGTTCCCAATTTTTTTTTTTTTTTTTTGAAAGCTCCTTTTTCTGTACATCTTATTTATTTATAGAAGGTTCGGCGACACTTTACTTTTCCCCTGACCAATTTTCAAATTCCCTAACTTTTCCCTGATTCCCTGACTTTTCCCGGTTTTCCCTGACCGCGGCCACCATGTTATATTAGTTCATCTAAAAATTAATTGGCGCCCATTTAATTAACTACGAATTATGAAATTCTCTTGAAAGCATCAAATAGAGCCCTGACAACCGCTGACACCGGTCGCGCCAGGTGTGGCTTTCGACAATTATTACAGGAATTTCAAAGTCACGAAGAGCCTTTCTCAATTTATTTAAAAGTTTATACTTCCGAGATCGTTCTATTGGCACGATCTCGGAAGTACAAACTCCATATAAACACTTGACGCTCTCTCGACGCCAGATGGACTATCCGGTCAGTTGAAAAGTTCCGTTCTCCCAGTGGCCACGCGACAACGAATTACTTTTATCCGACCGGGTGAGTGCTTCATCCGTCTGGATATCTGGATCATCCAGTTTAACACCGTTATTTTCTGTCCCCCTTCGCGCCGCCGCCTTGATGATTTTACTCCTGAGGGCCCATCTCGAGTTCTTCAATTACCCGGTGGCTTCGGCCACCGTAACGCCATTCGTCTTTCGGTACTCTCCGGGCTTTCGATCCTCCTAGCAATTTCTTCCTCTCCGGCGCTATTCAATTTATCTTCGATAACATAATCACGGGATCGAATTTATTTAATCCGCCTCCGCGATTTCCGCAAACGATTTGTACGTTTCTCTCGCTATCCGCGCCGGAAGTACCGGAATTTTCTGACGTTTCCGGTTCTTTCGTTGCTCTGCGAAATAAAAAGAGTAATAAATCATATCGGTTTATTCCTCGACCCTCCTGACCGTTACATGCTGCACGGAGTTTGCCGACGAACCGATGTAACAATAAACAGTGACCGGAAATCGGTCGATCGGAGGGAGGAAATCGCATTGGCCGTTGCATTCTTTACGACAGGTTTCCTCCTTGCTGGCCGCAGTTTTCCATCCAGCAACGCTATGAGTTATCGCACGAAACGTCGTAAATTCGAAGTCTTCGTAATAAATATTGAGCCGCGTAGACACGTTAAATTGCTCGGAGGTTTATACGCTTTCCGAGAGCTGTTTCGGTTTTCGCCGCGTGGGATGACTAAGTGGAATAAGATGTGCCCGGACGCGGACACCTGGTTGGCTCCCGAGCCTTGTAATCCTCGAGCAGGGAGAGTTTAATTGACGACGTTCATGCATCGTGATTAGAAGATAATCGGTGTATTCATGAGCTCGGGTATAATATGCACCGGTCATTGAGAACCCTCCGGGCTTCTCTGTACCTGAATGAGGAAGATATCATTCACCGCTGTAGAAGTCATGTTGGCGGACGCCATAAATTATTCGTTGCGGTAGCCGAAATGCATGTCGACGAACCTTGGACTTCCAACATTCGACCGAAAAGTGAAGAATCACCGGGTTACTTGACCCTACGATAATCAATGCGACGCAAGGAATACGAAATATATTGTTCCCGTAGCAATTCGTACGCGTTACCCTATGCGCAGTCGATGGAGAGATTGATGAATCGAAAAAAATGTCGTGAGGAAATATCGCGAGAGTTTTTTTTTTTTTATTTCCCTCGACCTGAATCATTCGTTGCAGTACACTGAGACTGAGAGAATAATCTAATAAAAACTACCGATGATCTAAGAAAAATTACTATAGCACGTAGTAGTGGGACAGTAGAGCGCCACCTATGGTGGAAAGTCTCAGACTATCCAAGGATTTTTACCATAGAATCTACGAAAAATTCTTATAAATCCGGTACTTCCTACCATAGGTGGCGCCCTAGTTCGCTACTACAGTGGAACCCCGTTTATCCGAGGCAATGTGGGGAGAGCGTACGTCGGATAAGCGAAAACTCGGATAACATACTCAATTCAAACTTGTACTACTATTATATATTTAAAAAATAGCACACTTCATATAAACATTAACTTTATTAGTTAATTTACGACTTGTTTCCTTTTTTCAAACATCACGATGTTCTACCATTGACTCTAGAATCGGAACTGATGTATTTAGAGCTCGCAATATAAAGACGCAGCAAACTTGTACAAGTTTAACTGC
Source organism: Exephanes ischioxanthus (assembly GCA_958510785.1). Classification (NCBI taxonomy): domain Eukaryota; kingdom Metazoa; phylum Arthropoda; class Insecta; order Hymenoptera; family Ichneumonidae; genus Exephanes; species Exephanes ischioxanthus. The sequence continues at coordinate 6,011,116 of OY294021.1, forward strand.
GTATGCAACAATGTAGCAGTTACAGACTGCTCCACGCGCGGGCATGTTGCTATATCCGTTTTATCCGGGTTTTCCGTATTATCCGAGCTTATACCTCGGTTAACGCGGAGGGCTCGGATGAGTTCGGTGCGTCGGATAACGCGGAGGCTCGGATAATCGAAGGTCGGATAAGCGCGGTCCTACTGTACTACGTGCTATGGTAATATCTCTCAAGCGATATAGTCATATTTACTACGTCAGACTTCCAGCATTTGTCCGAAGAATGAAGAATCAACGGGATACTTTGAACCTACGATAATCAATGAGAAGCAAAGAATACGAAATATATTATACTTATATATTATATATATTACATTAGAGTGTTTCTCCAAAAAATTTGACAGTCATCGGCGGAGTATTACGATTTTTTTTCACGAACGAAGAAATAGGCTTCGAGCCTTCTTGTATATTTGTTACTTATAATGTGAAACAGGACGGCTGTTTCACATCGCCATGTCATGCCCATCATTCCCGCGCTCGTTCGATAATAAATCGCTTTCCCTATTTTCCTCGAGACTGTTAATATTTCGATCCGACCCAAAATCGGTTCGTGTAACGTCAACGTTCGCGAGGAAAATAGGTACTTCACGAAAGAATTCGTCATCGATCGCCGAACTTCACATGCCCTTTACACAACCCAATGATGAATTGATGATTCACACTTAAAAAAAAGAAAATTTTCCGTAATCAATTCGAACCAATTGACAAAAGTAACGACGCATCGGTCTTGCATTATGAAAAAAGTTGAAAATTGAAATTATTATATCGCTTTCTTATAAATTCAATCTGTGTGAGCGATCATATTCCATCTGTGTACGCGTTTTTAGCCAGATAACTGAAAAATTGTAAGAGCTAGAGTGCGTACAGACATTTTCGGAGAAACTAAAAATGGTGTACAAAAAAAATAACTGAACATTTTTTTTATGCAATTTTGCAGAAACATTGACTATTAACCACACATGCTGTGTATGAAATTTCAGATTGATCGGTCGAGGCGTTCTCGATTTATAGCGGTTTGAATTTTTTGCGTCCAATTCACAAACACACATACATACATACATTCGGACATTTTTTCTAAATGTGTTTTTTCGATGTTTTGGAACAATCTGAGCGCGTTTTCATTAAAATCTCGAATTTATTTTTTCTTCACCATAGCAAAGCTTCCTCTACGAGGAAACGAATAAAAAAGGAAATCAAAATTTCAGAAAAAGTAAGTTACCCCGAGAAAGCCATCGGGTTTTGGAGGGCAGTGCGAGAACTCATCGCCCTTCTGAGTAGTAGCAATTCGGAAAATAAGCCGTCGGGAGGGTGTACCGTATAAGCCCTAGATTTCTTGTGGACCCTTCGGGAGTCAGAGGTCATCTTCTTCACCCGTGAGTTCATATACGTCCCTCGTACGTTATTGCACACACGAGGGTCGAAAAACTGGTGGTGTGTCTGTCTGTGTGTGATCGAGGTCTTCCACGTTTTATGTCTTCGCTACAGCTCGCTCGCCCGCGACGTCTCGCAAGACGTGCGGATCCTTGAGGATTGCGTAACGTCACGAATGTAATACCACCCCAGGGATGTTGAAAGGTCGGTCGGTGGACCCTGTACCTCGCACCGCGCCGTATTCCTTACAATTTGCGCACCTTCGACCCCCCCCCCCCCCTATATCTCTCGTCATGTGTGTACAGCATCGGCGGCGAACGGTTCGAGGCGAAATGAAAATTGAAGAGGATCAAGAAAGATCAACTATACATATTCTGTATATAGATACAGTGGTACATAGTACAATATCTACGGATCGAAAGACCCTGCTGCATTTTTTACGATAACGACTATACTTTTTCACCGTACAATCAAAAAGCGAGATATAAAATATTTTAACCACTACACCCGGAAAAGTTATTTATTTGCCGTCCACCGTTTATTTGGTTTAAGTAAAATATTCATTTGATTTAAATAAATATTTATTTGGTTTAAATAAATATTTTACTTAAACCAAATAAACGGTGGCCTTCAAATAAATTTCTTTTTCTGGGTGTATCACTCCGAAGTGCTCTTGTATTGGACGAAGGGACATTCAAAAATTTCTGTCGCCGACTCTACGGCAGAAATTACTGGCTTTTTTCGTGTCGATGCGTAAACGATAATGAATGCCTGAAAATTAGCGAAAAAATAAATCAATAATTATTTTTTAGTATTATTTTTTTTTTAATAAATAAATGGTATATCCTGTAGATATAGTAGTACAATATATATCGATCGAAAGACCCTGCTGCATTTTTTACGAAAACGACCATACTTTTTCACCGTACAATCAAAAAGCGAGATATAAAATATTTCAACCCCTATCACTCCGAAGTGCTCTTGGACGAAGGGACATTCAAAAATTTCCTGAATGCCTGAAAATTGACGAAAAAATACGTCAATAATTATGTTTTTTATTGTTAAATAAATAAATGGTATATCCTGTATATATAGTAGTACGCAGCACAATATCTATCGATCGAAACACCCTGCTGCATTTTTTTACGGGAACAACCATACTCTTTCACCGTCCAATAAAAAAAGCGATTTATAAAATATTTCAACCTTTACACTCTGACGTATAGAGGTTCAAATATTGTGGAATACAAATATACTTGGAATACAAATACAAGCACCCTCTGAAGCACCTTGTTTCAGACGGAGAGATATCCAAAAAATGCTGCCAGTTTCGCTACGACAAAAATTGTTAGATATTTTCATCTCGATACGTAAATAACAACGAATGCCCGAAAAGTAGCAAAAAAAAAAAAAATAGCAAATAATTATTTATTTATTGCTAAATAAATAAATAATTGTAATAATTGTGATTGTCCTTGGACCGTTTTTATTAAGTAAATAAATGAATATACATATATAAGGATCCTTGGAAATGTCTCATTCCACGGTATTATTGATTGAGGGCAATCAATGCAAATCCAGCGGTCCCGAGATTAACTGTTTCGCTCAAGCACGATAGGTCGATCTGCCAAGGCAATTGACCAGTTCCATTGATCTCAATCCTAATGCCGACAAAGTCCTCGGTGGCCCTGTTCGGCTATTCAAGATCGATTATTTACTCTCGAAAAGGTATGATTAAGCTCCCGAGCAATCGGCTTCGAGGTGGCACATAGCCAACCGGCCGGGCATGTGTACAGCAGTTTGTGCCCGTCGCGTCACACACAATACGGCGTATGGTCATTGTTATCGCGCGCGCATATAATCGGGCGCGAGTACCCCGTGAGCAACCAGCTGGCAGGACCTGTGATAGATAGCGACTTGAGAGAAGACGAACGGCGCGGAACCCTGAGGAGGCGAGATCCGGAGAAACAGAGCTGTGAGAATTTCGCAAACAGCGCGTTCGCGAACGTCGTTGAACCGAGTTTATGGACATTGGCCCCGTGGCGAGACGAGCTTCGTATCTGCGTTATGGCCTCAGCTATATGCACCTCTTCCACACCGTTCATCTCGACTCTCCATCCCCGCAGCGGCTCTGCCCTTCCAATCTATTCAACTTTAGATCCAGGGGAATAGACTTTTATCGGGTTTCCCGAGAACGCATCACTTTCGTCATGGAAGGACCGACGTAGATGGAGAGGATGCCAATGCTAGGGATGAGTAGATTTTTTATTTTTTTTTATTTTTTTATATCTACCTTCGGTCCTCTTATCGATCTTGTTTCATTTCGATAAGCGGTACACTGATGGAAAATAATAAACCCCGCTCCACTCCTATCCACCGTATTTTCCCTCCTACAAGTGGAAATAGTTACGAGGGGGAGGAAATAATAATGAGCGATGTTCTCCACGAGAGGAAGCTCGGATATTATAATTTTTTTTCTGCATCAAATTTACCGATGGATATTGCCAGAAGAGATTTTTGTTTTTAATTAATGAAGCTGATGCGATTTAAAGATATGACGAATATTGGATTAATTGAAGGAGAGATCAAATATTGTGTTGTGAATATTTTAGATATTCCCTATAATTGGACGAGGAAAATCAGGCTGATAGAATATAATATTCCCAATTAAACAAAAAAAGACAATATAATCACTACACAGAAAATAAGGTAAAGGATTTATCTTTTTCTCCGATTTTACGGTTCATTGGATGATCGGCAATTACACAATCGCGAATATATGGGCTTTCCTCTTGCTGAACAAAAAATAAACAAAACCGATCTCCAAGGAAAACAGCCAATTCCTCTCAAAGAAAATACACAAATATAAAATCAAAACACTCTCTTTCGCACTCCCAAATTCAACTATAAAAGAATTTCTATTCGTTGATTTCTCATTCCAAATTCAACATAAAATTATAAAAATTTCCTTTTTGCATACTCATTCTAACAAAAAATAATATAATCCGATAGTACTCAACTCGCTCGATTTTTGGCTTCCTCGATGGCTCTTTCTTTATTCTCCGGGGCTCGCAGTGGGTCGTCGACCGATACGAAATCCCTGGCAGATCGGCTAGCCAAGCCGACTCGAAGGCGTCAAACACGATGCGTTTCGCCATTCCTTCCCGTTCTTCGTAAACACTGAGATGACGGTGTATCTTAACCGACGTCCCCGGAGAGAAAGATACCGATCGAGAGCGAGCTTTCGTCTTCTAGCCCGATTTCAGTTTTGGGGCATGCGCGTTATATCATTCGCATTTACGCATGTCCCTGAATATCGATGGCCATATCGATCTTAGACGAATCGATGATCGCAATTTTTCATTTAAATTCTTTCTCTTACAGTGTTAATGATAATTGACTTTATTTAATTTGTTTTTTTTTTTTGTCTCTTCCTGTTTCAGGTACGATGAGCCCTGCGGTGGCGACGGAGAATTCCTTCTTCACCAGGCTCATCGTCGCAGCCTCCCACACCGCTCTGTCCGGCGATCTCGCCGTTCTCATTCTCGAACTACCGCCTCGGGATCGACAAACGAAAGCATCGACTTCCTCATCGACCACGACGACCACGACGACAACGCTCTCGAGCACCACGACGGACGACATAGACTTCGCCATGGAGGAAGACGAAGAGGATGACGGCGACGAGAAGATCGAAAGTCATCAACCAGATTCCCTTGTCCTTAGGTGCGATAACATTTCGGCAAAATTTTCCGACACAAACTTCATAAACATTTTTTTGCGCTGGTAAAAATAATTTTTCTAACTGTTGTATTTTTTTTTTTCTATTTTTTTTACAGAGTGCTGCATTTGGACGGTTTCACATCGGAGCTCGTTGGAGAAGTTCCGGTCGTAAGACCGTCGAACACCGTGGCAAACATTTCTCTAACAGTTCCCTGCGGTTTTTTTTCACGCGGTGGCGTTTACTCTCTCCAACTACAACAGAAGTCCTCGTCGCCGTTGACGAAGTTTGCAGACATTTCGGATCTCGCTGGTGTTCAGGTGGGTTTATCTCGTACGGCGAGACGGTACAGCCACCCGGGAATTCAACGGGTTTGCGAATCTAATTAACCAGAGTAGAGATGTACATACGGAAGTCTCCGCGCTGAACTGTACGAATCTGTTGGATGGATTTAATGGATCTCGCCGTTTGCAGATGAGAACGACGCTGGACGTCCGATGGCCAACGCCATCGCTCACTTTGGAGCCTCAGCACTTCAATACCTATCCAGGACAGTCGGTACTCGCCACTCTCGAGTACACCGGGATATCGTGCTCACCGGCCAAAGGTGTTCCAGTAACGACTTACTCTCTGCAGCTCATATATTGCGGCTCGAGCGTGCTGTCCTGCGATCCTCGCAATAAGAGCCACGTGCAGGTTGGTTTTTCGCGACCCTCAAGGGAATACGTCACAGATTGCCGTTTCTTAATGGTGGGGGGGGGCATGTTGATAGCAATGGTTGAGGCCTAGGTATCTATTCATATACAGGTTCGAAGCTCCTTCAACTTGTAATATCTTCGAAAATCTATGGGCAGAGTTCGATTTTATTTTTTTAATGCGTCCTTAATAATGTTGTAATATTATTTTAGAAAAAAAATCTAATACATTAGTCTGAAAATATATATTTTTTAAAAAAGAATGTTGCTTTTCATGCGGTACCATATGCAGCTCACGCTAATTGACACAATCTTAAGCTCATGTATCTCGGAATCCATGTGGGGAAAAATGTTTAGAAATTATTTTTAAAAACCTTATTCCTTGCTTTATAACACTTGTGATTTTTAGATACAAAAGTGGAAAAGTCGTTGTGTGACGTATTCCCTTAAAGGGCAGATCCGGATACCTCATGACGACACAGGGAACCATGTGACAGTCAAGTTTGTGGAAAACAGAGCTGGGCAGTACTTAAAGTAACGAGTACTTATTCAGTACTTCAAGTACTTTTTTACGATTTTAACCCTTTGCGTCACGGTGGGACATAGGGTGTTTCACCTTCTTTCGCTCAGTTTTCAATTTTTTTAAACTAATTTCTTTACATGAAATACCGAGGTTTTGTTTTATAGTGTCACAATGTATGGATCAAAGGGTTAAGTACCAAGTACAGTAGAACCCCGATTAACTGGGATGCTCGGGACCGAAGAATCCCCGGACAATCGAAATACCGGTTAATTCGAACTAGATAGCGAAAATATATAAGTCAATAATGGCTAATGACACAACTTTATTTTGATTAGTTACAATGACATTTGGTACATATTACACTTAATTAAATAGTGTGAACTAGAATGTAAAGCTTTGGATTTTTTTTTCATTAATAGTACGTGAGCTGGTCTTATTTAAGTACTCAGTGACTTTGGCTTACTTCGCGCATAAAAAAAAAAAACCTCGAAAGACACACGGTTAATCCGCTTCCCTGTTAATCCGATCCCGGTTAACCGGAGTTGTGCTGTACACTTAATGAGTAGCATGACATCCTGTTCCTGTTAATATATGATTATCTGTCTACACTTTTAAAAAAGTATATTTTTCACGAGGATTTATTTTAAGAAATGGCATTAAATAAAAACGAGAAGGAACCCTTTTCGTTTTTTTATGCATTTTTTTTTATGGAAAAAAATGAAGGAAAGATTCAAAACAGCCTCAAAACGACGAATTACGAAAATTTCAGTTAGCGTTTTTTTACACTGAGGAAGTCATGTACAAATTACTGTGCACCTTTTTTTTTAATGCCTAGATAACGCTTAACGATACGAACCTAATTGCGAAAAGTCCTTAATAGTTCAAAAATACACGTTATACTTCGTACTCGAAGTATTTTTTTGTACTTTGCCGAGCTCTGGTGGAAGATTGCGAAAAATTATTAATAGTGTATGACAAAATATGTAGAAAATTAATGTGCCGGAAAACAAATGTCACAAGCTATCCGGATCTGCCCTGCTAGTGGGCTTCCACATCCACGCCGATGTTTGGAGCGGTGCGTGACATATTCGCTGCATGCGAGAGCGAATACATGAAAAGTGTTTTACGAGGGCGATCATCCAAGGGGATCGGACAAGGTACCAACGCTAGTGTCGTACGTTCTACACAGCCCGCAGAATCTTCCGGTAACGCTCGAATTCTTTTCGCCAGACAGCCCCGAGCGTGGGCCATTTGATTTTTCGCCGCTAGAACTCAGTATTTTTCATGTTTTATCTTTCGCTCTTCGCAAAACGAAATACGTTCCATTATTCATCCGAGGGGTCGACGCGTTCCGTACGATGCTTCTTCGTAACAACTTTCTAGTCACTAGAGAAAATGTTCTGCGGATGTGGACGAGAGTTTGCAACGTAGTTTTTTTTTTTTTTTTTTTTTTAACTGCCTTTCCGGACAATTGTAGAAATAAACTTGGGTATTTTTTACCTTTTGCAGATGCTGTACTCCGAGGAAGTTCAGGGATTTCCGGAGCAGAGGATTCTTACGCTGAGATGCGAATTTTTTGGTCTGGCTGGTCACTACGCTTTGAGATTGAAACCGGCCAATGTCAACTCCAGTGCACCGACTACGAGCGCTTATATAAAAGTAATTATTATCCGTCGCATAAAATTTTTGTTCTCCGTACTTAGTCGGAAGTTCAATTAGAATAGACAGACAACGACATCTCGCGAACAATTAAATTCCGCGTATTGTACATTGCGCCATTCTCTCCACAGTGGAATAGTAAATCCTTCAATGCCGGAGTAGCAGATACAGATGTCGACACACGAGGGACACAGAGTGTCGGACATTGACCGTACAAACTTTGTTAATAGACTGGCCAGTTTCGCTTCCATCCGCGGTATTTTATAGCTGGAAACAGTGTCCCCACAGACTGCCTCTGGTCGAACGGTTAAACTCCTCTCCAACTGTTAGAAATTGAGTGAAACAGTACCGTTGGGATATTCGAATTAATCGAATTTCAACTTTTCAATACTCTACCAACCGTCAGCCTTGAACCTCGGGGTCTTTTTCGACGACGAAAAATGAGCAACGTTGTTATTCAAACTGTACTTAATTTTGAAGACCGAATAAACGATGCCTTCAATTATTAAAATGAAAATTTAAAAAATGATTTCATTGATAAAAATTGTCTTTGCGATGTTTCAGGTCGAGTGGTCGGATCAATACGTATTCAACGTTCACGCAAGATCGGTCTATCCGTGCGACGGCGGTTCCGGCGGACTATCGGTACTCTTCGAGTACCCGTCCTGTCGTCTACAGGGCGATCGCGTGCGCGTCTACGGGCGTCTGAGAGCCGATGTAGCGTCACTCGCGCCCCCTTCCAGTCTCAACTACGTCGCAGAACTGAAAGCTCCACCAGGGAAACACACGCTGACCTTCGACTGCGATATATTCACCGAGAAATTCGTCGAGTATTGCTTCGTGTACGTTAGTCAGGCGATCACCAACGCTATGGCTGAAGTCAGAGTCGATTGCATTCCAACCTTTCCAGTTCAGGGTATGTTTCGCTACAATACTTACATACCGATTGATCTTTCAATATTTATGCCCAAGGTGTTTTCTGTTTTTTTCTCAATTTGTTTCTGGATAAAAATTTAAACTACATTTTTATTAATAGCTATCCACAAATAAAAAGGAAACATTACGTGTACACCGTATTTCAATAATTCTACAGCATATTAGTTTATTAATTAGTTCCGGTGGGTTTTATTCTGGGACAAATAATAATTTTGAGGCGCTGGGAGTTAATGAATACCGACCTTTCCAGTGCAGGGTTTGTGTCGCTACAATATTCACATACGATTGATCTTTCAATATTTATGCCCACAGTTTTTTCTTTTTTTTTCTCAATTTGTTTCTGGCCAAAAATGGAAACTATATTTTTTATTAATAGCTTTCCACCAAGAAAAATGAACATCAATTGTACCATGAATTACAATAATTGTACAGCATATTAGTATATTATCCGGTGGGTGTTATTGTAGGACAAATCGTAATTTCGGAGCGGCAAGAGCTAATAATGAACACCGACCTTTCCGATTCAGGATGTATTTCGCTACAATATATACGTACGATTGATAGTCCAATTTTTATGCCCTCGGAGTTCTTTTTCTCAATTTATTTCGGTATAAAAATTCAAACAATGTTTTCATTAATAGTTATCCGCAACGAAAAGGAAAAATCAATTCGACAGTGAATTTCAATCACTGTACAGCACATTAGTTTATTAATTATTTCCGGTGGGTTTTATATCGGGACGAAACGTAATTTCGAAGCGCCAGGAGCTAATGAATAACGATGATTATGTATATCGTTAATTGAAACGAATAGAGTTTCCTTTGTGGAGGAGAAATTGGAAAATGTCCGTCGACAGTTCGAACGAATCGACAGCCCGTATGATTTTATCTCTCTACGGTGTCAATTTCACGTTGTCTGTCATCCTCGGCTATTCCATTCTAACGAATCGTTATTGATTAAATGTTGAACGACGAATTACCTCTGACGCTTGAATTTTCATGTCTATTTCTCTCTGTTTCCTCGTTAATCCGTCACTCCAAAAGCTCGGGCCGTGGCATCCACCTTTTCCAGCCTGTGGATCCTCCGAATTCATTTACGTACACCCATTGAATACGATACGTTGTCCATTTACCCGTCCAGAGCGCGCATTCATGCCGGCGAATCAATTGCTGATCGTCCATTTACGCTCAGCGTCAAAAAATGTAAACTTCCGATAGACAAAAGGCTTTTTTATTTCGTATCGGAGCGTGTGCCGGAATTCCGTGTAAGCGAAATTGCTGTATTTTTTTCAATGCAGTTACAATAGTCGCAATTTATTTCGTCCGTAACGAGCACGAAAAAAATTGCTTCGGATTTCTCTCGTCTCTCACTCTCGAGGAAGAAGGACGGATGGAGAGAGAGAAAAGGGGGAGGTACAGAGAGATACGTCAAGAGAGCATCGAGAGGAAAATCGATCTATCGTCCTGGAAAGCTCGTGCAACCCGCGGGGGCAAACCACCAGCGTGATCGAACTATTTCACTGACCAAACGGAAATTAATGGGCGAGTCATAAATCCTGATAAGTCAGTAACGCTCCCGTATGGACAGAAGTGTACGAAAGCTCGGTTATCACCGGGCGTGCGACAGTTGCACGATTCGGACTACACAATGCAATACCGTTGGTCGATACGAAGATTGAATGCACGCCGATTAATTTGCATCGGAGTAATGAGACGACCGCAATGACAATTACAATTTTATTGCTAAGGAAAAAAAAGATTTCAATTCTTTTTCACCGATTTGAAAGCGACGTAATTATTTTACAAGCGAATAATCGATGCTCCAAAAGTCAGTGCGAAATTTCGTCGGCGTAGACGAACAGCCAACCACCGAATAATTTCGCCTGGCATAGCAAGATAGCGGGTTATCGATTCTGTGAGCATTATATCTTTGCAAAAAGTTATAATAGTACTTTGCGATGCTAGTACGGAAAAGCGGTCTTTCGACGAAGGTTGTGAAGTTGGCTGCTCGAGAGGAGGCGAGTGCTGCCTACTTCCCGACCGCCGTCGGGAGACCGCTTTTTCGTACAAGTATCACATACTACTTTCTGTGACAAGTGCATGAAAATTCCCGCTTTTCGTGCCTGTAAAGTGCGTTCGGAAAAATAACTACAGACTTTTCGTGCACGCGTTACAAAAAAATCAATTTCAAAAACTCCTAGATATGGAAAGTCTGTGTTGCCTAGTACTTGAAGTTTTTTTTAACGTCACTTTGTAAAAATTGGTTAAATATTGTAATCAAACCGATCATGAATTAAAGCCTCAATATTTCATAAGAGTTACTTATCCGGCCGTGGTACTTAGTCAGTTGTTCTTGTCGTGTAGTACACGGCAAGTTAACATGTGAACATCTGACAATAATTTAAGTATATGACAAGTTTGAACGATATTTAACAAAAAATTTTTTACCGGCAGAATTGTTTATCTCCCGAAATAACAATATCGATAAAGTTTTGTGTCAATTGCTTCATATATGGTGATTTTTCGTGGTGGCCCGAAAATCGCGTTCCGTCTCTTAAAAAGAGTCTTGGTCGCATCCCGCTAACTGTTTGACCGACTGTCGAAAGGTACTTGTCCCCAGTCAAATTTTTTTTAAACCGACAAATTATTGCACACGCAAATTATCGATGCTCCACAGGACACCGCGACATTTCGACGCAGTAGCCGAATAGCCAACCACCGAATAATTTCGCCCGGGATGGCGAGAGAGCGGTTTATCGATTCTGCAAGCATTATTCATCGATGAATGCTCCGTTGAAGTGTATTACGGCATTCTCACCCTAGAGTTTGCCTGTTTACATAAGCACAGGAGAATATTGGTCCATCACAGTCAAGCGAGCACCGGAGGGACCCGTCGACGGTCCGTTGGGCACGGTCAAACGGATTTTCCTTCCGCGCACTGACAGGGACACTTCGAAACGCTTCAAGACTGTAAACTCCTTAACTGAGCAACTTTATGAAAGGTGACAAGCTCCGCAAGAGCTCGGACACGCCGAGGGGCAAAACAAAGAGACAGCGTTATTAATAAGTAACACACGCAGAAGCCCGAAAAAAGAGCCCGCTGAACTTCGAGGAGAGAAGCCGACAAAATTGATGGCCGAGAGAAACAAGCGTAAAGGGAACGAGAGATTAAACCTGCGTACCATGACGCGACAGGAAATTTCACAAAAAAGAAAAAAAACACGCCTTGATTTCCACTTTGTGAGTCCACCAACACCGAGGGTCTATTAGCGCCCGATAATGAAGCTCTTTAATAGCAAAGCAACTCCTCGCAGTTAAATAAAAAATTGAAAGAACTAAAAAAAATAAAATTGATGGAAAGGTGAAAATATTTGAGTTTGAAGATATATCGGTATCGACTGCTGAGCAACAGAGAGGCGCAACACGTACGCTTCAATGTAGGGGATTACGCTCTTCTGCTTCTCAACAGTTGATGTTAGAAACTTACACACAGACACAACTATGGGAGAAATTTAATTTTATCTTTCGAAGAAAAAAAAAGTATATTGATGAAAATCGATATTTCGAGCTTGGCAGTGCTGTTCCTTGATGGTCGATGGAACTTTTTTTAGTGTTTCATTTTTCGCCATGTTCTCGTCTCGAAGAAAATTAATAAGAACCCATCGCGACCTGAAGTTTCGTGACCGTCTTTTATCAACTACCCACCATCCGTGCGCCTCTCGCGGACATCATACTCTCGAATTTTCCCATACGGCATACTATTTATTATCAAGTTTAACCCGGATACTTGAAAGACACGAAGATTCACCCCCCGACAAGCCCGGGAATTGCTTTCGGGATTGCACGAGCAAGAGGGATATCCCGTCGAACTTTGAGCATTTGTCACACCAGAGACAATATCGATTGTTCGAGGATCCCCACTGCTGCAACGGTGCTACCGGAAATTCTGCGGAATAGAAAAACAAAAGTTTTATAATTGAAATTTCAGCGACGCCAGATTGCTTCGGTCCATTGACGCTCGATAGAAAATCTTTACATGAGTGACATATAACTCGACCGGAGAAGAAATATTAATAAAAGGCCGTTCTCTTCAATTTTTATTTGGCCCAAAAGCATCTGTTTAAGGCTTTATATAAGTACGCGATTGCATCGATTTTCGGAGGTAGGGAAGAGTGGGCAGTGGGGCAAAACGCCATATTCCAATCATTTTTTGATGGGACAATGGGGCAAAACGGGACAGACAATCCAGATGTATCAACAGGGCAAAATGGGACACCCAAAAATGATTGGAAACTTGCGTTTTGCTCAATGTCCCGTTTTGCCCCGCTGTCCCATTTTGCCCCGTTCTACCCTACATTTACGGAAACGGTGACAAAAAAGTGACGCCTATATGGACAATTTTTTTTTATACATCATTTATTCAGTTGGTTGACTACATAACAAAAAAAATGGCGGAGTTATTAGGCGGTAAATAAATCGTTTTTCTTGACGCACGCGTTAATGGTGAGAATTTTCGGCATCGATCTGAGTGTCTGAAAAAAAATTGACATATTTATAATTCCACAATGGACGTATCTTCGGTGTGAACCAATAATGATATTAAAAAAAAAAAAAAAGTTTCATTCGAGGATTAACATTTTTTTACTCAATTCTCTATCGGTACTTTTTTGTTTTGTTTTTTTATTGTGTAATCAATTTTTTTTCAAGGTCCACATTAAAGCTATCAATGCCTTATGTACAGCATAGAATATGCTGTAAAAATTTTAAAGCGATCAAATCCTCCGTTCATGAGTTTGAGCACTCACAAAGTAAAAAGAAGCGAATCGTGTCATAAATGCAATATTACCTCATTTAAGGTAGTCTTTGCGAATAGTGTTCATTTCGCATAAGTTTCAGAGAAATGAGAAGGTAATTGTAAGCACTTCTCGATGGTGTACGAATCTGAAAAAAATCAAGCGTATTAAAGATGCTGCAAAAGATAAATTTTGCATAATAATAATTCCAAAAAGTTCTAAACGAATTGATGAAAAATAAAATTGTTCAACAAATCTTCCGGATACATACCTTTTTTTCTGAAAATTATTCGTTTATTTTTCTGAATACGTATGAATTTCTTCAGATTTTTAAATTCACTGTGAATTTTATGACTTTCCACACGTTTTTCCCATATAAAAAAAAATTCAAAGTGAATTTAAAAATCTGAAAAAAGTCATACGTATTCAGAAAAGTGAACGAAGCACTTTCATTTTAAAAAAAGTCAGGTTTCCGGGAGATTTGTTGAACAATATTATTTTTCATCACTTTGTCAATAACATTTTGGAATTATTATTATTATGCAAAATTAATCTTTTCAGCACCTTTAACGTGCTTGGTTTTTTTCAGATTTTTATACCATCCAGAAGTGTTTGCAATTACCTCCCATTTTTCTGAAACTTATGCAAAGTGAACACTATTCGCAAGGACTACCTTAACAGCAGCCTGCGCTGTATGTGAGGCTTTCCTCGACATTTAAAACGTCTCCAGCACGCTTCTTGTCGTTACAAGAAACATGAAAATATCATATCAAATGTCTATGTTAACAATAGAAAACGGAGCTGCAGCTGTACACCATTCCCAGTAAAAAAAAGTTTGTACTTTTTACAACAACCTATTGTCCACAAACATTCACTATTTTTAATTTGTTTATTTTCCGATCGCACCATCCGGCTCTAGTTTTGCAAACAAAAGTACAAACTGAAATTGTTAATGACACGGGAAACAAAAGGTCAGGTTTGTATATTCAAACCTGAACAAACGAGTTTGTCATTTATTTAACAAAATTATTTTCACGAAGCTTCGTATTACGATATTACGAATTAATTTTTTTTTTCTTTTACTGTGTTGTACTCTCAGTTCGTGTCCTCAACTTCGTGGATGGAAAAATGCATGCGGTATTCGTGAAGCATCGAGAACACGTTATATCCCTCTATCCTCGTCGCAAAGTCCCAATCATCTTTCTTCGCGGGATTGCAAACTCCCTATCGGCTCGATAAACGATGCATAGAACGTTCCCGAATCTGATGCATCCTCTTGCGCATAAAGTAACGTTTATTCAGCATTAATTTCCCATTCATCCTTTTCGAAATACTTCATATTGTCGACTCGGCAAACCTATATCGAGATCATAATTCCACGAACTCAAGATTTTAAAGAATTTTTTTTTGTATATATATATATATATTTATATTTATATATATATATATATTTTTTAGAAAAGGTGCTATAGACCACAGTTCGGAGATATTTTATGATAATTAGCTTAGAAAATGAAGGCTGTGACACTAATTGCGCTAATCGCATCGACCCACAACCGCTGGTCTTCTTTCACTTCTTATTTCCGTTCTCCGTAAAATGAAACGCGAATGAACGAGTCGACCGCGAAGTCGTTTTTCTCGTGTTTCCGGAATGCAAAGTGTTCTCGGGTAACTCAACTGCATGAAATCTCGTGATTCGCGTAAGAAACCGTGGCGGTTTCGGAGTTGTGGGGAAATACGTGCCCGTCCATTTCCGGTCCAGGCTGTGTGAAAGGGTCTTCTGAATCTGGATCAATACGAGTTGTCTTCCGGTATAACCCGAGTGTATCTCACATCTCGAAAGCCACGAATTTAATGTGTAATAGCTTCATTAATCCTAGAAACTTATTATTATTTAATTTCTTACAGTTGACGCGCGCTTGACCATTTTTTCTTCCAAGGAACATCGAATTTAATTTATTTCTTTTTTTTTTTAAACGCCGTTTTCATTGAGCAGTATTCGAGAAGGCTGAAATCTAGTGTGCAATATAATTACAGATTTACCATAGTTACAACGGTAGTGTACGAGATTTGTAGAATTCTCTGAAGCATCGATTTCCGGAAATTCCGTGAAAAGCGAATTCTTTTCGAAGCTCTCCTTTCTCTTCGTCTTAATATCGGAGATTACTACGGATCGGGCTGAGCACCTGGTGACCTCTGGACCTTTCGTCGCTTGCAGTGCTCGTGATAAGAGAAAGCGAGAGAGAGAGAGAGAGAGAGAGAGAGCCGAGCTTTACGTCGCTCGGCGTGGTATCCTGAATCGAGAGATTATCGGAGTAGCGTTAATCCACCCTGGGATGACCCTCCGCAAAGCGAACCTAGTACGCTCTCATCGTTCCGATTTGCTATTTCGCTTCGTCTGACGTTCGTTCGTTTGACCTCTTTTGCAGAGAGCGACGCCGGAGGATGGGGTCATTGGAGTCAGTGGAGCCCTTGCAGCAGCTCTTGCGTCGGAGGCGTGCGGAATCGTTACAGATTTTGCGACACACCACCGCCGAGATACGGAGCCAAGTTTTGTCAGGTAAAAGCCACAAATAATTTCACACATTCACCTTTAGCCAAAACTAGAAACTCGGAGAGATCATGTTTATTTATTTATTTATTTATTTATTTATTTATTTATTTATTTATTTATTTATTTATTTATTTATTTATTTATTTATTTATTCATTTATTCATTTATTTATTTATTTATTTATTTATTTATTTATTTATTTATTTATTTATTTATTTATTTATTTATTTATTTACAGTAGTGGACGGGAAAACTCCCTTTTTACATTTTAACAAGTTATTAAATGTTTTATGTTTATGTATAAAGAAAAAGAAAACAAGAAAATATTTCACACTTTGTGCGCTAAAAAGAAAATAGTTATTTGGGGTAGAAAACGAACGGTAAACCGTTGACTGGTATATTGCTAAATTACTCGAATCGAAGAATTTGGTTTGAAACCACAGTCTTAAAATGTTCACGGGAAAACTTCACGGTCTAGGCCGTTGGCGCGATTGGCGATGCCAATCCCGATCTCGCTGCGAAGGTGCTTCTCAGTGTCGGAACTTCGAACGTTGGTACCCTCCTCAGAGCTCTGTCCGGTGGATTTCGAATTCGGAACCTTTGGTTTAAGTATTGGCAATCGATCTTGCCCGAAAAGATTTTGAAGAGGAAAATTTGGTCGCTTAGTTCCCTTAGGGATATTAACGGAAAAACCTTTTTTTTACCCTTTCATTAACGTATGACTGTTTAAAAAACCTTAGAAAAAATGTGAAAATCGAGATTCACAAAGCTTTCTCATCTAATTTACTTTTGAGTCCAAAGCTTCTATGAAAAATCATTTTCCGTGATTATTTGGCTCCCTCGTAAAGGAAATTTTTTTCGGAAAAAGAAAGTAATCGCGTTTGAAGAATATGGCTGTTTGAAAATCGAAAAAAAAACAATAATTTCGCCAATATTCACTACAGAGATTTCCTATAAAAAAAAGGCTGAAAATTGAAATTTCCATATCGCTTCCTTATAAAAGCTGACAATTGAAATTTTTATATGACTTTCTCATAATGTTTCTTTATTCGCAAAGGTTTTTCTATGAGAAAGCGTTTTCTGTATTCTATTACTTCCTCATAGAAGAAGCTTCGCGAATAAACGAACATTATGGGAAAGCTATATGAAAATTTCAATTTTCAACTTTTATGAGGAAGCGATATGAAAATGTGAATTTTCAAGTCTTTTCAACTTCAAAATCGTGTTTGACTTTTATGCAAACCTTCAGGTTCAACGTGCAAAAGTCACCAACGGCGCGCTTCACTCTGTCGGATCTGTGATCGGCGCGAAAAAATACATGGAATTATACGCTCCTGAATTTTATCTAGCTTTTTCAACCCATAATATACGGGGTTCTATATATAACTTGTGTATTTCTTGACGGAGAACATGATAGGCATCTGAGTTTTTCCGCGATGCCATGAATAAGCAAAGAAATCGTTGTTTGAAAATACGCAAAATCACTCATTTTTGCAATGTTGGTTATAAAAAATCCTAACATTTTTTTTCAACTTGTACTTTCAAGTTGTAATGACTGGAAGCATTTTGCTAAAAATTTAACCAAACATTGAGAATTGATTCCTAATGGCTTGATGGCGCAACCCATTATCAAGTTTTAAGACTTCCCATTTTTCGGACATTCAAGTTATAAGACTTTTCATTTCTGAGATACACACACACACACACATATCCAGAAATTTTTTCTAAATATGATTTTCTGATTTTTGAAACATTCTGAATACGTTTTCATTAAAATCTCGAAATTTTTTAAATACAAAAACAAAGCTTCCTCCATGAAGAAGCAAAATTTACGTATAATGTGTACATTCCAGGAAGCGTTCCAGAACGATTTTTCTAACGCCACCACTGATTACAGGGTAAAGCAGTGGAGACGGAACCGTGCGGCGGTGCGGGTCATTTGGATCTCCATGGAAATTGGAAGCCCGGCGACTGGGAGTGCAGCCACGGCAAAGTTCTCGCTGCCGAGAGGCCGGAAGTAACGGCGGAAGTTGGAACGAAATGTCGTTGCGGTTGCGTCGTGAATCTCGTTAATCAGACATCCCGAAGGATCCTCGCTGCCAGCACGCAAGCGTGTCCGGGACGTTCGTTTTGGCTCATCGAGGCCGAGCCGGAATCCGTTGTCAGACTCCATCTCGATCAAACGAAATTTCCATGTCCCGGTCAGTACGTTCGAGCGAGGGACGGCGACTCGCTGAGCGCTGAACTACTGGCCGATGTCGCATGTGACAAAAGCGCACCTGAATCAGGCACCGTTATCTCCTCGGAATCGAGCCTGCTTCTCGAATTCTTTAGCGACGAGATGACCGCCGCTGGGGAATCTTGCATCGGGGGGTTTCTCGCACACGCATCCACTCTTCGTAAGTCGTGGAACGAACAAAAAAAAATCTATCGGAAGGGATCGAGCCCGGATAAAAACAATTTTTTCCTAACGCATGCACGTAAAATCCCACTTTCCGTTCTTGTGAAGTTTGCGCAGACAGGCAAGCGTACAAACGCGGTATGGTATTTTTCCCGCACTAGTGTGTGAAAGTGCCATTCTTCGCACACGTTCCAAAAACGAAAAGCACGATTTTCGGGAATTTGTTAGAAAAGATAATGTGAATGGCATGAGCGTAGAAAAGGAAGCCCTGTCTCGGGTGGCATTTTCACCCTCGTCAAGAACTCCGTTTCAACGCCCTTGCCGTACAAATAACTATTTCGTAACGCATGCACGTATTTTTTATCGCGTGCGATAAAAAAATACTTAGCATACGTACAAAGGCAATGTGGTCTTTTTTTTCTCGCACTAGTGCGAGAAACTGCCGTTCTGCGCACACTTCCCAAAAACCGAAAGCGTGATTTTCGTGAAAATTGTTACGAAAAATTATTGTGAATGGTATGGGCGTAGAAAGGGAAGTCCTGACTCGTGCGAATGCCGCACTCGCCACCGGCTCATGCAGTGCTTTCACACTCGTCAAGAACTCTCTTTCTACGCGCTTGCCATAGAAATAACTATAATTTGCGAGTAAAAAAATCTACTGTAATCACAGTGTATCCTCCCCGGGCGATAAAGTATTGGGCGATAAAGTATCATTTATTCCAACAGCCAAGCCTCGAATGGAGAACGGAACTGATCCCTCGACGGTTTTCCTTCACCCGGAAGTCGTAGCCGCGGCAGGAAGATGGGCGCTCTGGTTGTCACCGGCACATTTGGCTGCAGCCACGCTTCTTCTTCTCATGTTCCTCGTCTCTGTGTTCCTGGCACTTCAGTACGCTGTTAAATACAGAAAGTACCAGATAGCCGAAGACCTGGATAGCTTGACGGACAACTCGGGTGAGAAATAAAGTCACTCATTAAACAGTGGCTCGTGAGTTATTTTAATCGAGGATTAATCGATTCATTGACAAATTGCAGCCTGCAGTGGGTCAATACAAGGTCTGGCAAGACGAGCGAGGGCCATGTCGTCGTCAACTCTCATATCCGAAGTAGTTTCGTTGGTCAGATTACCGAGGCGTGGATCGCCAAGGCACGCCAGACTCGAGCAAACACCTACAGATCTCGAGGACGGCTACGAAAGCACAGAGACTCAGACCGAGTAAGCTCGAATAAAAAAACTGTCGCTCTATTCCGGATCGATGACAATCTTCGCTTTTCGCTTTTTTTTTTTTTGTATCAGCCTGAAAGCCTATCAGTTGTTTTGCACCCTTGACGTTTTTGCGATCAAAAAGCTCCTCGATCTCGAAATATATTTTGCAACTTGAGTAACCGTTCTTTTTTAAAAAGAATAACCGTAGAATAATCGAAAAAATTACGGTATTTCCAGGCCACTTTTTAGTCCGTAGAAAGAACCGAAAAAATAACCGCATTTCAACTTCCGGACATGCGCGGTTACTGCTGCGGTTATTTTTTCGGTCACTCAAAGAAAAAAAAACAACCGTTCGCAAGCTGAGGCAGCGTGAGCTCTCGCACGCTCATGCGCAAAAGTTGAAATATTAATATTTTCGCAGTTATTTTGACGGTATAAAAAGTGAACTGAGATTACCGTAATTCTTTCGGTTATTTTTACGGTTTCTCAAGCTGCTAGGATATCAATTAGCATTGTAATTATTCTCATTGCAGGGTCGAAGACGAGCACACGGCGGACTCGGGTACTCTGAGGCAAAAAGATCACGACGAGAACGGCTCGCAGAGAACTATAGTGGCCAGTGCGTTGAGCACACCGTCGAAACGTTCGTCAGGCTCGGGTACATCGACGAGCGGTCTTCCCGAGGTCAAATACGCCCGGCCAGTAAAGTAAGTTCGCTCTGACCATTAAACTATTTTCGTTAATTCATCTCGAGCACTGTAAAAAAAAAAAAAAAAAAAAATTCATCAAACATTCGATTGAAAAAAAGCACCTTGAACCAACGGCATTTCATTATTCATTCCAAACAGTCCACACGTGATTCTTTGGTTCGATGAAGATTCTCGTAAAGTAAAATGGCGAACAAAGGCACGAGTAGTAGTTTAGAAAAAAAAAATTAATAAATATGAATCTGTATTATGAATTATGTATATGTTTATTTATATATATGTATACTATAATATAAACTAGAACGAGTTCGATGACTATGTTGCATTTAGAATGCGCATGAATATGTTGAATAACTTTGAGTGTAATTTCTATACTATAGATTTCAATATCGTATCCCTAGTTATTACTGCTACATTTACTGTCTATATCTTAAATGTTAACTTTATCGAAGCTCAGTGAATAACCGTTTCCCTTTCCAATCACTAAATCGCAGGCTACGTACGGTTGGGCCTATAACACCAGTGTCAGAGGAGGCATCGATGTCGGAGGAGAGCAGGCGTTTCAGCACCACGAGCGCTTCGACCAGCGTGAATAACGTAAGCGAGACTCATCCAAATCCAAAAACGTCTAAACTTCTGCACGCCAAGGTACCCTCTCATCATTATATGCTTCTTTAACGCATTCGCGTTGCTTTCAATGGATGTAGACAACGTTCCGTTCCATGTGTATGGCTATGAGTTAACTAGTGAAAAGCAAAAAGACTTTGAGTCAACAAGTGAAAAGCAAAAAAAAATCTTTGAGCCAACTAGTGCAAAGCAAAAAAAAAAAATTGAGTAGCTAGTGAAAAGCAAACAATCCCTTCATTGTATAACGGAGATTTGATACCGAGATGACTCGCATGGGAAATTTTGATGTCAAACTACATATCTCAGATGTGTGAGACATCAAAACCGGATATTAGCGATGTCCAAAGTCAAACAGATAAGTCGATGAAGATATTTTATATTTATTTTACATTACATAAAAAAAATTGTTATAGAATTGACAAAACGGGTATCATATCTCCTAAAAAAAAATTGTAAAATCAATGAACGATAATGAACCGTAATTTTTCATGTATGTCAGGGTTTCTCGCCAGCCAGCACGTCGTCGAACCTCTCGGCTCTGCGTTGCGGAAAAGAGACGAAGGATCGTCGAAACCGCGAGCGTCTGCTGCAAGGCCCAGGCTCGGAATTTAGTCTGGCGAATCCGGACATGGATCTCGAGCTCGATTACTACGATTACAACGTGGTGAACGCCGGGGCAGCGCCAGGATCCTATCTGGGAATGGATCCAGCGTTTCTCGTCTGGATCCCACCACTCGCCCCGGGCGAGTCCGAAATTTTGGGGGCGATCGAGGAAGATCATCAATACGAAGAGATCGGAGAGAGAAGAAACGAAGCGGCGGCGACTTTGGATACCGAGGGTGCATCTTTGACGCCTGCCGAGTACATGAGAGTTCGTGCCGCGAGGATGGAAGAAAAAACCAACGGCACGTCCTCGTCCGGTCGCGAGGACGAAATATTGCCGAGGAGATTGGATCCCGGCGAGAGCAAACTTCACGACGAGATAATAACGGAGTACAGAGCGAGATTGAACGAAGGAATGCTGCCGATTCATCGTATCCTCGAAGAGTCGCGAGTGCGCGTCAGCGAGGAATCTTTGTCGAGGCACTCGCAGGACGAAACTTCGACCCACTCGGATCCAATTCCCAATCGCCTGATTAAGGAGAGCGAGAGAGATGCCAAAGAGAAACTCGAGGGAAGATTCACACCCAGGGTAACTCGTAATCGCCTGATAGAGGAGCAGGAGCGTTGCAGAAGCGCGAGTCTTCCGAGAAATCGGAACGACGCGAGAAGCACCGATCAATCGTCACTGGCGGGTGATAATTTGTCGAAAAATAATTCAAGCGGTTCGATAGTCGCGAGCAGTAGAGTAGCCGGTGATATCGAGAGAAGAAGAACGGCCGCGAGCGTGAGAAACAGGTTGCAGGAAAATGCCGACGAAAATTCGCCGAATAATACGAGAAAGAATCAAAAGAGCTTCGAATCAACGAGAAGCCCGAGGGACACGACGCCGAGAGCTTCGAACACACAGTCGCGAAAGAATTCTCTCGACAGTCCAAAGAGTCGACGAGACGTTTCGCGAATTCAAGCGCCTCGCGACGAGGATCAGGACTTCTGCGAGCCGAAAGATGAATCGACGTTCGTCACCGCCAGAGCAAGAACTCCGAACGTTCAACGCAAATACAGCGACATCACGGACTTCAATGCGCTGGCGGAAAGCAACAAAATATTGAACGTCGAGGATATACCTCTGAAAGAGTTTGCCAGAACGAGAAACGAGTCTCCGGTCAAAGTTCACAAGTCCAAGGACGGCAGGAAAGATATACATCCGGAAAAAGAGATTCAGAGTCCGGATTACGGAGTCGAGGCCGACATCAGAAATGTTTCCAGAGAGTCGTTCTACGATTTCATCGGCGAGGACGAGGACGGCTTCAAATTTGCCGACGACGATGACGAGTATATCGACAACAAGGTCGGCGCGTAAATAATAACAATGCGAATTGTAAAATTAGCGAGAAGATGAATCGGGAGCGATTTCACCACTTTCGAGACGAATGTTTGTAAATAATGTTGGAAGAGATTAATTTGATTGCTCGATAGACTTTTTCGGGTACAGTTTGGTCGAAGAAACAACAGAGCCGACGTTCTCGAGAGGAGTACGGTCCAACTTACTTTTAATCCTGCGGAAGAGAATCGGCATCTCTTCGATGCAATCTGTTTGTGTATAAATTGACAGAAAAAAAAAAAACTGAAATTTGTCAAATCTCACGAAAGTTATCTAGTCACGTGAAAGCTGAATCAAATTTAATTATACTATATAGGAACGATACAAATACTCGAAGGATATCTCATATCACGCTCGCATCCACGTAAACTTCGGCGTTTGAAAATCGTCGAAAAATTCTACTTTGCTGACGCTGAACGACGGGATTAAGGTATTCTGGAATATCAAAAGACTGTATTTTCGAGGTAATCTTCAAAGATTGAAAACTGCAAGAGTGATATATAGAATGCGAGAGAAATGAAGCGAGAATGTAGGTGTGAATTGACGTTAGCTTTTTTTTTAAGCGGACTTTTGTTTTGAAGAAAAAAAAAACAAACTCAAACATTCCCAAAGAAATCATTGCACGTAAATGACTGTTATTCGTTTAGGGTAACAGAGAGAAAATATAAATACTATAAAATTCGCTCGACTCGAGTTTATCAGAATGGTCACGATCTGGACAAAGATGAGACAGTGACACGCAATCGTAAAGAATACGTTATAATAATGGCATTAACCACATAATCACGTGTAATAGCATAGATTTCATATGTATGTTACATCGTTACTAAAGTGAATAACGGAAAAAAATATCTATAATGCGGAGACCCATATCTTTTAAAGATATACAAATCACTGTAACATAAGTGTATTTATTTACAATCTATACGTTTCTTTCTAGTCAATTATTCAATGTAAAGAACGACAAAACAACAACAACAAAAAGGTACCAAATTCTATATACATACACGATTATGATAAATGTTACCAAAGCGACGTAGATAATAAGTGAAAAAAATACGCATACCCGGTAAGTTACGGTTAATTTTTTTATTTGAAAAGCAAGCAATGACGAGTTGTCTTTAATTTATCTATTATTTATTATGCTAGTGATATATTTCCAGCATACCCCTGACACTGCAATCGTTGAGGTCGACGAAGGACTGATAAAGGATCGACTCTCAAAAGTCAACGTCACCATTAATTCGCTCAATGTTTCTCATCACTTTGTTCGCAATCTTTTTTTATTTTGTATTTATTTCTCATAGATTCGTCGCTTTAACAGATTACAATTAAGTCTGATTATATGATTACTACAGTGTATTTTGTAGTTGTTGATTAATAAAAAATATTTACTAGAAAAAAATATGAAAATTGGAGAGATAAAAATCATTTTATTCATTCAATGCTCTTGTACATTATTCAAAAATAGTTTATTGTACATTTCTATGTGTAGTCGGACTTGAGTTCAAATATAGAATAAGAGCTATTGTACATTTATAGGAGAAATCGGATACAGATTTTTTTAGATTCATCGATATTGTCGAACGATTAATTAACGAATAATTTAAATCCTCTTGTAAGTATAAATATTATACCGTTCGTTGTATACTTGTTGAAAATGCATGGTTCAATAGGCACGTGTAGGCAAACCGCGCGAACGAACAAATCCATCTGTACTTGTTCGTTCGCGGATTCCGAATAGCAGTAATGATCAACATCACCGATATCGTCGAATTATCCAATACAACAACACTTTCTCCAGATCTTTATGTCCTCCTTTACATTACAGCTTACACCGACATCTTTTTTTGTAGTACTTTAACAGATTAACGGTATTAAGTAATTTGAACGCCCGAGTGTCGCAATGCCATTAATACTATGAAACTTTGCTCGTTCTTTCTTCCTTCTCAGCTTGCATCTTTTAAATCGACGTTCACATAAATAGAAGAGACGAAACCGATTACAAACACATAACGCGGACGAAACTCGATGCGTAGAATAAATAAGTTCGATTAGAGACCCTCGTCCAAGGCCTCCAAATCAATGCCAGAATCTGCAATAGTTTCATCATAAATTGCAAAAATCAAAGGCCATAAAAAATGATCGACATTCAAAGCAAAGAATAGCTCCTCGTTAGAATGTTAGTTCTAATAATGAAATGCGTACAGTACGTGTGTTTACCCAAGCAGTATAGTTCCTGATTCTAATTTTCTTTTCTTTCTTTTTTTTTTATGCGTATAACGTTTTTTCCACCCATTCCTCCATGGTGAAAGTGGCGGAGTTAGTATTGTCGGGATCTCGTTCGCGAAAGATGTCTGGAACATTAGTTTGTACGTCGTGTGAGGCAGTCAATATCGATGTGGGGACGTGTTAGAAATAACAATAGTAGTTTAAAAAAAAAATGTTTTCTTTGTTACTCACCTATCATAGTTTTCAGACGTACGGCGCACATTATGTAGTCATCGAACTTTATTAAGCCGTCTTTCGTTCCGTATCTGTGAACGAGAATGTTGAGTATGTGATTGTTGAGACGATAGCCAGCGCTGTTCAAGGCTTGACGCAATTCGAAGGCGCTCAGGTGACCCGAACCATCTTTGTCGTAGAGCTTGAAGACCGCCTGCAATACAAATCGATAGCATTATTATAGACGACTGAAGAATTACTGAGAATTTTTCTTCGTTTTTCTTTTTAACGTTACAAAAGCAGATTACCCTCCAATTTCTGATATCGTTCCATAGAGCCTTGAACTCTTCGAATCCCAACTTGCCGGAATGATCGACATCCAACATAGCGACCATGCTTCTACAAATATCTTTGCTGAAACCTTCGTTGTGCATCTCTGAAAAAGATATACAAGTCTACGTGTATTTCTCTTTTTTTTGTGCATTATTCGAATATGATTAGTCGATTACAATTTTTTTGATGCGTGTGAAATAGACTCAACTCGTTGCGATTAGTAGAAGCATGAGTAATATTCTGAAATAGCAGTCAGCTACAACGAAATCCAGTCAACCGACTAACATACCTCGTTTGGACGCGGTCGTGAGGCGACTAATGAAACGATATATTTCGTTGATAAGTGTACGAAGAAAATACTGAACTACACGTAACCAACACCATGTGCATTAACAATTAACGACTGAACGATACTTTTGGCGAGGGGATATTTGTGAAATTTCTATTTCGTTTGTAAAAATAACGAGGGCCCAGTTTTTTTTTATGAGGACGAAGAAGCTGATGATAGGGTCTTACCTACGGTCTTATTGTATTGTTCATTATTACAAACAATACCGCACAGCAGAGAGATGATAGTATCGACGATAGAGCCATTTTCTTGGGTAGTGTCGGGAGTATGAGCCTCGCTACGACGAGCTGACGGTGGTAGCTCTACTCGTAACATACACTACATGTTAACTATATTCATTGGCATAATATGCATTTGGGTCATTACTAAACAATAAAAAAAAAAATTAAAATCGATTGCAATCTGCTTAAAAAGAACCCAAATGTATTTATGGACCAAGTACATACATGGTTCAATATTGCTAACATAATATTTCAAATCGAAAATTCATGCATTAGATATACATATATATATATTTTTTTGGTTTTTTTTACAAAATGGGAAATATTATAGCGGGAGGCACACTAATTCGCGGGAAGAATTCAAAATTCCAACAAATATTACAACTGATGAAGAGATGTAAAAAGTAATTTTTTTTTTCGTTTAACCATGTATGTAGGAAAGTTAGAAATAGCTACGTAAAAGGCGGGATATTAGTCAAGCTTGAAGAAAAGCGCAGTGCGTAGACTGAAGGAACATTGCTATTTAGATTTAAACTCGAGCCATCACCGTTAATGAAATGTTTGTGAGACGAGAACGAATGTTTGTCAACGAGTGCCATAGACAATTTAACGAGAAAAAAAAAAGAAAACAAAACCTGTGGGAATGTACCTTTCCGCATCGCATAGTCGAGAATTTCTTTCAACTCCATCCAATCGACTTCCATGTCGTCGCCGGCAAGTTTCCTAAAGAATTCACGAACTTTTTCTTCATTGCGATCGGGCTCGGGTTGATCGCGCACCTAAAACAGATATACCGATACTTTTAGATACATTTTGACATCATTGTTTTCGCATAGCATAATGAGACACAGAGCGTGTAACTAATTTTAAAAACCAATTGCTAATTTACTATTTGATTAAAAACAAAATAGACACGCGCTTTAAGGGGTCATTATTAATTTCGTTAAGTGCCCAGTGTTACTCACGCCGTCTCCGTGCTCGTCTGGTTTATCGTCGTGCTGGTTAATTACCTAAAAGCCAAGCACCATAAACATGCACCGTGTTATTCGTATGTCAGGCCGATCCCATTCGTTGACCTTGTGGATTACAATATTAGTCGCCATAGCATAGAAATCGCGTGCCTAGTTATCATCCAATTTTCCTAGACTGACCGATTAATTGGATGAAAAATTAGTTGTTATTATTCCCCATATGAAAAATGAGCGTGCCGTATGCTCTCGCAAGTATTACTACGTGTTAGGCCACAGCGAGTGTTTGGTGAATTCATTTTGTACTCACCCTGTCGTCGACCTCACCGATACCGACTTCGTCGTCATTTTCTCTGCAAAATGAAATATCGTCGATTAACATCTTAACGGAGAAATTCACCGTATTAATTGTACTCACTCCATGTTATTCTGATTTTCAGAGAAGATACGCAACAAAAATTCTCCCTCTTCGTTGGGATCGAAAGTACTGGGCACGATGCAGTACGTTCCGGGTGGCAACTTGAAGCGACAACTGACTTCTCGGAGATTTATGAACGACGGTGAACGAGCTACGGATGCATTGTATTTGAAGAAGTTTATGTCTAAAGGTTTTGGCAATCTTTCGGGGTAGTCGAGCTGCGAATTCGGAAAGAAAGATAATTATTTAGTTGGATTTATAAAAAAAAAAAAATCCGCGGAAGCTTGCATCGCCGATGAAACACGTACGTGATAAATGGCGAAACCGATAGTGAGGCAGTCGGCTCCCATTCGCCTTTGCGCTCGCCGATTTTTCTGCATAAGGGCGACGATGACTGTGCACTTGTCGTCGTCCTCGTCGGGATATTCCAGGGTGATGCGGTACTGCGGATTGTGCCAGAAGGTCTCTGCAATTCAAAAGCCGATCGATGAACTTTCTGATCAAGTTAAGATTACACAAAAAAAAAAAAAAAGATAGAAGGTAAGTTTTACCCAAAAAATTTCGACATCCTCCGGCGGTCACGCCACGCACCCATTCACCCTCGAAGACGCTCATCTCCCACTTCTTCTTTCCAGCGTTTAGATCGTCCTCGGTCAACGAGTCCGGATTCAAATTGCAAATCTCGAGTCTCGTGAAGTATTGTTTGAAGTCTTGAAAGGACATCCAGAACTCGCCGTCGACGTCGAAGGTGAGGCCGAGCTCTTCTTTCTCGTGGTCGGGGATGAATCTCCACTCTGGGGATCTGCAAGCAGAGCCTGAACGTCAATATCTCAAGTCGTTATCGAGTGATTTTTTTTTTTCTTTAA
Source organism: Exephanes ischioxanthus (assembly GCA_958510785.1). NCBI lineage: Eukaryota > Metazoa > Arthropoda > Insecta > Hymenoptera > Ichneumonidae > Exephanes > Exephanes ischioxanthus. The sequence continues at coordinate 6,039,932 of OY294021.1, forward strand.
ACTGTTTCATGATTATTACTGATCGCTCCACGGTCCGTTCCATTCAGCCTCGTTACCCCATGGATTTCTCAATCGCACCAGAGGAATCTTTCCCGTTTGATTTGGCGTGGATATATCTACGTATTTTACACGGGTGATACTGTAGGCGTGACCTCTGATCAATCCCTGTGGGGTTTCCGCTTCCAAGACGTTCGGATCAGGCTGAATAAGAGGTCACAATATTAATATGCGTCTCACGATAGATAAAAGGCGAGAAAAGGCGAGAAATTAAGTATCAGTCCACCTCGAGCGAACATCCCATTAACGAATTTCTCTCGTAAGCCTTCAGCAATATACTGAACAAATTCGGTGGGGTCTCCGCCATCTCGTACATCTCCGTAACACCGCCGGTAAAATCTTCCATAGCTTCGCAGGTCGTACCGCCTTTGAGAGCCTCGTACGAGCCGTGCAATTTCGCATAGGCTTTCTCGAGAAGAGCGCTCCAGAATTCACTGACTTCCGCCGAGCGAAGATACATCAGTTGTCCGTGATAGGTGGGCAGACGATCGTCGATCACGACGTCGACCCATCTTCCGTACTGCCAGAATCTGCATCGTCGCGTAATTAACATTAGAATCATTAGAATTAAAAGCGTCGCCATCATTGTTATGTTGCAGCGGAAACCGGAAGTCGGTACAGAAGACAACCGCGTAAGTTGCGTCCAGATAAATTTAAGGTGAAGTGAAAGTCACGTGTCGGAGCCAGGAGTGTGAGAGAGATAGTTGCATTGGTTTTACGGTGGAGCGTGAGAGAGCGACAGAGAAAATGTTTCACTTCACCTTCACCGAACGAATAAGCCGGACAAAGCACGACCGGATAAGTTGGAACGATCTTTTCTGGAAGTTCTTCTACCTCCACGGCGGAGAAACAAAATGCTCCTTCTATTTTGATTACCTGCCTATCAAATAGTTTCTGCTCCTAGGTTTCGTGCAGGAAGGAAGTGTGGTACTGAGGCAGAAAGTGGGGAATCCAACTTATTCAGTCGTGCGGCTTGGTTCCCGTGCATGCAACTTACGCGGTCGCCTACTGTATTGTGATAAAAGGAGTAAAGATAAGCGCGAGTGGCAAGCGGATTCGAGGCGAACCGGAAGTGAAAGATTCCCGCGTAGTTTTCCTCGAAGCTCTGGTCTTCGGGCACGATTTGGAAGAACAAGTTCGAGTGCATTGTGAGATTGGCGACAGCAGCGAGAAGCCAGCAGTCTCCGAGCTCTCCTTGCTGGACATCGAAACGGGAAAAGCCCTCGACGAAGAGCTGTGGATTGTCCGCTATTTCCTGGAAATCGGTTAAAAATATTTCGATATAATTTAGCTCGTCATTTCTATTATAATTGCGTTCGGTTTATTATTTTTATTTTTTTATTTTTTGTGTTGGTACTTACCATTGGGCGCTTCCACTCGACGTAACGGTCCGGACGTCGGGAGTAGAACAGCGAAGAATCGGCGGCCGGAAATTCCGGATCTTCGAACAATTGTCCCGCGGCTAGACATTGCTGACGCAGTTGATTGAAGTCCTGGACGTCACCTTGCGGTCGGATGCCGGAACCTTTCTCTCCGAGCTGTGGAAACGTAAGTTTTGTTTGTTTGTCAACATCGGATACGATTTTTCAAAATTGTTTACAATTAACCGATAAAAAAAAAAAAAAACGATCGTAAACGATGCCCGAAAACCGCGTCACGAACAGGTGCGCATGCGCAGTCGATCCTTGCGAAGCAACCTACGTTGTAAACAGATTTTCCAATAGAATTTCCCGTAGTTACTTTCGGCCTGTCGTCGTAAGTATACTTTCTCTTCGTCAAAACTCTATCGGGAAATTTCGATCGGGTCTTTAGATCGTAAAAATTTTCGTTCGTCACGTCGGATATCGTTCTCTCGTAGAACGGTTTGATGCTGAGACTCGTTTTGTAAACAGGTTGTTTCTTTATGTTGACGTTCGGAGACTCCGGCTTCGTCGGCAAAGGCTCTATGGTAAATATTCCTTGTGTATTGACATCGCTGGGCACAACTTTTATGGGCTTTGAGATAACCAGACGAGCTATCCCATTTTCCAAGTAACTCTGATATCGATAATTGCTGTTTCTGTGCAACTGAGGCTGCGACATTGTCACTTATATTCTAACGAATACGATATCTCAAGAAAAACTCATTTGCCCGTTGGCAATAAGAATTGCCTAATTTGCAATAAATTTCCGAGGTGTCCAGTGTACGACGACTGTTCGAAACGGAGTGTGGAAGCGTACTGGCCAACGGTGAGAGTTCTTATCAAGTCAGGAAACTATGGAAATTGATAAAACACCGGACACACCAGACCGCTAGATATTCCGACTCCTTTAGTACTGTTAACTATACACGTATACATACACTTAATTAATTGGACCGGAGAAGGCCAGAAATACCCGAGGGAAATAATAATTACAAGCCATGCCTTGTTTTGTCAAACAATCCTCACGCATGCAAACTTGTAGTATTCGTGTGATAAATAGAACCGTAATATCAAGCACCTCAGAATTCACTTTTTAATCCATTCTTCGCAGATACAAAATTAAATCAGTAAGAACTTAGCAGAAAAAAAAGAGTAATAATTACAAATGATTAGTAATTACGAGCCATGCGTTGTTTGACCAAACAATTTTTGGACATCGGAACTTGTATTCGTAAGATAAAATGAAGCGTAACAACCAGCGACTTGGAATTAACTTTTTAATCCGTTCTTCGCAGGTACAGAATAAAATCAGTGCGGGCTCGACGGAAAAAAAGATTAGTGATTACATACAATTAGCAATTAAAAAGGCGCGTTGTTTCGCCAAACAATTTTCACCCATCCGAACTTAGAATGAACTTTTTAAAGCATTTTTGCAGTTACAAAATAAAATGAGATCTGCGTCGACAGAACGGAAAGATTACAGCTCAACTTATCAAAGGCGCGATAATAACAGCAACAAGCACGCAACGTGTGTGCAGCGTAGCAATTTATCCGTTACCAGGAAACGATCAAGTCGTTTTATTTGCTCGAAGAAAAAAAAACTCTGATACCCGCGAGCGATGAATCAGGTGAAACCCCGTATTAAAGGTTATGATTCATGCACCTCGAACGCTATCCTACATAATCGAAATTCGATCAGAATTCGCGCAGACAAGTTTCCTCAAGCTAACTGGATGTTAATAACATTCGAGATCGGAATGAAATGTTTTTATTTTTTATTGTTATGCGAGTAACGTAGCTCGAGAATTGGATCGTTCGGCGATAAATCGTCGCGTACCACTTTGATGTTGAACAGCGACGGCAAAATGCGTTTAACTTCGACAGCTCTTTTGATAAAGACATCCAGTCCGGGATTCGAGTGTGGCTCGGATGCTCCTGCGTAAGTGCCGTAACCACCTTCATACGGTGGGCAACCGCCGTAGTAATAACCGTCGCCCATATTGTGTCACCGCGACAGCGGCCAAATACCGCCTGTCAAAACACCGCGATTATACGGGCTAATGTCGAGCGACGACCGACACAACACACGCGCAGTTTACTCAGCCTCGCCTACGCAGACGCTTGACGACACCGGATATTCGTGTTAACCTTTCTTTTTTTTTTTTTAACTGCGATTTAGTTACACGGTAATGCACCAAAGCTGCCCGTTCGACTCTGCCCCGGATTATAACAGGAGAGCCGTATACGACTGAGCGATCATTGAGCGATTGTTCCGTTAACTGACTTCGCCTACCCTACCTAACTATACGCCATTTCGTCATTGCGATGCCCGACGCGAAAAGATCGTCTGTAGGCGTTCGATGAGCGTGAGGCTGATCGAATAGCCGCAATACTCGCTGAGGAGTGTGTGGCAGAAACTGTAGTAAAATGGTCAGCTTCGCGGCGCGTTAGAGCGGTATCCTTGTATCCTTGCTCAAAGATCCAATGTTGAGGTGATGTAGTTAAACTCCGCGCCCAGTTGGCAACAAAGTCTGTACTAAATGCCGTTTTAAGGCCTTAGACTGTCGTGGAAAAAGGAAATTGTCTTTTCCTAAGTCTGCCGATACCCCGGGGAAAGACAATTTTCTTTATTTTCCTTGGCGGACGGTAGGCTGGAAAACGGCAGTCACCCAGATAGACAAGCGCCACGAAAAGTAGCAGTTGGCGCAATAATTGCGACATGTGCTGCATACCGCAAATAATACGCCAATATTGTTAGTTTTCATGGCGCTTGTCTGTCTGGGCAGTACAGGTTTTCTTACCGGCGGCGATATTTCACATCACTTTAAGGGCATGTGATACAGAGACGGTTGGTAACAAATCTGTTTCCCTATTTTCTTCGCGACTATTAATATTTTCGACAAAGGAAATTAGGTTTTCGTAGACTACATGTAGATACATGAAAACCTAATTTTCTTTTGTCTGAAATATTAATAGGCGCGGGGACAACAGGGAATCCGTTTTTTTTACCGACTTAGTCTGTATCACATCACCTTAATAATGCAATTAATAGGAACGATAGACCGATTGCATCATCGCAACTTTTCCAGTTTTTCTTTTCATACTCTTTATCTTCCGATTGTGTTACAGGTGTCTAGAGTGTCTGCTGGGAAGCATGAAGTGCAGTCGATTGGACAGTTTCGTCAGTCTCGGCGTACCCGTGATGTCCTCACGCGGCGACTCACGTGGCGCCGACTTTCCGCATCAAATTATAAATCGCCGGATGATCTCGGTACGCCTCCTCGTCAAATCTTTCGCTACAAAAATGTCTGCTCGCAATTTGTCGTGCTCTCCTTGAATTTTGTCACATACTCATCTACAAACTACCGAGTATCGACCGAAAACATTTTAATTTTCAACCTTTCATTTTTCGTGTTATTTATATTTTTGCGCACGACTAGTGGCAGCGTTAAGGAGTTATGTCGCTTCAACCAATCAGGTTTCCGACCCAACGAACGAACCGCCGACAATAATTCTCAATCAGTCCTTGATCCATTCAACTTTTAGTGCCCCCACTGCAACGTCCATTTATCGAAGCTACGCGGTGATGTTATCGCGCGTTCTCGCTCGCATCTCATATCGATAAGATTCTTTTTTTTTTCATGTACACGATCTCGGTAATCGATCAGCTAAAATTATCATGCGCATTCGTCGATAATCGCCGGAAGCTTGCGAAACTTATGAAATTATAATTCATCTCGCATCACTATGGGTTATGTAATTTTTATCCGACTCTGTCAAACCGTACGCGTTCGATCGTCAGACGTTAACTTCGCCTTTGCGCGATGCGGTATTTATTTTCTCATTTCTACTTCGATAATTCGCGCTGCGGCACGCGAGACTGGCGTGCAGTGTATCAATTATCGGCGAGTGTCCCGACCGTTTCAACGGTACGCCGGTACTTAAACAGAACACCCAAACGCTGCTTAATGTAGTCGGAGCGGTACAGTCCCGCCAAACGTCAGTTTCAGAGAAAATTTCGAACACTTCTTGATGGGATGAAAGTCTGAAAAAAAAACAAATATATGGAAAGTGCTGCAAAGATTGTTTTGGTGAAATAATAATTCCAATTTGGTATTAACAAATTAAATATAAAGATCATTATTCAACAAATCACCCGGTAACTTAACTATTTTCCTTCGTAACAATGATTCATTTATTTTTCTGAATATGTATCAATTTTTTCAGAATCTTTTGTAATATTTGAAAATTGCGTTTTTTCATATGCATTCATACGTAATACAGACGTAATTCATAAAAATAAACAAGTCACTTTTATGGAAAAAAAAAAATAGTTAAGATGCCGAGCAATTTGTTGAACGATTATTTTTATCGTTAATTTGCCAATAACATTTTAGAATTATTATTACATAAAAACAGTAAATTTACGTATTTGTTCCGTTTTTCCACCGTATACCCTTCTGGGTTTTTACGGAACCCCATCCCTATTCCCCCCTAGCACTCCCTACCCACACTCAGCTAAGCTACCTAACTTCCAGTGCGTCCGTAGCCGACTTAGCTACACTGTACCGCATTTGCCGGGGACACGGGGAAACTACGGAAAACCCGTGCCGGTACAGACGGCCATATTCTACTGATCCTCCGGTATTTTTGCACTTTGAGTAAAGTGCAAAAACACCAAAGTTTCAGAAGAAAGCGCCTCCCGCTCAACGGTCGATGCGCCAGCTAGCGCACGGCTAAGCGGTCACCCATCCAAGCACCCTGTCGGAACATGCAACCTTCCGGTAAACCATCCTGCACCGTTCATTTCGCCAAGGTTCCCTCGCACACATTGTAAACCGCAAGTGGACGTTGCTGCAACGTTCCACCAACGTCCACTTGCCGTTTACAATGTGTGCGAGGGAACCTTGGTGAAATGAACGGTGCAGGACGGTAAAATGTTTCGACAGGGCTCTGACCGCGAACGATCTTGCTTGACTTTGGAGACCACCGGAGCCGTGCGCCAACCGCGCATCCACCGCTGTCGGTTCATAAAAACAGTATTTACAGCAGCTTCCACGTGAATGATTTTTTCAGATTTTTATCCCGTCGAGAAATGTTAAAATTTTTCCCTAAGACTCACGTTTGGCGGGACTGTACCAATCCGACTACTTTAAAGTTACACGCTATAGTAGAAGGTCCGTCAGTGCACCGCTTGATCGGCACTGGCTCTGTTGCTGCGCACTGCGGCATTCTCTTACAGGTTCCCTCCTTACCGATGTCCTCGCCTACGTCGCTCCTATGAGACTTTTTCGTTACTGCATCACGCTCCGTCAGCGCAGTTGCGGAAAACGTGCACCGACAGAGTTTCTACTGTACGGGTGTATACAGGAAAGCCATTTAGCGCGCTGCATGCTGATTGTCGCTGCGGCCTTGCGCGTTCAACAGCTCACGTGTTTTCAACAGCCAAGTTTTAATGCGAGGCCTTTCGGCACAAAATCGTGGACCACCTTGACGTCGAGTTTTTTTTTTTTTTTTTTTTTTTTTTTCTTTAACGTTGATAATAATGAATATTTGCTAATACTCACTTCAACTTTCTTTGTCTCCTTTCGCACGAATTCTGGCTCGCTCACGACGCTCATGTTCCATCCATAGTTATTGTTATGCTTCATTTTGTTTTGTTTGGTTTTTTTTTTAACACACGCCACAGTCACAACAGTCTGTCTTCACTCCTTTGTGCTTTACTCTCTGTAATATTCACTATAGCTGTTGAAAACAAACGCGTTATCGTTACGTAAATTTGTACAGATTCGTCTGAACTTATTCTCACGGTTATTTACACTTGACAGTGGCCTCGATGACAAATACACTGATAAAAAAATACGGTTGAATCAACCAAGATTCGGGCAGGGACGTTCGACTAAGTATTTTGTTGGTACAACTAAAAAATGAGTTAGTTCAACAATTTGTTGGGTGATTTCACCAAAATATTTTTGACTCATTACAATATTTTGTTCGACCAACTAAATATTTATTTGAAAAGGTCCCTGCCCGAATCTTAGTTGATTCAACTGTTCTTTTTTATCAGTGTAGCAGTCACTGCCATCGAGAAGCTTCGTGTTACGGGAAGTTGAATAAAGGCTACATTTTTTTTTTCACGGCCCTGAACTTTCCGCGCATAATCGGCGAGCGAACTTGTCGCAAATCTCTGTTCCATATACCGTATAAAGAGAAACCGCTCGCGTGAGATAAACTGACTATACCGCATTATGGAAGTCCACGTGTATGCGTATTGATCCGGAAGTTGCTATGCAGCACTATAGTAGTTCTTTCCGTATATAAAAGGGTGGGGTCTTTTCTATTTTAACAATATGGAAAACAAAAAAAAATCACTAATTTCAATCTGCTGTTAAAATTACAACGATAAAGTTACACTGTAAAAATAAATAGTAAATTTAATGCACCGAAACTTGAAATTTGCATTACTTACATTAATTGAACATTAATGTACTTTTTTTTGTAAAATTAAAATACCGGGTATTAAAATTACTAATGTTTTGTCTGAAATGTTAAAAAATGTTCATGTAAGATAAAAATTTTAGTGTAAAAGTGCAACGCACATGTGTTTGAAATTTCAGAAACTGTTCGTGTAAACAAGCTTTCAATACCGTTCATTAATTTTCAAACAACATTTTTCTACAGTGTACAAAATTATCAGCTACTGGCAATGATGAAACATAAATGTTTTTCTTTTTTTAACGTAGAGTGAGATTCAACATACGATCGTTATAGATTCGAGTATTATTATTATTATTATCATTATTATTTTCGAACAGCTTCTTTTTTAATGGCTGGAATACAATGATGGGGTAACGGAGTTTCGTGCCAATTTCGCTCGAGCGTCGACCGCCTGCAGCTCGGAGCTCATCTATAATTTCGCAAGGTCGCGATAACGCGAACGTTCTACCTGTCCGCAGCGTTTGCAAGCAAACGTAAAAAAGAAATTGGTTCCGCGATGAATCACGTAGCGGCTCTCGAATCGAACAGATACTCACTTACGTTTTTTGTAATCAAAAGCAAACAAAAAAAATTAGTTGTACAATTTCTAATAAAGTTGTGTATTTTCAGCTCACAATGGCAACGAAGTTCGGAGGATTCGGTCCGTCAGCTTTCCGAGACTCGAATCACAAGGGATTTACTTCGGGATGAAATTTATTATGATTTGAGCCGAGAGTTTGACGAAATGAACAACTGTTTGCGAGGAAGTAAGAAACCGGCGATACGTTCGGGCCGGCAGCCGCTCGCTTACTGCCGGCATGTGTAATATCAACTCGAGCAGCGCTGTCACGATTCACCACCGCGTGGAGTGGAAAGAGAAGGTAAGCAGAAGAAGAAAAAAAAAAACTAGCGTTTCTGGTAAGCTCTGAGTGAGCCGAGGATTAATCGACGGAGCCGAACAAAGGGGATACATGAAAAGGGAGGCAAATAAGCTCGAAGACTGTAGTCAGTTACCCGAGTATATTATTCAGTGCTTTCGAACCTAATTTGCGATTTAAGCTTTCCATCGAGTCCAATTTCAACGGCAATTCGTTACACCAGCCTCGATCATCTTTAACGATGATATGATAATTCAGACATTTTTTGGACATCGTTCAGCGAAGTTGTGCCGGATGATTTATAAATAGAAGTGTTTCTACAAAGTCCATGCTCTTCTATACATTGAGTCGAGACCATCAAAATTCTCGTTAATTCATCGAGCGCAAAGCTTGTTTAAACTACGAATCGTTCTGGTTAATACTGTTTTGGCTGGTACTCGCGATTGCGCAATGGAATTTACTTCTGAATCGATTGTAGTGTCACTGGCGATGCAGTGCTGTGAGAGCTGTGCCGCATATTGATAACTACTTTCCTTTAAGGCACCATATGTTCAACGTCACTCTGACGAGTGTCGCATTAGTTTTTCATCAGGGTCGGCGCTCGCCGCACAGTAAAAAAAAAAAGTTTTTACTTTTTGCAACTTATTTTCCACGAACGTCCACAATTTTTTATTTGTTCATTTTCCGATCGCGCCATCGGGCTCGAGTTTTACAAACGAAGGTACAAACTGAAATGCTCTATGACACGGGAAATAAAAAGACAGGTTCGTACATTGAAACCTGAACAACCAACTTCCTACTCCGATTTTACGAAATTATTATTTTTTACTATGTATACGATTTTGTTCGATCAGTCGGAATTAAATTATTTACGAATTTCTGCGAGAATATGTTGCATGAGGTATAATGAACATTGGCTGCGCGATGACACGAAGGTTTCGAAAAAAACGTCTCCTCGTCGACGGAATTAAAAATAGAACTATACTTTTTTTTGCATGTTCACATGTGCTCGGGGTCAACGGGCTCCGAAGGTTTTTTCTCGAGGGTATTTCCGAGCAGTGTCACACGCGATCTGTTCGCATATTTTCAGCTGACTCACCCAGATTCGTTCGATCGGTGTACCTTCAACGTTTTACCTAACGCAAAAAAAAAAATTGCTCTCCGTTCGGCCGTATCAATGATTCTTAGCGAAATAGGAAGAGCGGGGCAGAATGGAGCATCTAAGATGAGACTTCCATTTATCATGTCTCAGGAAAAATGAGTAACGATGGTCCATTTTGCCCCGTTCTCCCTTACAACATAAAAATAAAGTCTGGCGAACGGACCGATCTTAAAGTCTATTTTCGGACTCTTCCAAAGCCTCCAGCTGCACTGCAGTCTTCGAGAAACCAATAAAGGCCGAATCTTGTTTGGACACCTGAACACGGTTGTTACACAGCAAAGCGTATAAATCCATCTCGTAGCGCAAAGCTTTTGAAATAGCTCAAAACTAAAAATATTGGTCAGTTAGACATCCGGGCCCTGCCATGTGTTTGGCAAAGCTCCAAGACGCTTGGGCGAAAAAAAAAAACACAATAAAAAAACCTTTCTTGTGCTCTCGTGAACTCACGAATATAAGTTTCCGACTGCACGCGACTGTTATGTGTCTGATGATATGTATCGCTGGGCGTTTTCCAACTGACGACCTAATGATTTGATGCTCTTGCAAATAGATCGACAAAGTGGCTTTCGTTGGAAGCTTTTGTCAAAGTTCAATGGCGTTTTTATGAGCAGCAAGGGAGAGGGTTAGAGGACACGAGGATTTAAAAAAGCTCTTCTGTTTCGTAGAGAAAATAATTCACTGCGGGACCTTGAAGAGCGCGTTGGCAGGATGATGAACGTCGCCGGAGCCCGACAAACCGCCTCTCAGCTGTCTAGTGAGAAGTTTGTACCGACCGCGGGTGTCCCAGACTCCATCCTGTATACCCAGCAATTCCGGATCGCTGAAAGGAACATGATTTATTAGGCCTATATGACCCGTGTCGCCAGGCAGCTAGTAAACCTCGACCAATCGATCACAAACAGAAATAAAAATTGCCTAACGTTATTTCGTAAGACCTTCGTTTTTAATACTTCAAACAAGCACTTTAATTTTTTGAATCATCGGGATCAAATTTTCTCACCCCTCACAAAATTTATAATTTTTTACTCTTCCGTCATCAAAGTTTACCCCGATAAATCGATCTCAAGTCAATCACAAACAGAAATAAAAATTGCCTAACGTTATTTCGTAAGACCTTTTTTAATACTTCAAACAAGCACTTTAATTTTCAAAACCATCGGGATCAAATTTTCTCACCCCTCACAAAATTTATAATTTTTTACTCTTCCGTCATCGGAGTTTACCCCGATAAATCGATCTCAAATCAATCACAAACAGATATAAAAATTGCCTAACGTTATTTCGTAGGACCTTTTTTAAATACTTCAAACAAGCACTTTAATTTTCAAAACCATCGGGATCAAATTTTCTCACCCCTCACAAAATTTATAATTTTTTACTCTTCCGTCATCGAAGTTTACCCCGATAAATCGATCTCAAATCAATCACAAACAGAAATAAAAATTGCCTAACGTTATTTCGTAAGACCTTCGTTTTTAATACTTCAAACAAGCACTTTAATTTTTTAAATCATCGGGATAAAATTTTCTCACCCCTCAAGCAATTTATCATTTTTTACTCTTCCGTCATCGAAGTTTACCCCGATCGATCGATCTCAAATCAATCACAAACAGAAGTAAAAATTGCCTAACGTTATTTCGTACGATCTTTCTTTAATACTTCAAACAAGCACTTTCATTTTCAAAATCGACGGGATAAAATTTTCTCACCCCTCAAAAAATTTATAATTTTTTACTCTTCCGTTATCGAAGTTTACCCCGATCAATCGATCTCAAATCAATCACAAACAGAAATAAAAATTGCCTAACGTTATTTCGTACGATATTTTTTTAATACTTCAAACAAGCACTTTAATTTTCAAAATCAACGGGATAAAATGTTCTCACCCCTCAAAAAATGTATGATTCTTTACTCCTCCGTCATCGCGGTTTATCCCGATCAATCGATCTCAAACGCAAATAAAAACTACGTAAGGTAATTTTGTACGACTTAATTTTTTTTACACTTCAAACAAGCACGTCAGTTTGCAAAGCAAAATAAGGATATATTTTTCTCACCCCTTAAAGAATTTATGAGTTTTGACACTTCCATCATCCCCGGCTACAGCTCTAACGTAGAAATACGAGTAGTTAGGCATCTTTTAATTTCTCTTCTTATTTTTTTTTGCGACTCACTCGCGAGATGTCCGCGAGGAGACAAAAGCTCGATTGCACCTCGACGAAAATCAACACTCGAATTGTGGTAGTTTAGCGGTGCGTCGAGCGGTAGGGTATCGTTTACGTCCGTGATGTACCACTATTTAGTCTCGGTTATTTTCGCGGTTGGGACCGCCCCGGAGGCCGTCCTGCCCTTGGAACACTCAAGTGTTCGACTCGCGATGCGCGGGAACTATGAAAGGAGTGATTAAGGTATTTATGGAGATAACCGAAGGAACTCGGAGAAACAAGCCTTATCTAATTACGCATGGGGGGAAAGGTTTTTGCTTTATAGATTATTTTTTCACTCTACTCCAAATCTCAACTGGGGTTCTCAAACTAGCAAATGCCTCACAAATTTTATTTGTTTATTTATCTTCATATATTCATAATTGGTACCAATCATCTACGTTAGTAAAATATCTCGGTATAATAAAAATAAAAAATACTTATACAGGCTCCCTCGCTCTCGCGTACTCGTCGGCGAACTTTGTAACCCGTAAACCGTTAGGAATTAATTTTCAGGGCTTGTCGTTGATTCCTTTTAAATTCTTCTCTTGTTTTTTTAGCTACGTATCGTTAACGCAAAGTAACTAAACGCATCCGTGTCTACGTGACTTTGGGGTTTCATTTTTGCATATGTTTTTTTTTCTGCATCGAGTCGAGTGACAACATTTTTGACACAATATTTCATCCGCAGGACAAGATACAACGTATAATAGCTTGGCCATTTTTTTGGGAGGGGAGTTGGGGGTTGATCGTTATCTCATCACCTTTAAATTAATTCGGAGATATCGTAACTGTACATAATATTGGATTTTTTTTGTTTTTCATCATATATGTGTATACAGTACATCCTTAATCTAGGCTCGCATAGTTAATTAAGAGTTATTCTACGACATAGAGTTCGGGTATACACGAGTACACGTTTCTTCGGTTTTTGTTGTTGTTGTTGTTGTTGTTGTTGTTTTTTTAATCTTCGTACAGATTTGTCGAATGGTTTTTTTTTTCAGTTATTTCACGTCAGCAATTATGTACAAATTACAAGTAAAGACGCTCGGAGCGTATCGATGTCGCCTCGTTAGCCTTCTTTTGAAAATAATTTTTCATTTTCACTCGTTTGAATGGTATATCTTACAAAACTCGAGGTTGCGATTAGACTAGAATATAGAGACCGCACACCCGCAACGTCAGTGTTACACTGTACACGATAAAGTCTTGCCCAATTTGCAAGACGAAATGAGCTCGGAACATCCTCGAGCTCTACTGATAATGAAGCTCGCATAAATTAATGCTTACATTAGCCCAGAATTATCCGTGAAACTTTTGTATCCCAAACATGTCATGAGTAGGCCTACATTTTTTTTTTTTTTTTTTTTTTTTTTTTCGTCATCTCACAAATTCAATAATCGATCTACCATCCCTTTCACCAATATAAATATCAATAGCCAATTCGGATTTCACGAGAAAGATTTCAACTTTTCTATGTACAATCGGTAATATATATCGAGTCAGGACAAATCCTGCGGAACGATGCTCTAACATAGTCAACAGGGAATCCGATGAAACATCTACAACGATTCGTTAACACCTGATAGAAACAAAAATATATATAAAATTTTTTTGCAAAACAATAATATAGAGTTTCAATGGAAAAATATTTAACGAGGTTTATAAATTGTGAGAGTCAACGAAACTGCGTTTTTATTCCGCATATGGTAACGTTCTCATTAGCGATACGGGTTCCCTCACGAAACTCGTCCTGTGTCCTTGGCCCCGCTCACGCGTCGAAGTTTCAATTTGGCACGACTCGGATATAACATGGCTCGGGGAATGAACGAATTTTCAGAATCCTCGCCGATAGAATATCATTCAGTGATCACCGATTATCAATATCGGTAAAATCTACTTGGCAAAATATTACGTATACATTGCATTATACATTATATCATGTGTTTGAGAACGAAACATCACAGAATTGCTTATGCCCCCTCGATAAGATATTATTTCTCTTTAATCGTTAAAAAAAATGTTAAAAGCGAACATCTACAACTACATACGCAAAGTGTGTCGGTGTCGAATAACATGTATCCAGGAAGTTTACATCTACACGCCCGGATAAAAAAAAAAATACTTATTTTATCGAAGCTAATTTTTGGTCAATCAAACTAATCTCCTTCGCCAATGCAGCTTCAAGCGATCGGTGCTTCAAGCGTGCAAAAAAAAATTATATTCTTGAGCAATTTATCGGAATAAAAATGTACATTAGTGTTCGCGGCGAGTATACTTATATTTTCGGAGGGGGGAATTTGTGTAGATTTATATTTATTTTTATTTGTCCGGTGTAAGTCCTTCGGCAACGGGTTTTTGAGCGTGAGTAAAGTATGCCAAGAGAATTACGATTCTGCTCATTCGACCAATGTGATTGGCGAGATGCCGGTTGAGGTCGCGAGTCTGCCACGCTCAGAGCTGCTCTATTTCTCTCTGACGACAGCAGAAATGAGAGATATATTGGAAAATTTGTAGCAAATAAATTATATTTACAATTTCGTAAACTATTTGTCGCGCTACCGTTACCGATTAAATATCGAAATTACAATATTTTTCCCATTGGGTTTTAACGATCTGCTTGCGTTGTTGCGAATTCGTAAGTAAAATTCCCAAACGTTCGGTAATAAGTATCGAGATGTCAATTTCAAAGTAGTACAGGGTACGTGTCTGCGAAGCTTGATAAATTATAGATGGACTTTTAATGTTCGAGCATGAAAACTTTATCTGCCGTTTTGATAGTTGGAATTTACTTAGACGGTGTTCAACGCTGGCGACGGCCCAAAAATTCTCGTGAAAATTCGTCGAAGTCTATTTAATTGTGCTGGCTCTCGATTTCCACCGAACGTGCGACGAATTGCGTCACGTTGTTTCTGTTTTTTGTTTTTTATCGTTTTAATTATATTGTCGTACGCGCGTTATTCTGTACATCGTCCGGACCACCCTAACGACTGCTTTCAATTAATCTTCAAATCGATCATTCGTTCGCTCCACAATTGTGTTTCGTTAAAGATACAAAATTAAATGGGTGTCGAGACAATTTTTTCGTACACGCATTGTGCGCGTAACGTGGACATATTTTTCTTTTTTCCTTGATAATATCATCCGACACGAAAAATGTACCGATTCTATTTATGTTTCGATGCTGCAATAATTCTGTAAAATTTCAATCACTCGTTAATTACAGTAATAACACCAACGTCGAGCTTACAATTTCATCGTTACACGTGTGTGGCATTCTATCTAACTACGAGCAAATTCTCTCTCTCTCTCTCTCTCTCTCTCTCTCTCTCTCTCTCTCTCTCTCTCTCTCTCTCTCTCTCTCTCTCTCTCTCTCTCTCTCTCTCTCTCTCTCTCTCTCTCTCTCTCTCTCTCTCTCTCTCTCTCTCTCTCTCTCTCTCTCTCTCTCTCTCTCTCTCTCTCTCTCTCTCTCTAGACGTCTAAACAGCGATAAAGCTAAACGAATTGCGATACAAATGAAACACATTATTTATCTCTCGCGACGTTATTCTCTCGATGGAGAGATGTACATCGGACTGAGAAACGTTTGAGCTATCGAGATCGACCTGATTGATCCAATTTTCATCTTGGAATTGAATTTTTTTTTTTTTTGTTCTCATTCGCGATTCTGTGAGACACCATTGCGACGAATCGCCAAATTGGACTGCCGTGCGCAGCGTAAAAAATATAAATGTCTCTGTGCAAGATCTGTAAGTGGAAAAGCATTGTAACAAATAACTTCCATAAAAGAAAGAAAAAACGAAAAATGGAAGCATGGAAAATCCATTTATTAATCAGTGAGCTGCAATAATCAACTAGTGAGCAATATTTTTACTTCCATTTCTTTATAGAAAAATTGACACTCGAAAAATCATTTCCATGAGTCTTTAGCCTTTTTTTAAAATCCTTAACGGACCTTGCGCAGCTGGACAATTCCCGCTACCAATAAATATCGTTGCCCTCCTCCCTGTTCAATAATTGATAATAAGCTCTGGGTAGAAAAAAAAAAACCAATGACACCGATTCTCGTCTTCCCAGTGCGATTGGAACATCGATTACTCATCTTTTCTTTTTCGTTTGTTTTTGTTTAATTAATCCCGAATGTCTTAGAATGTATCGTTGTCGGTGGATTGTCGTTGTTCTTTGTTCGTTCAAAGAAACAACGGTCGTTTTAAACGCTATTAATACTTCCTGTTTGGACACAAATCAGATGAGTGTCTCGTCCGAAGAGTGCTGTGAGCGTTGCTGAATATCGCCGGATGAATTGTGATCCAGCATAATAATCGATGGCATCGTGACTGATCGTTGCAATGTTCTTCTTACGTTTCCGTAGACAGTTTCAGGGGACGAGAAGAGTAACAATCCTCGTCAGTCCCCCGTCAACAACCCTCAGCAAGAGCATTCTTCCTCTCTCGGCAACTCGTGACTCAGCGAGTCCTTTACCAGTCACGTGAAAAAAGACTTCAAAGATTAATTCGTTTTACGTTACTACCGCGAGCTCAGCGGGAAACCTTTCTGAGCGATTTGTGTTCGTTAAAAAAAAAAAAAAACGAAACTTACCTTTCGCAGTTCAATGCTACCGGGATTGCTGAGACGTGGCGGAGGTGTCGAGAATGGAATTTTCTCGTACGGTATCGTTGCACGATAAAGCGCACTTGGATCCAAGCTCAGAGCGGCTTTCAACGCGCTTTTTCTGATGATCCCATTTATTTTGTTAGCGTTGCTGTTGATTATCACGTGATTCGGCGAGGACGTACGAGTGTTCGGCGAAGAAACAACTGTATCGGGTGGCGATGCGGATGACGGTATCGCCAATGAATCCGTGTCGGTTGTCGTTGTACTATCGCCATTGCCGTTACGTCGGTTTCGTCGGTCCACGCAACAATCCCGGGAATTCAAATTTCGAGAAGCCACGTTCCCCTCTATATCGGTGAACTCGTCGGGAAGCATGCTCTTCATGTTGTCGTCCACCGTTGTGTGATGATTGCACATACCCTGAATTCGAAAAATTGTCATGTCATTATTTTTATTCGTCGATCTCTGTAACTTTGTATGACGGCCGGTCAAAAGTTTATCGACGGATGTTAAAAAGCAATCAAACAATTATTTAATTAATGATTCTGTCAAATTAATGATTCGGTCAAATTAATGATTCGGTCGAATTAATGATTCGGTCAAATTAATGATTCGGTCGAATTAATGATTCGGTCGAATTAATGATTCGGTCGAATTAATGATTCGGTCAAATTAATGATTCGGTCAAATTAATGATTTGGTCAAATTAATGATTCGGTCAAATTAATGATACGGTCAAATTAATGATACGGTCAAATTAATGATACGGTCAAATTAATGATTCGGTCAAATTAATGATTTGGTCAAATTAATGATTCGGTCCAATTCACGATTCGGTCCAATTCATGACTCGCCCAAATTAATGACTCGGTCAAATTAATGATTCGGTCAAATTAATGATCTGGCCAAATTAATTATTTGGCCAAAGTAATTGTTTGGCCAAATTAATTATTTAGCCAAATAAATTGTTTGCCCGAATTAATTGATTGGCCGAATTAATTATTTGGCCAAATTAATTATTTGGCCAAATTAATTATTTGGCCAAATTAATTATCTGGCCAAATTAATCGATTTTCGTTGAAGAGCCAGACACAGTGCAGAGTCTTTGTACCTCGCTTCGACAGATATTGGATGAGTCGTGAATCGGAGTTTGACGCTTTATCATGTTCTCGGACTCGTCCTCGTATTGCTTCGGTTCCGTGAGCGTCGTCTCCTGTACGTTTGCATCCTCACGCTCGTCGCAATGTCGCAAAGAGGCGTAGACGATTCCAGGCACAGCACCCAGACGGTAGCCCGACTGCCAGTGCACCGCTCGTGGCTGCATGTATCCGCATCCGTCCAGCTGTTCAATAAATCATGTAAAACGTCTTAACTCCGAACCTATCCCTTGCATACGTGAGCCTCCTGCCTCCCTAGACCTAACGAACATCAAAATAAAATACCATTGCATCGTTTCGATTAAAAGAAGAAAAAAAATTGAAATGAAATCGCTAATTCCTCTAATCGAGAATTCACTCCAGATGTGTTAATACTTTGAGGCTCGCAATTGATTAATTGTCCGGGGCGTAGCAGGCGATGTAGGGGTGTTTCATACTCGGAAAATATTACTACAACTTTGCGGATCATTCGCTTCGATGGGTACGTTGGCCGTACGATTAGCAAATGTAGTAAAAATTTTCTGAATATAAAATCCCAAAATCATTTAAATTTGCTCGTCGCTTACATCTGCACGGACGTTGATGCATTCTGTTTCTGGATCGGGTCTCATTATCGGTATTTCTCTCTCCGACGGGGGAAGAATGTCGTAATTTGGCATCGGATGATTGATAACGTCAGGATCCTAAAAACAAAGGCAGAAAAGTCCAAATTCAACCGATTATTGTATTGATCGATAACCGATTTTGCTGCATGAGAGGTGAAATATTCTACCCACCTGCAAACAGTATCCAATTCTCTCGAGGATTGTCGCGAAGCTCGGTCTATCCTCGGGTCTCGGATGCCAGCATCGTGTCATCAATCCGTATATTGGATCGGGACAGCCGGCAGGCCTTTCCAATCGTCCACCCGTCGTCACCATCGACATTACTTCTCTGTTAGCACATCCGGTGTACGGCATGTAACCGAACGACATTATTTCCCACAGGAGAACTCCAAATGCCCTGTGCAAAAAATTTACCAAAGTATTTTTTTATTCAATTTCTTTTCGTCTCTATGCTTCATACGATCGTCGACTCACCAGACATCAGTCTTCGTGCTGAAGATACCGTCGAGGAAGCTTTCGGGCGGCATCCACTTGACCGGAAGCATAGCTTTTCCACCTTTCTTGTAGTAGTCGCTTCTATAGATATCTCTCGCCATTCCAAAGTCCGCAATTTTCACGACTCGTCCAGGACCCTTGCAAGACAAGATGCAATTTCTCGCGGCTATGTCACGATGGATGAAACGAGCGTCCTCCATGTATTTACAACCGTTCGCCACGTCGTGGGCGCAATTTACCAAATCCAGCATCGTCAGAGTCGTCGGACGTTCCTGCAGGGTTGGAAAAGAATCGTTACTGCTCGTATCTGTGAACTGGTGCCATATATTTTTTACAGAGTTAACAAACGAATGGAAAATGCCCGTTTTGTTTACTGTACGACTTTTGCATTCAGAAAACAAGTTAATTTGACGTCCACCGTTTATTTGGTTTAAGTAAAATATTTATTTGCTTTAAATAAATATTTACTTAAATGAAATAAAGATTTATTTAAATCAAATAAATAGTTTACTTTAACCGAATAAACGGTGGCCGTCAAATTAATTATTTTTCTGGGTGTGGTACTATAAAATAAACTCTTTGTATGAATCTTATTAATGTCATTTTTGCGGTCGACAAAAATTCTATACCCCGAAGCATTGATTTCGGGATTTTTTTTTTTTACCATCTTTCCGAAAAGTGGCTAATTACGTCACTTCCGGTTTGAGAATCTCACTTGTAAACCGGAAGTGACTTCACGCAGAAAAATGTTAACATTTCTTTTCAACGTCACTTCCGGTTTGGAAATCCCATTTTTCGACCGGAAAGACATCACTTCAGGTCGAAATATACGGTTTTTAAACCGGAAGTGGCGTATTTCCTGGATATCGTTACTTCTGGTCGATAAATGTAATTTTGAAACTGGAAATGACGTAACGAATTTTTAACCGGAAATGTTACACAATAATAAAAAAATGAATTAAGGAACGCATGGCTTCAGCCTCAGCCCCTCCCAACAGCCAATCAAAAAACAATTAAACTGACAACAATACATATACCGAAAATGCGAGATATTTTTCTTGTATTTTATAATAAAAAGCCAATTAAAAATAATAAGATTAGAGTTTATTAAACGAGGCCCCGCAGTTCTCATACGAGAGACATAAACAACTCAGTATTTTTAGAGAAGTTAAAAGACAGTAAGTGAAAAACAGCGACATACATAAACCAGTCATATGAGTCGAGCAACGTGTATTCTCTCAACAATCTTACCCACAGATTTTTTTGTGAGGAATAACATGCGAATAGACGTTTCTTCTCAATTCTAAGATCAAACTTACCGGTCGTGGTCTTTCCTCCCTCAAAAAGTTTTTCAGATCTCCACCGGCGAGCAATTCCAGTATAATGTATCTCGGATGTTTATCGAAAGAAATGCCAATAAATAGAACGATGTTGGGATGATTGAATTTGCTCATGATTAGAGCTTCCATCATGAAGTCGGCTACGGCTTGTTGGGTGGAAGCAGACGGTAGAGTCTTCACAGCAACGGGATGTTCTTCGCCGCCTCTATATTTGTAGATACCTTGAAACACCTCGCCGAATGCGCCTTGCCCAAGTGGTCTGAACGGAAATTCATTAGTCACGGGATATACTACACTTTGCGAAGTATCGATTTTAGTCTCTCCATGGATTTACGTATAGATCATTAAGTTTGTGACTCACTTTACGAAGGAAATGCTGTCGCGCGGTATCTGGGGCAGATCTTTTATGCTGTACAAATTGCCAGCGAACTCGTAGTTTGGATTGAATTCCGTCATCATATTGTCGGAAACCGTTCGAAGCGAAGCCAGCTCGTGACCGTTGTTCTCGAACATCCGTTTACGACGTCTCACAAGGTCCTTCCTGCTCTGGTATCTGTTGTCTGTGGATCGATTATTTCAATCAACAACCACGAGATGCAAATCCAAATATTGCCAGTAGCTTTTTTTGAACTTTTTAACAAAATTCCGTCACAAATGTAACGCAATAAAAAATGGTCGTCATACACTGAGAAAAAGAAATGGTTAGATTAAGCAAATGCGCGGTGACATACGTTCAAAGGTGTATTTTGTTGGTACAACACATATGTTTGTTTCAATCGACAAATTTTGAATAAATTGAAGAAAATAATCGCTTAACAAAACAATGCTTTATTTGTACCAAACAAATAACAGCTTTGAACGTATGTCACCGCGTCTTTTGGTTAATCCAACCAATTTTTTTTCTCAGTGTATAGAATATCTTCAACTCTTATTAATATTTGGTTTCACTGCGGAAATTCGCAAACTTACAGAGCAGAACGGATAGGGCAGACACGGAGATCAGGAGAACGACGCTTCCGACACCGAGTAAAATCATGAAAGTCTGATGACCGACTTTCGACTCATCGGCAACTGAAAGCACAAAGAACGAACGACGATTTACAAGACGAATCAGCTGAAGTTACGAATGTGGAGTTTTTAACGACGATTCAGGTACCGATACAAGTGCGAGAATCATTTCCCAATTGCCATCCAAATGGGCAGAGGCATTTTGTTTTGCTGAGATGATGATCGAGTGCCACGCATCGAAAGTCACAGCCGCAACCGCTGATATCCGAAATGATTGCTACTTCGCCCGGTCCTTGATTGGCTCCCGACTGGAAGTGCGAGTGTAAAAGTTCAGGTGAAACGTAAGAATAGCCTCCCTGTCCGTTTCCAGATTCCCAGTGGCCCGTATTACCACCTGCAATATTGAAACGTTAGCGTTTGCCAAAAATATCAAATTAACAAACAAAAATTATATTTTCCCGAAAAAGCTTACCGATATATCCTCCTCCCCCTCCGCCAGTCAAACAGCCTCCTCCGCCTCCTCCGAAACCCCCGTCGCCGTGACCCTGCTCGTTTTTACTGCATCCCTGCCCGCCCAATCCACCTTTCAATAACGGCAGACCCGGATATCCTTTCGCTAGACTATTGTATGCCGAGGTGTTCCAGCCACCACCGCTACCTCCTATGAAGAATCAATTTTTTTTCAATCGAATGCACAATCTTCACATCGTTATCGCATCTTCAAATAAAGCTGTAAAATTGGGCATCCACAAGTACGTAATTCAAAGCTGCAAATTCGCGAAAAATTCTTCGCGAATTTGCGAAGAAGTTTTGTTTCTTCGTTAATTCTAAATATATTTTTAGTCATACTCGACATTGATCCACGTACCCGAATCTTTTCTGGCGGTAACTCTACCTCCAAAGGCTCTGCCTTGGAGAGGACCTTGTCCATGTTGAGCTCCGTCATTGACGAATTGTCCCAATCCCAAGCCTCCTCCTCCCGCTGCCACGAGCACGGGTCGATATTCCCCAGACGATTTCAGCTGAAGTAGCAACGAGTAATTTGCGATAATTATCATGCCTACATAGCCGTACAGCACAGTATATATCGGTCGTGGATTCGGGTAAAAGCGGTGAATACGGCCTGTTCCATTTGCCACACCGACGTCATCGGGTTTCGCCATTGTCACCGCTTTTACCGTAATAAAATTAACTGGCGAATTATTTGGCTCGCGCTCTCACACCGGGCCTCCATGTGCGCATCTGTGCGGGTGTCAAAGGACACACACCATATTTTACAATACTCTTGATTAGGCTTACAGTGAATATGTAAGTAGCGCCTCCGCCGCCTCCCCCACCGTCTTTCATTTCCATCTTCTGCATTTCTCGCACAAGCGAAGTGATATCCGTTGCGCTGGCGCTGACACTCGTTTGATTGGATTGCTGACAATAGTTCTGTCGGAAGCCAAGATTTTTCGGACACGCGTCCATTCCCGGTTGACCGATCAGGAAGTGAAGAGTCTCGCCCTTTTCCAACTCTATTACACCGCGAACTTGAGCGCCAAGTGTGCTTCCCATCCCTCCGGATCCTCTGCCTCCTCGAGCTCCCAAACCGATCAGACTTGCGTGTTGATATTAAAAACAAACGAAGAATTTTACAAACGTGACTTAACATTTTTTTTTTTAGCCAAAGCTCTATTTACCGAATCGATAAGACGCTGACTTACGTGTAGTAGCCTCCATGGGGTGCGGTCCAATGTTGAATCCCATTAAAACTAACGATCGATGCACCGTCGCCCGAAACAGTGGGAGCAGGCGATGAAGACGGTGGTGACAAGTCCGAATCTGTTTTATTGTATTCCCGAGCGCACTGCTCAGCTGTCGGTCCCATACGGCCAGTCGCTCCGCAAGTTGTGACTCTTATCACTGTACATTTGATTTTGAAACGATAGTCAAAGATCATTCGATCTCTGTTACGGAGTAGAAAATAATTGAATCAATTTTCATTACCAGTTTCATTGACGAAATCAACGTGCTGTTCCGACGGACGTTCCGATCCTATCACAGGACTGTAATAGTTGAAATCACCGAGGACGTCTTGGGGCACACCTGCAAAAGTTAGTCGATCATGATAAATGATCACAAAGATCTCGTCGTTGGAGCTACTGGCTGAGGATCAATTACCGATGCCGAAGCACTCGGGACTCAGTGAAAAGTCGTCGATTGCCACATCGCCCTTTCCGTTGTAGCCCCTGCTGGCTTCGAACTCCAAAAAGTATCTGCACGAAAGAAAAATCAAGTGAACCACGGGACGATCAGCAGAGAGGACGCTGACGGAGAATCGGGCCTTGATGGATTTACAGAGAAGATGAAACGTACCGATATCTCACATCGGGAAGTGCAATAGCTTCATTGTACCAGGCATCACCGCTGTTCCCAAACTTCCACCACAATCTTTGCGACTCGTTCTGATGAGGTTTCACCTGGACCAAATACAAGCCCATCGAGTCACTCCGCGCCCCGTACTGATGATAGAAGAAACGAACCTGAAGAATAACAAACGGAGCGCATAGTAAGACCGGATGTTGTGAATTTTGTTGTGGAAAATGGAGGACGGTGGCTGATTGCGTTTTTTCCAACTTGCGCTTGTGTCAGATTGCGTCCGCAATATGCTTATCTTTGTATAGAATCGCGATTCGCTGTCGATGGAAGAATGTCAACGATATTATTATACCATTTAGAGCCGTTTGTTTTTAAAGCGCGTGCGATCGACCTTGTTTGAAACCAGCAGCATTGAGAATCACTGGAATCGGCTCTAACTGCAGGCGCTGTAAGTAAGCATCGACGACGGTTGAACACGACGCAAAGTGAGCCTAGCTCGAACGACGTGTGGAATGGTGAGAGGTGAGACCGACGTAAGTTGACACGGAGGCAGGAAATCGACCGCGATCCGGCTCAGCCATCGGCAAAAAGGCCGATCAGATTGAGATCGACGTGAGTTGGATATGACGCAAGCTGGTCCGAATTCTGTCCACCTCGTCGATTTTCCAAAGTTGATCTCGAGCTCGTCGTGGTAAGATGAGATCGACGTAAATCGAACACTGCATAAGCTGGGATAGAATACAACTGCGGACGCAGTCTGACACAAGCGCAAGTTGGAAAAACGCAATCAGCTAGCGTCCCGAAAATGTCACGGAACTCGGTAGTTGTGACTGACCTGACACGAATTGTAGTACGGACTGGTCGGATCGCTGCTGTATGGAGGCGTTGGATTGAACAACGGACTGTCTATAGTCCCTCGACTCCCGTACTTGGCTGTTATCGGAAATTCGAGTACTGCATAAGTTCCTGGAACGATAAAGGTGAACAGAAAAATTCAACGTAATATAGTGAATGTAATGAAAGTAATAATCATGGGGCCATTCTAAGAGATTACGATTTACCGGTTTGATTGCGGTGGGTGTGATCGTAGCTCGGTCCCGTTTGTGCCGACGATGTTTCGCCCTGATGAAGCGTCCATTTTAATGGACTTCTCGGTACGTTGGTCCATCCGCACCAACCATGCTCAAAATTGCATCTCGCCGTCTCCGGCATTTTGTCTAGGAACACAAAATGAACACGTTGAGCGACTCGTAAAGTAGAACGATACGCGTTAAATTTTATCATTTTTTAAAATTTTTTTACCGCACTCGGCGATCTCGTCCTCGCCTTCGGCGCAATCGGGTGTAAAGTCGCAGACTCGTGTCTTGTTCAAGCAAGAACCGTTGTTACAACAGAACATGTCGGCGGTACAATTGTTGATTAGATAGGGAGGTGCTTCTGCAATGGATACGATTAATTGTGCAACTTATTTTTTTTTTTTTTTTTTTTTCGATGTAACGACAAACAATTACTTGCCTGGAAAACAATCGACCATGCGAATATTGTCGATGGCTATGCTCGAGTTGTAATACGGTGCGGCTATTTCCAGAATCACCTTGTAGAACTGGGTGATCACACCCAGATTGAAGCGTGTTTTCGACCATCTGCAAAATTAATTGTACACTCTGTTATCACCGGTCCGCAATGCTGGCCCGATAAATCAATAAAACGAGGTGGGTAAACTTACTGTGCGTCGTTGTTCCCGAAACGTTCCCGAGCCACCCAACTCGTGTGATTGTTCGTCTCTATTATGAGCTGTATCGTACCGTTTCTCATGTGCACTTGATGCATCGCCAACTCGAGGTGGCAACGGGCACCGGTCGGCGATATCGTTTTCGACCATATTTTGTCCGACGCCGGTCCAGCCAGCCAGAGAAAATGACCTACGAATTTACGAATAATTATGTGCCACATAAAAATTCCATCAATTTATGGTAATATTTGTAGGTATTATGATTATATTCGTAGGTAAAGATCAAAGATCGAATAAAGCTTGTAAAAGCATAGAATAAAGGCCCCTTGGTAAACCACTGTTTACTATGATAATCTATAACAACAATCAAATAATTACTAGCTTCACTATTACCGTTAAAAGGCTCACCGACAAATATATGATGCCAAAAATTTAAGTTTATACACTAATCATGATCCGTAGGCAATCCGTCTGAACTGTATGCACAATTATTTTCCAAAATTATATTCTCAAATCCAACATAGCCGAATAGGTATGGTCCCTATCTACAAGTCCTATGTTCGTATCCCGCTCATGGTACGCAAATTAATACAGTTTTTTCGGAGATGTGTTTGGTCCCATCGATAGAGTGAATTCGTTTGTCATTAATAAAGATACTGCTCCAAAGATGGAATTAGCAAGGATATATTTTTAACTTAAAAAAAGAGAAAAGCATGTTACATTGTTATATAACAACGATGTAAAACGGTAATATAACAGTGTTATATTGCTGAGATGGAAACTGCGATTTACATATAACACTCTGGTAATATCACCAGCTATTTTTAGTTACATTGCTGTTACACTGCTGCTTCGTTACTGTATTGACTGCAATACAATGAGATTTAATAACCTGCGAATTTACGAATAATTATGTGACACATAAAAATTCTGTCTATTTGTAGGTAATATTTATAGGTAATATTCGTAGGTAAAGATCAAAAGTCGCGTAAACTTTGTACAAGCATAGAATAAAGGCACATTGGTAAACCATTGTTTACTATAATAATCCAATCAATATGCGGGACAATGTTTAATACGATGTATGCCTAACTTTATTCTACAGTTTATGCAACACCAACGATCTTACAGCTGCCGGAAAAGCAGCATAGTAATAAGGATGCATAATTTACATCCGACCGGAAGTTCCCGACGTGTGACTGAATATTCACTCGGATAAATTCCATCCCCGACTCTAATAGCATATCGATTCGTTACTTCGACATAGAATAAATCAATATTTCCTCTGAACCCTTTTTCCCCGGGACTTGTGATGTGTCAATAAAACAATACCTTACCTTTTTCAGATCCACTGGAGTCTGTGATTGGACCGAAGGGCCGATTTGAAGTCGCACTGGCATCGGTCTTGACGAAGCTACCCGTGCGATTCCAATACCAGTCGCACGTGTCCTCGAAGTCGCAATGACCGAAGACCGGGGATGATCTGGCCAACGCCTTCAGGTCGCTTATACCACGGAAGACATTGGACCGTGCGCCACTTACGAGGCACAGGCTGACGAGAAACTTAAGTAGGATGCTGGATGTACTTCTGCTCCAACGTCTTCGGTAGTTTCTCGCCGGGGAATTCGATCTCGAGTTGGAAAACGCGCTCTCCCTCACCGCCGAGCCCTCACTGATCATTACTTCACAGTGTATGGTTACGTTCTCTCTTTTTTATTCTCAAAACATCGTTGACCAACGACCCCTGACATGCATAATCGGTCCTTCCTATTTTCCTCCTCTACGAGTACCTATGAATTTTCTCCTTAACTGCGGCGACGATCGCGCAATCATTCATTTTTCCTTGTTACACACGCTAACTGTGAATCCTCGACAGACCTAACATCCAGCCGAGTTAATTGACCGCGTCTTCAGCGTCATCTGAAACACAAAAAATTAATTTCTCTCTACCCTGTTTTCCATAAACCGATGCATCTGTATATGCTATGAAAGCAGAAATCTCGAGAGTATGGGAGTGATTTCGATTTTTTCACTTCTATAGACTATGAAAGCCGAAATCTCGAGAATATAGCGTATGGGAGTGATTTCGGATTTTCGAAATCTAGTCCGATATGCTACATTTAGGGTTTTCGAAATTCACTTGTATATACGCGTGTGAAATTCCGCTGTCGGTAACAAAATTATTTGTTTATTTGTTTTCGTTGAAAATATTAACAGTCTCGAAGAGAATGCGGAAGACAACTTGTTACCGACTGAGGTCGTGGCCGGGAGAGTGTTGCACATTGCCTCAATACAATATTCTCGTGCGTCGCAGCTCGTTGGAAAAAAATTAATTTCTCTCTACCCTGTCTTCCATAAACCGATGCATCTGTATATGCTATGAAAGCAGAAATCTCGAGAGTATAGCGTATGGGAGTGATTTCTGATTTTTCGAAATCCACTTCTATATACTTTGAAAGCCGAAATCTCGAGAATATAGCGTATGGGAGTGATTTCGGATTTTCGAAATCTAGTCCGATATGCTAGATTTAGGGTTTTTCGAAATTCACTTGTATATACGCGTGTGAAATTCCGCTGTCGGTAACAAAATTATTTGTTTATTTGTTTTCGTTGAAAACATTGACAGTCTCGAAGATAATGCGGACAACTTGTTACCGACTGAGATCGTGGCCGGGACAGTGTTGCACATTGCCTCAATACAATATTCTCGTGCGTCGCAGCTCGTTGGAAAAAAATTAATTTCTCTCTACCCTGTTTTCCATAAACCGATGCATCTGTATATGCTATGAAAGCAGAAATCTCGAGAGTACAGCGTATGGGAGTGATTTCTGATTTTTCGAAATCCACTTCTATATAATATGAAAGCCGAAATCTCGAGAATATAGCGTATGGGAGTGATTTCGGATTTTCGAAATCTAGTCCGATATGCTAGATTTAGGGTTTTTCGAAATTCACTTGTATATACGCGTGTGAAATTCCGCTGTCGGTAACAAAATTATTTGTTTATTTGTTTTCGTTGAAAATATTGACAGTCTCGAAGATAATGCGGACAACTTGTTACCGACTGAGGTCGTGGCCGGGAGAGTGTTGCACATTGCCTCAATACAATATTCTCGTGCGTCGCAGCTCGTTGGAAAAAAATTAATTTCTCTCTACCCTGTTTTCCATAAACCGATGCATCTGTATATGCTATGAAAGCAGAAATCTCGAGAGTACAGCGTATGGGAGTGATTTCTGATTTTTCGAAATCCACTTCTATATAATATGAAAGCCGAAATCTCGAGAATATAGCGTATGGGAGTGATTTCGGATTTTCGAAATCTAGTCCGATATGCTAGATTTAGGGTTTTTCGAAATTCACTTGTATATACGCGTGTGAAATTCCGCTGTCGGTAACAAAATTATTTGTTTATTTGTTTTCGTTGAAAACATTGACAGTCTCGAAGATAATGCGGACAACTTGTTACCGACTGAGATCGTGGCCGGGACAGTGTTGCACATTGCCTCAATACAATATTCTCGTGCGTCGCAACTCGTTGGATAAAATTTCATTGTGGAAGATACGAAGATCGGAAATAATGACGGTTCGGATTAATTGGCCTTTCAATGCGCCTCTTTGTGTCCGGCAGTAAGCGAAGCTTCATCGGAGCTGCTTCACTCTGGCCACTTCATCCCCAAGTAACAAGCGTTCCAATGTGAAACCGAGCGGGATTATGTGCATGCGCTTGTATTTGCGTTGTCAATATGCAATAGCAGAGCGGCAATATTCCTGTAATTCTGTCGCAGGCATCCCGACCACTTACTTTGTCGCTGAGCTATTTGTTTACTTCACTTAAATTCCTATGTTAACTTACGCATTAATTTAAGACGGGCCTTAAAAAAAATTTCATCAAATCTATAAATAAAATAAAACGAGTAAATATTAAAGATTTATAATAACAAGAATATAGATCATAAATATATGACAATAATGAATAACGAAAATCAAAGCTGATTCAAAATTGATCGACTGAACAGGCGATTTTATTTATCTGAATTTACGAAGCGGTTGTGCAGTTTAGCGTTTTACGAATTTCGTTTTGTAATGCATTGTCCAGTTTCAGGAGGGAGTATCGTTGGGGTCGCGAGGGGATATGCGGCTCTCTCGTAGGTGATGTGCAGCGTGTGGGGAAGGCTCAACTTTGCGGCGGAAGGGCTGACGCCATTCGATACCTCGGCTGAGATAATCGAAGATTCCCCTTCAAAATATTCGGTGAGAATATTTTTTTATTATATGTACAGAATCGTTAAAGTCCAAGCAAAGTGTGAGTGCTTCTTTTTGTGTGTCTGATCTACAAAGTCACCCTAGCAGCTTCAGCCAACGTAAAAATAATCAAAAAAATTACGGTAATTTTAGGTCACTTTTTATTACCGTGAAAATTACTGCAAAAATATCCATATTTCAACTTCTGCGCATGCGCGTGCGAGAGCTCCCGCTGCCTGTGCCTGCAAACAGTCGTTTTTTGTTTTCGTAACTGAAAAAATAACCGCAGCAGTAGCCGCGCATGCCCAGAAGTCGAAATACGGTTATTTTTCGGTCATATCTACGGAGTGAAAAGTACCTGGAACTACCGTAATTTTTGCGGTTATTCTTATTAAGAAAGTTGAACATTGAAATTTTCATATCGCTTCCTCATAAGAGTCGAAAAATTAAATTTTGATGTCTCTTCCTGATAAAAATTGGGGATATTGCAGAAATCGTGCGGTATTGCAGAAATCGCTGCATTTTTGCAATATCGCACGGAGAAAAATAGTTTCGTTTCTCTAACGAAATGTAGATCGTTGATAATTTATTGTTGTGGCAACACAAATATTTGGCTGCTACAGCAAAATAGTTGCTGCCACAGCAAAATATTTGCTGCCACAACCCCGGATTGCGCCGTTTGTTGGCTATCATGAATCGATTTATTCGATAATTTTGGGTACCCCATTTTGCCCCACGTCGATATGACATTTCATGTCCCCGTTTTGCCCCATGACCCCGTTTTGCCCCGGTTTCCCCTACATCGGTTCCGATTCTAGAGTCAATGGTAGAACATCGTGATGTTTCAAAAAAGGAAAAAAAGTCGTAAATTAACTAATAAAGTTGATGTTTATATGAAGTGGTGGTGGTATTTTTGTAAATACATAATAGTAGTACAAGTTTGAATTGAGTATGTTATCCGAGTTTTCGCTTATCCGACGCACATTCTCTTCACATTACCTCGGATAAACGGGGTTCCACTGTATTGATACATGCACTAAAACTGTAGCATGTAAAGAAATTCAGATGCTAATTTAATGGTGATGTCACAGATACAGCCCCTTAATCAATTGTCGACAGGGATGTTTTACGTCAGGGATTGCTATTTACGTCGTCACGAAGCGCATCCGCGAACTGTATTAAAATGACGAGTAGATTCGATATAATATCGGGAAACGCGTCAATCCAACTTGATGTACGGGAAACGGAAGTTGGTCCTGCATATTTAATCTCACGGGATGCCAGTAGCTCGTGCTCAAAATTTCACGAGCACAGCTACAGCGAATCCAAATATAATGAGATCGAAACAGGAAGCGCACGGATATAAAAAGAAACTGCAGATTAAAACGAGAAAATATTTCATATCCGATATTTGGTAGTCACTGTCAATTTCTGTCTCCAGAATCTCATTACTCTCTTTTTTATGCTCATATTAATTTACGTAGTCGAATTGGTGGATTGGGTAGAATTTATTTTACCGAGCGGAAAGTGGCACGTTCTGCAAAGACGTGGGTGCTACGAAATTCGGTTCTATCGGCATCCTCCCTTTGAAAATCTGTAATACCGCACTGACTGGATTGCTCTCAAATTCCCCATCGGATAGTTCACGAATTCTCATTAGTCTCTCCTAATGGCCAGCTAATGCGGAGAGATCAATACTATTACGGTCCATCGGGAGAACGATGATAAAGCTTCGTTTACACATCTTTAAAATCGACTGCTCTATAAATACAAATATATATATATATGTATATGCATATTATATATATATATATATGTATATGTATATATATATATATAGGGAAGAGCTCGGGAAAACGGGACGGTGGGGCAAAATGGGGCAGTGGCGCAAAACGCCATATTTCAATCATTTTTGGTTGGGACAATGGGGCAAAACGGGACATCCAAAAATGATTGGAAACTTGCGTTTTGCTCAATGTCCCTTTTGCCCCGCTGTCCCATTTTTCCCCGCTCTACCCTATGCATATATCAATATATATATGTATATATATGCATATATTAATAAATATCTATATATTTATTTTATTGTATTTAATCCACCGGTCACTTACGTCTGCTGGTTAGAGCAATATGCGAAAGCGGAGCCATATATGATCAGGTATGCATGATATGAATTTCGGCCAGATATGGCCATCAGCAAAATTCGTACGTGATTCATGCACGATCATGTATTAAATACACATGAATTTTGCCCGAGTATTCTGTTCGGCATTGCGGACAGAATGGCCAACGTTTGATTCTATTCGTGCTGCAACGCGGCGCTCCTGCAGCAAGAGCACCGCGGCGGGTAGCTGTGTGTCTCTCGGTCAGTCCGCCAGGCCGTTAACTCGTGGATATAAGAGTATCAGGAACCGTAGTGGTAGTTGTAGCGGCAGCCCTGTATTGTCGTATCGCAGTAGTCAGACTCGCGCGGGATGCTCGGTCAGACACTAATAAAGCCCGGCTGCCGGCAATAGATGCGCGAATAATCGCTCTTCCATACATTTTTTTTTCTCCAATTTTTTTAACGACCTTTGTAACAGTTAATAAATTCGTAGTTAGCGGTAAATGGCTGGGTAGACGTTTGATGTGGATGCGCGAGAGGGGAAATAGAATCGTACTTTTATAAGCCTCCGTCCTCGGTTCGGTCGATAACTTCGCGAGAGGGATCTCGGATACAGGAAAGCTTTAACTGATGGAAATGCAATAACTATTTCTCCAATACTCCGCAATTTCCGGCCGGCTCGCCTCGCCGACCGTCCCTGAGAATTATTAGATAAAAACGATTGCGTAATGAGCCGACACGGTGCCTCGGGTTCTTGCCTAGCGAAGGGACCGAGCGACTCACGATATCGTGCAAATCGTATAGAATTTAAAAAATAAGATAAAAGAATGTGGGAAAAACCGTCGGTACTATATATATCGCTTGGATAATGTTAGAAAAGCATATTTATACGCTGGATCTATAAACTATAAATACGTTCTTCTGATTTTATCCAATATATATATATATATATATATAGTGCCATACCATTTTGACCTGGGTCTAACCATCCACATTTTGGAATGGGCCGGCGATTTTTTCCATGACTGAACTAACTCCAAAAAGTATTCAGATTTTTTTTAATTGTTTACATTTATTTAGGATTAGAAAATGAACTTATTGATCGCCACAATTTAAAAATCTGAAAAAATTCTGAAAAATCTTGTGTCATATATAAAAAATGTTAAGATTTGAGCCGGAGTGGGCGTTACGTTCCATTTTCTTTGATTTTTTTTCGAAGAAATTCGAAGAAAATATCAGTCGATTATGGCTTATCGCTTGACCATTTTTTTATGCAACACTGCATTTTCGGGAATTTTTTCAGACTTCTCCGAAAAGTTTTTATATTTTTTTAAGTTGATAAAAAAAACTTTGAAAAAAAATCATATAAAAAATTGTGGGTCCAATCCAAGACGTGAAGGGTCGGACCCAGGTCGAAATGGTACGGAATGGCTCATAGGTACGTGGATGTAAGGTATACAGTAAAAAAAAAGTTTGTACTTTTTACAACAATTTATTGTCCACGAACGTCCACAATTTTTTATTTGTTCATTTTCGAGTTTTACAAACAAAAGTACAAACTGAAATTGTTAATTGCACGAGAAATAAAAGGGCAGGTTTGTAATATTCAATGCTTAACAAACGATTTTGTCACTTATTTAACAAAATTATTATTACGGAATGTCGTATTCCGATTTTACGAAATTATTTTTTACCGTGTAATTAACGAAAATTGTTTTGTGTTACAATTCCCAATTGAGGCTCGAGCCTCGGCCACAGCATCAATGGTCCACGAACGGTAGCGTAACTTTGGAGCACGCAACACCCACGCATTCGAGAACAGCGAGACGACGGCATCGATGCTCGATCGATGCCGTCGCGTCGTACGGAGGTCGCCATACGTCGTGCGCGAGACGCGTCGCACGCGTGACAATTTAAGGGCAAGAGCTTTTGGCCGCGTCGGAATGTTTTTCGAGTGAACAGCAGAGAGAGGAGCGAGGGATGGAGAGATGGAGAGTGTTGCGTGTCGGTAACGCGGACGCCCGCAAGAATCGAGCACGCTGCCACAGCCGCTGACACCGAACATTGATTATGGGTTGCCCGGGAAGCGCGCGTATTTCTCTTACGTACACCGACCTGAATAAATCGAGAAAGAGACGATCTCTCTCCTCGTCCTCTTCCCTTACGATTATCCATATGATTTTCCGTCCTTATCGAAACTTTAATGGAAATAAATTTTATGGATATAAATTATCTTGTCGGAAAATTTAATAAAAATACCAATGGAAATAACTGGGTGAGTGCATAGAACTCGAACTCCAATTTTCAATTATTTTCCATTATTGTATTATTGACCCAATTGGAAAATTTTATCCCATAGATCTTACTCTCAATGATACTTAAAAAATCAACATGTAAATATTTGCAAAAAATGACAATAATCGTTATCGCTTTTGTTGCTAAAATTATACCTCAATTTGAGTGAAATGAAATTATCGGAATTATTGATTCCAATGATTTCATTCTACGATTCCAATGATTTTATTCTACGATTCCAATGATTCATAATCTAAATCAATATAGAGGACAATTTCGCGTATTACATCGGCGCTGTGCACCCATTCGCAGCATTTACGAGTCTGGACAGATTGATTTGAAAATAAGAACGGAAACGACTGGGTGAGTGCAGAGAACTCGAACTCCAATATTCAATTATTGTATACTGACCCGATTGGACAATTTTATCCCATAGATCTTACTCTCAATGATACTTAAAAAATCAACATATAAATATTTGCAAAAAATGACAATAATCGTTATCGATTTTGTTGCTAAAATTATACATCAATTTGAGTGTAATGAAATTATCGAAATCATCGATTCCAATGATTTCACTGATTTCCTTCTACGATTCCAATGATCCATAATGTGAAACAATTCAGAGGACAATTTCGCGTATTACATCGCCGCTGTACACCGATTCGCAGCATCCATGAGTCCGGACAGATTGCCGAGTTAACGGACCGAGATATTCTGAATGTGTCCGAGTGCTTAAACGAGTTGTTCCTGTGTCGATTACGCGCAAGAGGTCGTACGCTTGAATTGCCGAGTGCGTTGGAGTGAATTTTACCCTAC
Source organism: Exephanes ischioxanthus (assembly GCA_958510785.1). NCBI lineage: Eukaryota > Metazoa > Arthropoda > Insecta > Hymenoptera > Ichneumonidae > Exephanes > Exephanes ischioxanthus. Next base: position 6,074,886 of record OY294021.1, read on the forward strand.
GCAGAGGTCTCGGAATTGCTTCCGTATACTCAAACTAGCGACAATTTTCGAGACCCGTAACAGTTTTCGTTTAATAATTGTAATGATTTCATAAATTTTTGTAACGCTTTAGTATGGCAATGATTTGTCGTATGGTCATATATATATATTTTGTTTTGTTATTATTCAATCATAGCAACACGTTAATATAATCTACGGACCCGCCTACACGACATGAATTCCGCGAAAATCCTGTATTTAGGTCCGTTCGATTTTTCTATCCGGGACAAATTCCACAAGGCGATCGTTTCTCGGCGTCACGCTCGGCCGGGTTTTAATATCTGCCCCGGTAGCCCGATAAACGAGAGAAGAGAATTCCGTGTACGTGTGTCTGAGAGAAGGTGTGCGCTGTATCTACATATATATATATATATATATATATGTAGCTGCGTGTACGGGAGATCCGCGAGTGTAAAACTTGGGGGCGAAAGGGAGAAAAAGAAGGGTGCATTCTCTCGATTTAATTCTCTTATTGCAATGCCACGCTCTCGGGGCAGTCCCGTTAATTCATCCTAGACATAATTATTTTCATACAAATTTACATACAAATATGTATATCTATTATATGCACACTGAGAAAAAAAAAATTGGTTGGCTTAACCAAAAGTCGCGGTGACATGCGTTCAAAGCTGTCATTTGTTTGGTACAAGTGAAGCATTGTTTTGCTAAACGATTATTTGCTTTAATTTATTGAAAATTTCTTTTTCTCAGTGCATAAATCCAAAAATTGCTCTAAACTAAAATTCCCTTTTCTATGCCACTCGCGTTAAACTATATCAAAAGGAGATATCCGTTAATGACTTATCGATATCAATGTTCTAACTCCTCATCGAGAGACCTGTTTTCTCAGAGTTTAAATTCCATTTAATTTTCCATTTAAAGTTTGAGCGCAATTCCCAGCGGGAAAGTAATTTTTTTAAGTTATTCACCGTAAGAGGCGTTCGCGTTTCAGTAGTCCGATAGCAAAGCCCCGAGATATTAGACTTGAGTTTTTTTTTAACTGTTTAATTGCTATTATGGGAGAAGGCCACTGCATGGCTTGCAAAGCCATGCAGCACAAATTCGATAGAATATCGAATTGAAAAAAATGTATTAACTTCAAACTTAAAATATATATAACTTCAAACTTAAAATATATATAACTTCAAACTTAAAATATATATAACTTCAAACTTAGAGCAAAGCGATCGACCGTCCGATTGATCACTTAGTGCTCGACAGTTTGTCAACACTCCGCAACAAGTGGGCTCTGAACGTGGTCTTCAATTAAAATATCCCTTATTTCGTCAAGGACACTTAGTGGCTTAAACCTTTGCGTTTATAAGTCGCAGCTCTGTCCACACTCTTGGACGCTACCATAGCCACTCGATGCCACATCTCCGCGACCTTAAGTCCTGTTTCGGGCTGATTTCGGGCGTTCTGACTTAGCGACTACACTTGCGATAGCAAAGCCGCAGTGAGCCAAAGACAGCGAGTAACATTACGTTGGTCCTAGTATAGGATTCGCCTTTGGCCACCTACGTGTCACCCTAATATAGTCTGGGAGATGTGGCGACGCCGCCGTCGCCCCATGCGCCGCTTACTCGGCCGGCTGCCTTGGCGAGCATGCGACGCAGCTGAGAACCTTCATTTTGGACCGTCTACTACCATTGAACGCACTGGATTTCCCTCCGTATGTATTCTAAATACTCAACACATATAGCAATAGATCGTCTTCTCTCGTATATCTTTGTACGCAGTGTGTAACTTAAATTCCAAATCTTATGCAGTGAGCAAAAATTGCACAGTTATATCAACCATTTGTTACTTTCTACTATAAAATATAATTAATATTTCATAGTTAGGACAGTAACGACCCAAATAGACATGTGACGGCACGGGAACTACTCGGTGCTAGCACGGGAACGTACGTCGTGCCGGCACAATGCAGACATGTACGTCCGCATGTGACGATATTATGACGGCACGGCATTTTTATACCAAAAGCTGCTTGCACAGTTCCAGCTTGGCGTTGAGCTCCACCATCTTGACGTGAAGATCCACAGTGAGCTGGAACTGTGCAAGCAGGTTTTGGTATCAAAACGCCGTGCCGTCACAATATCGTCACATGCGGACGTACTTGACGGCATTGTGCCGGCACGGCGTGACGAACGCACGGCACGTTTTTCTATCTGGGGACAAATGTTAATGGCAAATATAATCATATTTGCCATTAACATTTGTTAAACCATTTTGTTAAACCGATTACTATACATTTCAAAAGAAAGTGACACATTTCCTCAGGATTATTCTGTATAGTAGAAATAACTGTCTATTTTCTCGGTGCGTTGTATGCGTGGATTACGTGTGTCCAATACACATCACTTTATTGGACATGTATAATGTGGATTATACATGTCCAATACACGTCACTTTATTGGACACACATAATGTGGATTATGTATCTTCATACACATCACAAATATAATGCCATTAGACATAATTTGTTTTACGAACGTATATTCAAAATACATTCTATTGTGTCAGTACCGCATCGTATGTTCGTTTTTTTTCCATATAGAATCCTCTGCCGCTAGATGGCTGCGAGAATGAAAGCGGCCATGACGCTTCTCGCAAGTGGTTCGCTGTCTAACAAGTTACAATATAAAAATTTTACTCTCATTTATTATGTACATGTGATTTCTCAGATAACAGCACGACGATCCATGTCCCCTAAGAATTATTGAAATAAAATAAGAATCTTTTGTAGATTTTTGTTTCGATTGTAATCTTTTAAATTGCACTTTACGTACACATTACACACATTGAGTCTATCCAGTATCTATCACGATATGTACATTACATATGTACTTTATACTTCGTATACAATTAACGTATATATGATACATGGAATGCGGCAAAAAGTTCTCATTCCGCGATATCCATTTTGTAAATGCAAAATAGATAAAATATTTATGTACAGATGGTCTAAAACCAGAAGAGCATATTAAAAAGCGCAACCAATAGGTTGCGCTTATAACACAGCCTACAATCCCTTACCGCACAAAACCATCGATAAATCGTATACGCGTGCAAATAAAAAGCAAAGTACATACAAAATGTATCCATTATGTAATATCCGTGTAGATTCTTAAATGAGTATATTTCCACGGTTGCCATCTCACCTCCATCGAGCCTTTATTTTCCCTCGCCGGAAGAACAGACAGTCCAAACACGTCCGAGTCTCCTCTCGGTATATCCTCGAGGCGAAGATTCACAAAAAAATATATATAAACTTCACACTTCGATGATCTCTCTCTTCACGCTTGATGCTTTCAATAATTCATTGTTGCGTCTAAACAGTCCGCAGTCGTTGTAATAAAATATCAATGTTTCGCAGATCACTCGACGAAGCCACGAGGGAGCCGAAGAGAGAGTCGCCGATGCCTAAAATATACGGTGAATTCTCGGGTATTATCCGACGCGAAATGTCGCCCGTCGGTGAGAATTTCACAACGGGACACCGCAGCCTCCCTACGACCGTCGATGACCGCGTATCACTACCGGAGTGAGCGCGTAAAGGGTACTACGGGGAGAGAGAGATGGTTCTCTCCTCTTTCTCCTCTTAACGTCTACTGGCACGACGCGAATCGCCCTTGGATATGAAAGTTGAGCCCGACGAGGGTCCAGGGAGAGAGACACTAACACGCACACGGAGGCAGACGCTTTTCAGTGAAGCGGTGCGTGACCGGATGCCGCGGTACTGCCGCCCCGCGAGACTCCCGATCGATTAAAGCTTGATCTTGGGGGCTCGTGGACCACGCGCGTACAGACGTCCCTCTGCTGCCTGAGCAACCGAACGACCCGTGAGCTACTGACGAGCTTTACGCGTCACACAGAGAGCTTTCTCTCCCTTTCCTCTCGCACGCTTCCATCCTACGCCTTCGTCCCTGTTTTCCGTCCCGCTTCATCTTACGTATTATCGCTCCCCCTCGCCGACACCCTCCCCCCCCCCCCCCCCCCCTCGGGAGAGATCAGCTACGGTGCTCTTGGAGTGCATCCAAAGAAATAGCTGGCCCATTGCCTATTGGCGAAAAGGCGGGACTCCGCCCCTGTGCAAAAACGAGAAGATACGCGACTGCGCTCCCGCGTTACCGGCAGACTCTCTTGTTCCTCGCTGTTCCTCTATACCGTCGCTCCGGCACCGTGCGAGATCGCGTCCACCGGCCACGAGACACTCGGAACTCAGGCAGCTCGAGAAGCGTGTTTACGCACGTGGGTTTCATTTACGTCGCAGTATCTGTTGCGATGGGTCTGAGACTGCTTTACGAAGGTCGTATCCGAGTACGGGTATTTTTTTTTGATGATTGGTCGTCAGGTTGGGGACACCGAACACGGTACGGTAGGGATGCTGGGTTGGGAAATCTAAGAACGTGGACACAATACGAGATGTCCAGTAGTAATTTTAGTGTCGATCAATTTTTCCAACGATTGATTTTCAATAATTCGTCCTACATAAAATGAAATTTCACAAGCTTTATGCATGAACCATGCACGAAGTAAATTTAGATCGATAGATTTTTATTTGTTGACGAGCTCGAGGTACAAGTAGTTTTTCGAACTGGTATGGAAAGGGAGTTGGAAGATGCATTCTATAGAGGCTTAGTTTTAGACTTTCCGGGTCTGCTGGACGACGGATATTGCGAGTAAAGTTGTCAAGTATATTCGTCAGAGTATCATTTAGGCCAACCTTTTTTTCAGACGAAACTCTTTCCAGGAAAAAGTAACTAGGTGGGAGAAACACCGCGCGTATGAACCTTTATATTATATAGGTGGCGTTGTGAGGCCGAATTTAGCTTTTCTCGAATAGTCTAAGAGCAGGTGAACTACCACGGTCGGTAATAAAAACTGTAATAAACTTTTTTCACGTATGGTGGTGTATAAGGACAAAAGAAAAGTGTCATCGAAGACGAATTACATGTGGGCTTTCGATGACACTTTTCTTTTGACCGTCGATGCTAGCATCGGTGAAAAAAGTTGTGTATAGTTTTAGTCTTTTCCTAATTTTACGGGAAGGGTGGGGGGATGAAGGGGTTTTACATGCTCTTAACGTCATGTGAAACACTCCCTCGTGGTATCTCTCACACCACCGCGAGTTCCATTAATATCTCTCGCTCTCGTGGCGCGGTCACGTGACTTTCACTTCCTCTTAAGAGCATGTGAAACACTATGGAGTGCGAGAGAGATAGCATCAGTGGCGCTGTCGGCGGAGCGAGAGAGACAGGCTAAGAACGTGTTTCACATGCTCTTAAGAGCATGTGAAACACTATGAATCGCGAGAGAGATAGCATCAGTGGAGCTCACGGCGGAGTGAGAGAGACACACTTAGAAAGGTGTTTCACATCCTCTTAAGGTGAAGTTTAACAGCGATGAGTGTAAGAGAGATAGCTGCAATTTCCCAACCCAAAAATCTCCCAACCCTGATAGACAAAGCAGCACGAAATGCAGCACATGACACAATAATTACGGCACGTGCTGCACATGCCGTAATTATTGTGTCATGTGCTGCGTTTCGTGCCGTTTGTCTATCAGGGAAGCCGTTTATTTCTTGGGAAAATGCTGAGAATAGTGATATTATATAGCAGAATTACCACGCATAGTTTGCCGTTCTCGTATTTTTCCCTAAAAATGAACCGTCTTAGAGAATTTTGGTTTGCGGTTTTTTGCGCACGCCTCGCGTGCGAAAACTCCCATTTTCACACCTTGTGAAATAAAATTTTAAACTCGTGTGATTGCAACACTCGCCTTCGGCTCGTGCTGCAAACTCACACTCGTCAGAAAAAGTTTTTTCGCACTCGTATCGAAATGTACTATTATGTAACTCGTGCATAAAAAGCGCAACTTTTCGTGCCTGCCGAGAGTGGCGTAGACGGCGTTTTGCAGCCATGAGTTTAATAATTTCCCGGCGCATGCGCAGATCGGCTCTTTTGCGTGCGATTTACTTTTAAACATGCGCAGTTGGGCTCCTTTGCGTGCGATTTACTTTTGCGTGCGATTTCTGGAAATTATTGCACGCTGCTCGCAGCGCCACAATCAGCAGGCACGGAGTAGCGCTTCTCCTGCATTCGTTACATAAAATAGTATGCGATACTTGTACGTAAAAGCGGACTCCCGACGGCGGTTGTGAAGTGGCCGCACTCGCCTTCTCTCGCGCTACAACAGTTGTTCGACTCGTGCAGCCACTTCCCAACCTTCGCCGAAAGTCCGCTTTTACGAACTAGTATCGCAATATACTGTTATACAAGTGCTTGGTCGTTAAGCGCAGTAGAGCATAAATCCATGAAATACCTACGGTCTGGATTGTCTATTAGGAGGAAACAGCCATCTAACAATTCAACTAGAAAAAGCCAGGAAAACTCTACAAGCAAATAACAAATACTTCCAAAATAAACATTTGATCCGTAAAACTAAAAATTTTCGGTCCTAGACTTCCATAGCCTAAGCTTTGAAAAGTACTGGTGGCTGAATATTAACAGCATACATGTAAGAGAGCTATTTGATGGACGTAAGTGATGTCATACCAGAAATACGTGACTTCCGGTTTGGAAATCTCGTTCTTCGACCAAAAGTGAAGTCATACCGCGAATATGTCACTTCCAATTAGGAAATCTCATTTATCGATCAAAAATTAGATCATCTAAAGGAAACGACACTTTCGGTTCGAAAGTCTAATTTTTCGACCGGAAGCGACGTCATTCCGGAAATACTTCACTTCCGTGACGTCATATTCTGAAAACGTCACTTCCGTTTTCCCCTAAATGACGTTACTTCCGGTCGAAAAATAAGAATTTCAAGCCGGAAGTGACGTTATTTTAGAGAAGCGTCAGTTTCGAAAATGAGATGTGCAAACCGGAAGTGACGTATTACAGTTACTGTTAGAAACTCTTACACTCTTATTTGCTCTTATTGGGAGGAGTACGCGAATTTTCTTGCATGGAGATAAGGTAAAGGACCCAGTTTATGACACTTCTACGCAACTCTCTCACTTTAAGCGTGTAAAATCATAGAAATAAACAACGAGAACCAAGAGCCGCAGTTTCTGACCCCCCGAACGCGCGCTCCCCATTGGCTGCAGATCAAATGGTGGGGGGAGCCGACTATGCTAGAGGAACCCCCGTCACAAACTGGGTCCGTGTCAGAAACTGGGTCCTTTACCTTATCTCAGAAGTTTGAACGATAAATTGCCGACAGCTGCAGTCGGTAACTCAAGTTTCTATATTTTCGAACGGAACAATAGGCTGCAACAGTTGCCCACCGGGTTTGTTATATTACGAACCACGTGTAGTTTTCCTTTGTTTATTAATAGCAATTATTAGTTAACCTGTGAACATCGGTAAGACATTGCCCTCGACACTTGTTAAATTTTGCACGCGTCGCATGTTATGTACAAATCGTTGCATCGCACTTCCTCGAATCTTCGATGTCGGGTTATGAATTCATTCCGTCGATTGGTTACGCTAAATGTAAATACAGACCCACGTGTCGTGTGAACATTTATTTATCTAACAGTATAAAATTTATACAACGTTTTACGTCTAGCTTTCTAGGCAGAGCGATTTATTTTCGTGGGAGGTAGGGATGTGTGAGGTCGCAGTAATGGATCAGGAACGAAATCGCCGGCCGACGTTGCACTCCGCTCCAAATTCAGTAAACTGATCTCGTGCTCGATGCTATCGAGATAAATACCATTTTTTTTTTTTTGTTGTTTTGTCTATCGATAACGTGGCCAAGTCGATTTTTTTTACATACCTTCTTGGACCATTGTCTTGTTTATGGGAATTATTATTCTCGTTACTGAAATAAACAGTACCATTCGTTGTATTGTTGTCCAGCGTTCCGTTGTATACCAGCAGATCGTCCACTAAAATCTATGAAATTGAATTTTCAGAAACGCCATTTTCTTTTTTTGTAAGCGCTATGATGTAAGTTTGTTCTCTACTTACGCCGAATTCCTTAACTTTTCTCTGGGCTGTTTTCATGTAGCTCCATAGTTTTATCATCGACACCGTTACAGGCGTGTCGAATATTATATATACTCTGTTCGTCTGCGGTGAAATAGGATTCAAAGGTCAGAGCTTGCACAGACAGATAAAGTAATACAACCGAGCTGACGTAACTACCTCCCCCGGCAGGATCGGAGCAAGCCACGCATGTTGCCCATCCGCACAGTCGTTTATACCATCGATGAGTTTCTCCGGTGTACGAATATCGTTTTCTATACCTTCGATCACATTTACACTTTCCGGATACGCGGCAATATCTGAATGGAACAGTGGTCATGGATGAAAAAATCTTTTGGACGATTGTCAATGCCAATACTTACTGTCCTCGGTCAGTTCAATTTTCTTCCCGCGCATGTCGAAAATCTCTATTCCATTCAGACCCACGTAATACGGGTCTCCCCATGTGGAAAATATGATAATTTGATACACAAAACCCTGAGGCATTGCCGGTGCTTCGTAGTCGATGCTGTTAGCAGAATCTATTGGATTTTTCACAAACAAATATTAGAACACGAAAACCACACAGTACCAAAGAATATCCAGAGATTCTTCTTTTTTATTTCCATAATTTCTATGAGAGAAAAAGTCTACTCGACTGAGTAATATTATATAAAGAATTTTTTTTTTTTAACTTCCATAATTTCTATGAGAGAAAACATCTCCTCGATTGAATAAATAATATATCGAGAATTTTTTTTTTAACTTCCATAATTTCTATGAGAGAAAAAGTCTCCTCGACTGCTATGCTCACCCTGAAGGGCCTCGATTCCACGAGGACTCAGATGTGTCGGACTGAGAGAATATTCCTGCACAGTTGGCCTGTTAACGAAGCTTATCTCTTGCGAAAAATCGTACTGACAATGTCCGGGTGCTCTTCTCAACGTGAAACCACCAAAGTCTTTGTCAAACAATGGTTTTCCATCCAATACGACGTTAACTTGCTTTACCTGGTAACGCAAAATCATTAAAACTACGATAGCAATTTTTATCTTAATCTTAAGGTAGCTACGGCGTGGCACACTAGTTAAATGAGTCCTACATTTTTACAATTGTTTATCCATGATTGTATGCGTTTATTAACAGTAAAGAAGGTAGATTTCCGTTATTTCAAGTGTCCTCAACCAAGAGAGATATTACTCACGATGGTCTTGCAAGAACAATAATTGGTAAATGCAAATTTCCATTAGTACATTTTTGTTGGGTTTTTTCAAATTAAATTCCGTATTTTTTTAACAGATTTTAGTAAATCACGGCTCATTTTGTTTCTTCAACTTTGCTCTATGGATTTTTTTGTATGTTTGACTGTTTAATAAATACGGCCCATTGTTTAACCGGTGCATTATCTTCTCCATAAACAAACTGTTGTCATTTTTAAGCAGCCACAAATATTTTTTTAAATGTGCTTTGTGAGTGACAGCAACGTTTGTGTAACAAAATGAGCCGTGGTACATTACAATAGGTTGAAAAGTAGGGATTCTTCTTTGAAAAAACTCAACGAAAATGTATCGTCATGGAAATTTGCATTTATCAGTTTATGTAATTGCAAAAACTTCGTTATCAATAGTTTCCTTTACTGACGACCCATGAACTCATACGATACGACTTCTGTAACTGTTAATAAATGCACAACATTTCGCATGAACAATTGTGAAAGGTAGCACTCCTTTGAACAGTGTTCCGTGCAGTAGCTACCTTAAGGCACTGGCATAAGGATTCGTCCAAAACCAGGTCGATTTTCAACATTTTTTTAACGCGGCTATTAGAAGGATAAGGTCGATTTTTTACACACAGTTCTGAAGTTTGAGCTTTTTTTTTGGAAAATATCAATTAATAACGGACTTATTAACAATAAACATCGGACATCGTGTATCTCAAAATCTATTCGTCCGATTGAGTTGAAGTTTGGATAGATTTTTTCGAAACGAAGAAAACGACCTTAATCGTTTGTTATTAACAAATAAGTGAACTTTTTTTATGATCCGGCCACTAGGTAAAAAATGTTATAATCAAGGATCTGTCCCAATTTCAACTCAATCGGACGAATCGATTTTGAGATACGATGCCCGATGTTAATTGTTATTTGTTAATTGCTAATAGGTTCATTGTTAATTGATATTTTTCAATAAAAAAAAAACAAACTTCATACCACCTTGTACAAACTTTGTGAAAAAAGTCCGGCCTTGTCCTTCTAATACCAGCGTTAAAAAAAAAAAAGGTTGAAAATCGACCTGTTGTTTGGACCAAATCCTCATGCTAGTGCCTTAAGTAGTGCTAGTGCACCGCAATCTGCAAAAACAAAGGCACATTTACATTTCTACCACTCACAACTCTACCAGATAACATCTCTGCCCAAACAACTCTAATGGAAAACATCCCTAGCATATTACAAGTCTATCGTATTAGAACTCTACCAAAATCCCTACCAGAATCAAAATAAAACTCTACCAGAATCAAAATAAAACTCTACCAGAATCAAAATAAAACTCTACCAGAATCAAAATAAAACTCTACCAGAATCAAAATAAAACTCTACCAGAATCAAAATAAAACTCTACCGGACTTGAAATAAAACTCTTCCGGAATACAACGCTACCGTACAGCCTTGTATTCCGGTAGTTTTTTTTTTTTACTTTCTGGTAGAGTTGTTATGTGGAACAGTTGTCAGAGCTGTGTTGTTTGCTAGAGTTGTTCCTCCGTAGAGTTGTTTGGGGAGAGATGTTTTCTGGTAGAGTTGTGAGTGGTGAGAATGTAGATGTGCCAAAACAAATCTTCCAATAAATCTCGCAAAGCTGGTTATGGATGGTACTTGCTGGTGCAACGAAGCAACAAAAGAGATACGGCCCGGTTAGCAGCAATAAAATGAGAATGACAACGTAAAGAAATAGCAACAACACTGAACAACGATCGACAATCGTACGTACGCCACAGAATGAAAGATCCATCGAATTGTTGTAATTCCAAAATCTTATTCCCGTGAGGTAAGTCTCGGCTTGAAACGTTATCGTCAGAGTGACTTCGTTGTAAGGCGAGTAATGAATCGCCCACATGTGAGAAGCATCGGTGGTCAGGTAGTTTCCATCCACCAGACGGTTTATGCTGTCCTTGCCGTGATCGCAGTCCAAATTGGCTGGAGACAGTGGAACCGGCGTGTATTCGTCATTGATCATTTCTATTCCGTTGAGCCCTGTAATTTTCGTCCACGCTCGATAACCAAATTCTCTCAGCCTCTCGTCAGTTTCACCGTTCGGTAATCGCGGCAGTTTCGCATTACCGATCATGCTGTAGTTTCCCCAGTTTGATGACAACACGAGCTTAACTTCTTTGCACGCGATCGACATTGTGTTTCTATCGCCTGCACTTGTTTCGCTGAGTTTGTCGACCGCAGCGTTCTCGTCGATCTCGACTCCGCACTGCGGATCAATAAAGACAATTTTTTTTTTTTTAATCTGCTAGTAGATCCGTATATAGCGAAGCGGCAAGGTACTACGTACGCTGATATCCGTAGCTCCCGTGATCGGCCTTTCCATCTCCTTCTCAGCCGATTCGACGAACGTTTCGTCCATGTACATGAAAGATTCGTCGTTTCTCGATATGGCTTCGAGAATCTTGTCGTCGGTCGTGAACAGTATAGTCTGCAATCGCGAAATACACAGTTCATTAGCGTCGCGGTAAACACAATTTACGCGAACAATTAATGAGCCTGAAGATATCTGCATGACATCAAATTTCATCTTTGGCCAGTCTCTGTCAATGCACTGCTTCAAGAAGAAAAGAAAAAAATTGTTCACTAGTAGAATTTTATTATGTATCTGTGGAAACTCGAATAGTGTAGAAGGTCTGAGCTCCGAAAATTCTCTGGGGGGAGTTGAAGAGGGTGACGAGCCAAGGAGTGCTGGAGTACCGTTAAGGGTTTACGCCACAATAAAATTTTGATGTAAAAAAATAGTTTATAATGTCAAGAATACTGTGTAAAAATGATATGTCGAAATTCAACGGATTGCGAAAGTTAGAGACCGCCATGTGGAAAGTCGCAGAGTGCTCGAGCAGATAAACGAAAGGCTCGAGCAGCTGCGCGGCCAAACTTTGCGTTGTTCTCAAAACGTGATTTACAAGTTCGGTGTCCCTGGTATCTCAAAAATGGCTTCATGAATTTTGATGAAAATTTGTACCGATATGCTTCAACAAGTTTTTTAGTCCTTGACGGTCTCATATTACATTCTTTTTTAAGATAAAAAAATGGATTCAATGTGTTGAAAAATGTATAAAAATCGACTTTTTCCAAATGGCCGCTATTCTACTATTTTTTCCACAGTCACCTCATTATATATAATTTGTTAAGAAACAATGAAAATTTGTTGTTTCACTTAAAATGACGAGTCGAAATCAGCCACACCGCAAATGAACTTTCGAAAAACAGTGTTAAAAAACAATAACAATAAAATTCAATGAAATAATTCGTAAATGTTCTTTAATTGATAAAGCGTATATTTACCGAGTAGAAAATCGCGAACTATGCATGCTTTTTTACCCATCTACCGTGGCATAAGCCCTTAAACGTGCACTACTTCTGTGAAATGCTGCGCGCACTGGTATCAATTCTCATATACTACGCGTACTGGTCAGGGTGAATGAACACTTAAGAATCTCTTTAGAATGTTAATTACAGAGTGCTAACTATATTACTATTCTACATCGAATTTAATAGACTACAATTTATTTCTTTTTTGTAAACGGAGTTTTTCCAGTCGAAACAAAATAAATTATGAATTAAATAAACGTTAAACATACTGTCAAGCAGAGTCGTTGATGCATTGAACGCACTAACAGCTGTGGTAATCAGCTCGAAATCGATAAATCAGTTTAAGAACATGTTAAATGCACACCTGTTCACGTGAAGACATAGTGCAAATTCATTTATCTAGATGCAGATTTGTATAAGTCGTAAACTTACTTTCTGCAAATTGAAATAATAATAAATAAATAAGTGCACTTCCCCTAGCGAAGTTCGTGCGATGCAAAACACAGTAGTTATAAGTTGATGAAATTTGCTCTCATGCAGATATCTTCAGGGTGACAATAATCAATGTAACGATTTCATTTTCTACTCGGCGATGTAACTGTTGCATTACATGCGGGTTGTGCGTAACAGTTAAATTGCAGAGAACACAACCGTGCCAAGAATCGATATCGAGGTATCGAGGAGAACATTTGTATAGAACGTAAAAGTGACCGTTACTTTCTTCTTATAGGTACCACGGTTGGTTTCGCACTCACATCGCCGAACGTGTCGATGCTGCCGATAACGTCGCCGGAGGCTCGGGCCACATCACCGTCGAATATCAGTACGTCGTCCAGTGTGAGCAAAATATGCTTGGCACCTTGGTAGGAATGGATCCTCGATTTATTGTAATTCTGCAACGATATGGAACGAGTACTATTTCATTCGGCTCTTCCACTACTCGAAAACCGAGCAGCGTAAAATAGGTATAAGCACAGTAAAATAGGTACCAACGTTTCTTGTCCATAAACGTCCGCAATTCTTTTCATGTTGATTTTACAAAAAAATCTTGTCCATTTTACAAAAAAATCTTGTCCATTTTACAAAAATGTCTGTCCATTTTACAAAAATGTCTGTCCATTTTACAAAAATGTCTGTCCATTTTACAAAAATGTCTGTCCATTTTACAAAAATGTCTGTCCATTTTACAAAAATGTCTGTCCATTTTACAAAAATGTCTGTCCATTTTACAAAAATGTCTGTCCATTTTACAAAAATGTCTGTCCATTTTACAAAAATGTCTGTCCATTTTACAAAAATGTCTGTCCATTTTACAAAAATGTCTGTCCATTTTACAAAAATGTCTGTCCATTTTACAAAAATGTCTGTCCATTTTACAAAAATGTCTGTCCATTTTACAAATATTTTTTATGAAATTAAGAACAAAATAATTGCAGAAGTGTGTAGACAAAAAAGGTTTGTTAAATATGCAAATCTTTTTTACACTGTAGCAGCATTAAAATCTGCGTAAACCATACTCTACCCATATTCTAATCAGAGCGACGTCGACCGCTTCTCGAAAGGTCATGTGGACGTAGTGGTGACTCCCGTCGGAGAACGGTGTTCGCCACATGTTCAAATCGTCCCTCGTCCTGTTTATCCCGTTGATAAGATTCTCGGCGGCTCGCGGGTAATTTACGTACTCGGACATTTCGTCGATACCTTGCGAAATTGCACGTACCTAGAAAAAAAAAAAAGATGATCAAACGAACCGAAAACATAAAAATAAATCAGTCGAGTGACAAATAAGGACTATAACAGAGAGATACTCACTTCAGTGATAGCCACAGGAATACCAGTGGCTGAGAAAATTTCTATACCGTTCAGACCGACGAAGTATTTGTCGCCCCACGTGCTCAATATATCGATAGTCAAACGATTGCCGTGCGGCAATTCTGGGATTATAAATTCCTTGTATTGATCACTATCTAAAAAGACCCCACAAGATTCTTAAAACCCACTTCGTAGATCTCGCATTTCTTCTCTTCAACCATTTACACAATTGCTGGTACCGTCATCTACTCGGGATGCTCACGCGCTTATTTTTTGTTATAATTTTATGAAAAATGTATTGATCGACGTACACCTTTATTGAAAGATCAGCGACTTCTGGATCAGGGGATACATTTGATTTTCTCTCGTATCACAGTTCCCTACCTTTTGGCGGATAGCGCTCGTACTGGTACTGATTCTTACGATGCAAGGCCGACTCGTTGGCACTCTTTTCGTCCTGTTTATTCTTTCCTCGTGGCTTCTTAGCTGCTCGAGTTTTAGAACCCTCCAGGACAGGATTAGCGGGATCGCCCTGCAATCTTCCGTCCACCCCTGGTATATATTCGCGCGGAACTACACCCTTCAAGTAATCGAGTTTTCTTCTCACGATTCCTGCCGACCAAACCGTGCCCAATTACATTCACGAACCAATTATTTCGTATCGATTCAAGTTACTGCATTGGAGAAAATAAAATATGTTTTGAACCAGACGATGAGAAAAAATTACATAGTAAAAGCAACAATACCGACTTTGTACCATAGAAAATAGTTTCCGAGGGAAACGTCTACATTTTAGAGTTACGACAATGACCAAAAAAATCATGGTTGCAACCATAATTATAGTTTAACCAATTGAATATATACTATCAGAAACTGTCTTTGTAGACGTTCCCTCTGTGAACTATTCGTTATAGTATGAAATACTAACCTTTTTCTCACTGGAATCTAATCATATTTTTTTCCCCACCCATATAGCACGAAATATTTTCAAATCATTTTAGAAATATTTTCCATCTTTCAAATCTTACGAAATATTTCTATATGAAAATATATGAAAATAATATTTTAAAATATTCTAGCAAAATATTCCAACGAAACATTTCGTAAATATTTCGGAACATAATCAATCTTTCAATTCATCTAAAAAAAAATTCTGAAACACAGTGATAAAATATTTTTTAATATTTTTAATTCCATGTTTCAGCGAAACATTTCTGAAACATGTCAATGTAAGATTTGTGAGCGGACAAAAAATAATTTCAAAACGTTTTTACAACATTTCGCAAGTGTTTTAAAATATTGATAACATATTTTCGTGCTGTGTGGGCATTGTATATGATATTGATGTGTATGATGAATATTCAGTATATCGCAAAATGTACCTATAGGAACGTCTTCTCCCTGAGAGGATCGCCGAGACGACGGATTGTCGACAGAGGATATCTCCGACAATTTATCGTGTTTCTTATCGTACTTTGTTTCCCACAGGGACACTCTTCTTTCTCGCCGGTCGGCATCCCTTCGCGACTCCGCGGCCAGTATCTGGCTCGAATCCAACATTCTGAAGGGCCTCGGATCGGATGATTTCATACGGCGATTGGATGCACCTCCGACCGAAGCGTTCTCGTCCCATTTTATTCGGGACTGCGGATAAGACTCAACGGCGCTCCGACCAACGTATCGATTGCGCTTCGCCATGTCGTCGAGATCTTCTTTAGTCTTGTGCCCGACATTGTAATCGAATATCGGAGTGGTAGAACGATTTGACACGTTGTATCCACCGTCGCCGGATCTTGGAGTATTGTCGTACGGATTTTTCGCATACGTTTTCAAGAGGATGTCATCGTCGATGTTGTTGAATCTACCCATGTTGAACGTAGGGCACGAATTTTTTTTTTTTTTTTTTTTCCAAAAAAAATCATCAACAATTTCAACAACCAACTATTCAGCCACTTATTTTTATAATTCACACTCTACTCACGAAGTATTGTTGCAATCCTGTTTGTCACTGATTTCGGAGCACGAGCCGTAAGTCGTCCCGGACAGTCTGCGATCCAGTCCAAATGTTTCCATGGGCAGCGAACTGTAGTCGTCTCGCTGGTTCAACTTCCGGACGCTTCTGTTGATTGAAGAGCAGATGTCATAGAGTTACCGTGTCGTTTCACGCTGCGGCGTAGTAAAAGTATAGGGAAGAGTAACTGATTGATACTCACTCGGTCATTTCCATAAGCCAGGGTGGCAATTTGTCCATTAATCCGTTCGGCAAAGATACTCCGAGATCGTCAACGACGCTTTTATCCATTCTTGTTTTTTTTAAATATATATAATGATCGATATGTGGCACTCGGTAAAATTCTTAAGATTCGTATATTTTCAATTTCGAGGATGGAGCGAGGGATGGAAAGTTTCGTTGAGGGTTTGTTCCTGGTCGACGCGTTGGGGTATAAACTTTTTTTTTTTAGTAAAAGATCGAAGGGTCCTTGCGTGAGATCGTGGCGTGAAAAAAGCGATGTTATACCTCGTACGGTGTTTCCTGCTTCGACTTCATAATGCAAATGGATTTGTACGACATTCGGACATCGCGAGACCCTGACATCGACTGCGCTCGAGCGTCGTTGTGTTGACGTTCAAAAGTCGGATTGTCGTCATGGCAACTCGTTCTCATGTCAATGCTCTTTCCGCGTATTTGCGCGGTTTTTTTTTTATCGCTATAGATAATGTAATCGCCGGCGAATTATCGACTGTTACACTCGCCCGTACAATTTTCTGTCACCAGTCAACGCAATTGTTCAACGCTTATTAATGATATAAGAATGAGGAATGATTTACCATTGTCGAGAGTAACAACGCACATTGCATACTATGCATTTATTTTTTAAAAAACACAAGAATTCCGGCAGTTTTTTCCTGTTGGTATACACATCTACTGTCGTCGCGGCAACCGACCTCGTATCACCTTGACCTCGCAATGCAGTAGTTATATCCAACGAAACGAAATATTAACATTTAATTACAATTAAAAATGTTTAAACAACGAATTTTCTTTTTTTCTTACCCAACGGTGTGTCGATTCGTGTACAATTATGCGATTCCGGTGTCTACTTTCGTAACCCACTTTTAGGCTTTCGGGTCAAGTACACATCGCGTCCCACGGGCACTTGAGTTACGTAAACTATAGAACGTCTCGGCCGTTTCGGTGCCGCGCGCGCTTTTGTCATATTTCGCGACGAGTTGCACAACTCTCGAGATATTGACCGGTATCAGTTTATGCTTTTTGTATTTCGTTTAAATGACTAATTTACCCTAAAAAATGTTGGCACAAGTCTATATTGCGGCTCAGGGTCGGGTAAGTAAGTGATGCCAGAGCCTTCGTAATCGATGTGGATAGTCAATAAAAAAAAAGGCTAAATTAACAATTTTTTTTTAATCGATAGGCACATCACTTACCTAAGTATACACTATAAATTACATTAAAAAAACAATATCAACAAAAAAAAATCGTGTACACTTGATCGGTAAACGGTTATACGAATATTTTTTTTACCCTTCGCGCAAAGACGATTAGTATTCGATCATCTCGCTACCCGCGAGAGACCTACGAGTCTCGTTTAAAATTTTTAATAACAAAACCGTTTGACTCGGTTCTTCATTTGTCTCATACGTTGTTTTTTTTTTGGCTGCGTTTAGAATTACTTTTATTTCTCCACTCTAACGGAACACTAGCGTAGTTAATTATATCTTTTTTTTTGTTTTTTTGTTTTTTTGGCTTGATTAAATATCTGAGATGCATGAGTCTTTCCCTTTTTTGTTTGGCTTTTCCCTAGAGCCCCTATCGGCGTTACACACCATCGCAACTTTCTTTTGACTAATCGACATCAGGTACTCGTCATGATTCCGATGATAATTTACCTCCTAATTGCTAATTGCGTGATGAAAATTCGTACTATGGCTCGTTAACTATAGAACAGTTTTCAGTCAATGTCACATGACCGAATGAAAAATCGGCGCCCGGGTAGTCGAGACAATAACTACTCGTGGTGGGGCGCGTCGACTTGCCATCGTTACACGACGTACCGAGCCTTTACGAAAATATATGTATATATATATAACGATCGAGTGTTTGATTATACCCGTAATTATATCTAGCTTTGTTATATAGAAAACTGACTTTGACCATCGGTTTATATCGAACTAGAAAATGGAAACGCCGAGTATCGGCGTCGTTGCTGAAACTTTTCGTTCTAGGATATATCTAATATACAAATTAAGATCGATATACAGATCCGCGTACGACCCGACCCGAGGTCCTAGAGCTCGACCTGCGAGTCGAACAAATCCGGTAGCGCCGGTCCCCCGATCGGGCCGTCGAGTTGATCCATCGTCGCCGGATACAAGTGTCGAAGTATCGCGTAATAATGAAATCCGGCACCTCCCGCGACGAAGAGATGCCAGATCGCGTGAGCGCATGGAATTCGTCCGTCGGACTTGAAGAACACGATACCGACGATGTAGATCAAACCCCCGGTCTTCAGCTCTCCGATGTTGTCAAATTTGTTCTGAAATATAAGAAAAGAAAAAACATCGATGAATCCAAATCGGAGTGGAGCATCGTCGATTAAAAAAAAAAAAAAAAAAAAAAAAAATCGCGCATCGCGACAATCCGATTGCGATACTCACGACACTGATCACAGCGACGCTCGGCCCAATGCCCATTAC
Source organism: Exephanes ischioxanthus (assembly GCA_958510785.1). Classification (NCBI taxonomy): domain Eukaryota; kingdom Metazoa; phylum Arthropoda; class Insecta; order Hymenoptera; family Ichneumonidae; genus Exephanes; species Exephanes ischioxanthus. The sequence goes on from OY294021.1 coordinate 6,094,014, forward strand.
CAAATAAAATATCGTCTCGAGCATCTTGTAGCGCTCGTGAAACACTTGCTGGTACAGAATACCCAGTGTCGCCATTATCCAGACGATATATCTCATCATTGGAAGCCATATATTGTCGGGACAATCTTCGATCATCAGCCACGGAAAGTACGTGGCCGCGATGAACACGTAGATCATTGCGCGGTCGCAGCGATGAAGCACATCTTTCAATTGCCTGCAATTGATGAAATGTTTTTTTTTTTTTTATTGTATCTTTTAATTATCTTCTTCCTTTCTCCGACGACCCGTCGGAAGATGGGCCAGTGAATTGCAAACGAGTAATAACGAATACGTACGTGTGATTGCAGTAATGAACGCTGTGAAAGAACGTGGATACGGCGAAGACGAGAAGAAGGGAAGTGCCGTACACCCACGCCGATACCAGTTGGGTCCATGTTAAGGAGCGTTTAACGAGTTCGAGGCCTCCCAGGAGCGAAGGTACCACCCATATTCCATGAGTTACCACGTTGGCGAGATGCTCGATGTACGTCGGGGTGTAAGCTTCGTTCGTGCTCGCCCGTGGATTCATCCACTTGACCCTGCAACATTGAATTACCGTCGGGTATATCCGATAGCCGCATCTTATCCCTCTGCCGATACCTCTGTCGTTGACACTACGATGCTGTTGACGATTGAAAAGACCGTTCGATTTTAATTCGACGATAACTCTACGATCTTTCGTTCCCCTTCGCTACCGGGCGCACGCTCGTCATGCAGGATATCCAACTGGCATCAAGGATGCATCACACACACATTCCCAACTAAAAGCTTAATGCGATGGAAATTTCGATACTTCGGAAAAAAATCCGCCGCATTATGTAAAGACCTTTGATTTTGCATAATAATAATGCCAAAAAGTTATTAACAAATTTCTCGAAAAATTAATTGTTTACAAAAAAAATCGGACAATCTTTCATGTTCTCATTTTTAATGAATCCCTTGATCTTTTTATAATTCATATGAATTTCTTCAGAATTTTCCATCATTTCCAAATTTCTTTTCTCGAAAATTTCAAAAATCGATGTGGAGGCATGCATTTCGGATATGTTTCGGTGTCACAATTCTACAGTACACACAAAAAGTTTCGAGACCATTGCGTTAAACGTTCCGTAATTACGGCCTTAAAAAAAATTCAAAAATGATAGAAAATTCTGAAAAAATTTATGTGGCTTCTAGAAAATCGATGAATTTATTTGAAAAGAGAAAAAAAGGTTTACTGATTGTTTGTTGAACAATTTTTTTTAGCCATTTGTTAATAACTTTTTGACATTATTATTATGCAAAATGAATGTTGTTGGCACCTTTAATACAGTTGATTTTTTAAAGATTTTTATACCATTAGGAAGTGTTTGAATTCTCACTGAATCTCACTTTTGACTGGGAATGTACGTGTGAAGCATCCTTAAGGTAGTTCTTGCGAATAGTTCGCTTCGCATAAGTTTCAGAGAAATAAGAGGTAAATGCAAACACCTCTCGATGGTATAAAAATCTGAAAAAAAATCAAGCATATTAAAGGGGCTGAAAAGATTCGTTTTGCATAACAATAATTCCAAAATGTTATTAACAAACTTGATAAAACATAAAGTTCTTCAAGAAATCTCTCGGAAACCTAACTTTTTTTTTACATGAAAATTATTCGTTCATTTTTTCAGAGTTCGGAATTTTTAAACTCACTTAAAATTTTATGACTTTCTACACATTTTTCCCATATAAAAAAAAATCAAAACGAATTTAAAAATCTGAAAAAGTTCAGAAAAATGAACGAATGATTTTCATTTTTAAAAAAATTAGGTTTCCGAGACATTTGTTAAACAATTTAATTTTTCATCAATTCGTTAATAACTTTTTGGAATTATTATGTAAGTCGAGAAGTGTTTGCAATTCCCTCTCATTTCTCTGAAACTTATGCGAAGTGAACACTATTCGCAAGGACTACCTTATTCACGAACTAGCATTCGATGAATCGGGATGATTGGCGAAAAATCGATACGCGTGGTCTGACAATTGGAATGATATACTCAACGCTTTGATTTCCATCGCGTCCGCTGTTCGGGACCCCACCGAGTGAAATTCAATCGTGCCCGGAGGTAGTCGAAACCGAGAGCGATTCGTGCGGTTACATGAATATAACGATGGAGAATAATATCGCGAAAGCAAACGTACCGTAAGGCGGCGACGAAGACCGCAGGTTTCCGCGGTTTGGTCGTATGGCTTTTCATTACATAAAACTTAAAGCTGACTATCGATTGTGCAACAACGGGGTCGAAAATTGTTGCGCAACGATATTGTTAACGATGGCCTACGTTGTTTGACATGGACAATTTGCAAACTAAATATTGTTCATGTAATTAAAAGCATTAATGATTATCGAGTCACTAGCCGTAGAGTAGCCGGGGTGATAAGAGCTATCGATACTTCTCATTCATTCGTCATCGTCGATAACGACAATGAATGCATGTCAAAGTTCGGTGCTAATGTCATCCTTTAGAATGTTCTCTTATCTGAGAGGAGCAAGAAATTCCCAGCCTAGTTCCAGTTGCCGGTTAATTCATTAAGCCGTTGCAATTTTTACCGTGTCGGTCGATAGATCGCGTGTCTGCGTTCACGTCCGTGACTTGAAGTCCATCGTATCGGCAGTTTTTTTCAAAGCATTTTTCATAAATTTCATAAATTTTTCTAAACGATGCTCGAGCTAAAAAAAAAATGAAGCGTTACAAGCACGTGCGTGATATCTTATCACTCTTGAAACAGAGTGGATAATACAATTTATGTATTATATTAACGAATTGGAAGTTTTTTTTAAACCCAATCGATTTGTCGGATGGATAAACTAATCGAGGGGATGCTCAACTATGAATATGCATGTTAGGCACAATTATCTGCCCCCCCCGAGTCATGGGGCGTAATTTTTTTTAATAGCATTTTTTATTAAAAAATGACGTCTAAACCATGGTCGAGCTAAAGAAAAAGAAAGATAACAAGCACGTGAGCGATATCGCATTATTCTTGCGACAGAGTGGATGATACAATTTATCTTATTATATTACCGAATTGGAAGTTCATTTTAAAACCATTCGATTGATCGGATGGATAGACTGATCGAATAGACGCTCAATTATGGGTACGCACGTTAGACACAATTATTTGTCTCCGCAAATCATAGAAGCGTCATTTTTTTAATAACATTTTTATATACAAAAAAAATGCGCTCTAAACTATACAGGCAAAAAAAAGCGTACCAGCACTCTTGCATCAAAGTGGATGAGACGATTTACCCAGTATATTGACCAATTGGAAGTTAATTTGAAAACCAATAGCTTAATCACACGGGTAAACTAAGCGAAGCTCAACTATGGATATGCATATTAAACGCAATTATCTATCTCCCCCAATGATGGAACCGTCATTTTCTTAATAAAACTTTTTATTAAAAAAATGAGCTCTAATCCATGCTCGAGCTAAAAAAAAAACCATAACAAGCACTCTTGTAACAGAGTCGATTTAACGGCTTATTCATTATATTGACCAATTGGAAATTGATTTTAAAACCAACAGAGATCGATCGGATGGATACACTCAACTATGGATACGCATGTTAAACAAAATTCTCTGTCACTCCGAATCACGGAGCAATCAGTCAATTGCTCAATTCATGAGTGTTTCATGCAAATACATTTTTTTTTTTGTACGCTACGGGAGATGTTTAATTCCGCAACCAATCGGTTAATTGAATGGATAGGCTAATCGAATAGGTGCTCAACTATGGACATGCATTTTAGACACAATTATCCGTCTCCCTGAATAATGGACCAATCAATCCGTTACGTGTTTCATGCAAATACTTTTTTTTTTTCTGCGAGCTACGGGACTTGGCCTAATTAAGTGTATCTTCCAGAAGTGTATCTTCTTTGGAGAGCGATAAAGCTAATAATTTTTTGGGTAAGTGGAGGAACGGTGGAGGTCCACGACTGGGTTTCATTACCGAAAGGGTAAAATATCTTACTGTCTAATGCGGTGCAATTGAAGACAATTCTTAACGGGCGCCGTGATGAATTGGTGAAGGCATGGGCCGTCCATGTTGAGAACAGTAAACGCTAAGCGTACGTAAGAAACGCAGGAGAGATCATTGCCCCATTAAACCAGGTTACGCCCTGTTCAATTGTATCTCTAAGAGGGTAATAATCGCTCAAACGGCCTGACGTCGTGGCCCCACATTGTCTATCCCGAGAACATCTACACAGAGTCGAAGGAATATAATATTACGAATTAAGAACAGTCTCGATGAAAAATAAATGTTCATCTCGAGGCAAATAATTTCAGCGTCTTTTTTTATCATTTTCAATCCCGAGGCTAGGACAATTCGCGATACCGCAAAGTTGTTGATTCTGCAATTAGAAAAAAAAAAATGATAAAAGACGCGAGACGCGAGATAATTTGCGGGATAAAAAATAGCATCGAATTGATTATAAATGAATTATCGATACGATAAATGTTTGTCAATCGTGCGTGCAACCGAATAATGTAAATGTTTATCGCGCTGATCGGCATTTCATTGCAGTTTGAGACACGAAATTTAGCGACTAAATATGACGGGTTTGACATTTTCAGATTCACTCGTCACAGAGCTGAGGCTCGAATTTTTATGCACGATTGAATAATACGTGAGTTCTTTTTTTTTTTTTTTTTGACGGTACGATAAAATGCCCTACCGTTGTTTTCGAGCCCTCAGGCCCTTGCCCTCACTGATATAGTATTCAAAAATCGTCGGAAGAACGAAAAAAAACGGTCTGCACACACCGAGACAGCCGCCCTCCTCTGCGTCCGGCCCGATCGACAACCGCCGACTGACAGGACAGACGGCGGAACTTCGCACCTGCACCCAGTAGAATGTACAGAAGCGATATTCTAGACCGCCCTCGTACATTAGTGCACATCTACCCGTGCATACGTACATAGCAGTACATAACCGCATATACGCCAATTTATACGAGACATGCGCGACAGCCAAGTTTCAAAGTCCGTTTCATTCATGGCGTCGCTTCTCGATGACTCCGGACGACTCTTGTCCAATTCTCGAGCGTCGCCAGGAGACACCCGTGAACAATTCGCCGCTGTAATAATATTTTTTTTTTAATACCTCTTTCACTGATGAAACAAATTATCGAGACACGTGCCAGTTTCGCGAAGCGTCGAACGAAATCGGAGCGAAATGATTGAATCCTGCACGAAGAAACGCATGCTGCTCGGTATCACACTGTTGGGAGGGTCAGTGAACTATATACATCGTATCGTGGTTAGAGGTTATACACGCTACTTCCGTGTTCGTTGTAAAATTAGAAAATAATTTCACTTCGTTTCTCTTTACTCTCTCATTCGCGTGAAACATTCGCATTGGGTTGGTGTAAATTTATTTATTTATTTATTTTATTTGCGGGATAAGCCCCTTTACGAAGGATATGCGGATAAAAAGATTGGCTGCGAATAAATGTTAACACGTTTCCCAAATTTTTTTTTTAGCAATATTTTCCTTCGTCGCGACATTCCAATTTATTTGATCTGGGATGAACTGTACCAAATGCGATCACACTTCTTTGCGTCTGCATTTTCTTTGTTGAAGGGGTTGTGTCTTAAGTGCAATAAATAAATAAATAAATAAATCCAATGTGAGCGCGTGGAACGCATTAACAGCTGCAATAATTGAATCGGAGACAATAAATCAATTCAAAAATAGACTTGGCCAAAACACTTGTCTACACTATGTAAGCTTGCAAAGATGCAGATATAAGTTATAAAGTTCCTGTAAATTTGTTAATTCTAATATTAATAATAACAATAATAATAAAATAAAAGAAAGAAAATTATCGCATTGGTGCATTGTATTCCAGATGAGAGATAGGAATTCTAAAAAAAAGAGGCTGTGTAATAACATTTATTAATAACAGTCCAGATAGACAAGCGCCACGAAAAGTAGCAGTTGACGCAATTATTGCGACATGTGGTGCACATGTCGCAAATATTGCGCCAACTGCTACTTTTCGTGGCTCTTGTCTATCAGGAAGTATGTCAAATTTATGTATGATTAAATTTTAGTGGGATATTGTTCGAAGTGTTCAAGACGCAGGCGAACGGACTGGTTCTAAGATACGAGTAGGAATAGTGAAAATTAGTTTTTACTACATTCATACGCTCAATCGGTTCATTAAGCTTTTCTTTCTCTTGTATTTATATTAATAAATATTTGATTTTGTTTTTCCACGTAAAATATTTTGTATTCTATTTTACATACATTCAAATTTTATATGCCTCATGTTTTTGGTTCACCACTTTTGAGTTCTGTGTAAAGGAGTTATCTCGTCAATAAAAATTACAGTTACGATTTATAGGAAAAATAAATTTGGGAAAGGATTCAATAGTTTCAGCTATTCGTAGATTAAGTGCCGAGTAGGCGACGAGTTTGTGTGAATTATTTTTAAAAACTGTAGATCGCTGCGGTTAAAATAAGAAACGGTTTAAATGAATATATTTAAATGTTTCAGACTGACCATACTCGTTCTAATAGTGGAAAGCCACTGGACGGACAGACCCAACAGCAAGCCCTTCGTCGAGAGCTTCGAGAACAATGCCACTTGCGCCTCGAACCAGGAGTACGAAATCGTGCGGGAGTGTCATCCGTGCACAGCTTTTGAAATAGCCAGCGAGAACATAGGAGTCTGCGTCCGCGCCAGATACAAGGAAGAGCTAAAGTGCAAAAACGGCGATACCGTAACTAGAAGGTAACTTTTTTCTCCAACTTTAATCTTTACTTCTTATCCAAGATGTTCGTACGACGATGTTTATCCGGGGTTTTCCGTGCGTTTCAGTTGCGACAAAGTTGCCTGGCTGGAGGAGAGATCTTTCTGGAAATTCGAGGGTCTCATGTGCGCGATTGCCATGACATCGTGCATCAGCGTATTCTGGAGGGAAAACGTTCTACGAAAGAGAATCATAAGAAAAGTTGCCAGACAGCTGAGAAATAGCGTCTGACAGATTTTTTTAATTTATTTTTTCAGAAAAAAGAAGTAAAAGAAAAAGAAACCGATAAAAAGAAAAATGAAGAAAACCAATGAGATATACCTGGAGATTTTTGCTCTGGATGATTCGATGTGCCTGGCGCCTATAGAAACTGTCGTCGGTCTCTTCACGATAAAGTATTGCGAGTCCGAGGCGAGCGTTAGACTCGTGAAGACCGCCGCGAAGTTCGAGAAACGACGAGGATATTCCGTCAACACAGGCGAATTCGATTACGAGGTATTGTCGATCGAGGATTTGCCCTACTACGCTGGATCTTGCGAATTGCCGAACGTAATCGTGAACGACGATACCGTGGTCGCCGGTCTGTGCGCGAGCCTGCGGCAAATAGTGAAGAGCACCATCGACCGGGATCCCGATCATCATTGTCGATCGTTGCTCGGTTTCAAAGACTCTTGCCTGCTGTCGCCTTCGGAATCGAGCGTCTGGACGAAATACTGCGAGATCGATCTACTCTCGACTCTTCACTCGCTCAACGACGACGTTCTCGCGGACTCCGTGCTGCCGTCGTCACTGGCGCGTTTCGAGGCTCACATGTCCGAGCCGGTGCGCTTGCACAACGTTTACAAGTACACGATGTCGAAGAAGTTCGCGGTAAACGGCACGGTTACGCAGGAGCGTGGCACGATACCCGAACACTTGTACGCCGAAGGTTCCTACATGACCCTAGCTGATATCATAATATTCGTCTGTATCCATATATTTTTTAATTTCATATCGAACGAGACAATGTCGAGCCTGTTGCCGCTGACGTCGAGATGGTACGACAGAATAACCGAGCACGAGCTCGCAAGGCAATGTTTGTCGTGCATTAATCTCGAGAACGGTCAACTGTACAGAACTGGCTACACGCTTCCCGTCGTGGAAAAGCAGAGTTTGTACAAGAGCGATCCCAAGAGATACAAGCCGCGAAATCGGATATACACGAGGCAGGAAGACATCGAGAGTTCGTTGCGATTGATCGAAGAATTGCCGGTGAGCGCCGAACTGGAGGAGGGACCGTTCGGAGCGGAAGTGGCGTTCGATTGGAACGAAGTACCCTACGAGGCAAGACCCGACGGCGGAGCCTTGCCGCTCACGCGACTCAAGAGAAAATTCGAACAGCTCGAGAATCTTTGCAAGCCTGTTTTGAGGCTGGCCAAGCCCGACGACGTGATCGTTGATTTTTGCTCGGGCAGCGGACATCTCGGTATACTCGTCGCTCATCTTCTGCCTCGATGCACTGTCGTGCTGCTGGAGAACAAGGAAGAGTCGCTGAGGCGATCGAGGGAGAGGGTCGTGAAGCTTCGTTTGACGAACGTAAAGTTCTATCAGTGCAATTTGGATTACTTCAAGGGCAACTTCGACATCGGTATGTCTCTGCACGCCTGCGGGGTCGCTACGGATCTTGTAATTCAGCACTGCATACGGAGAAAAGCGATATTCGTGAGCTGCCCCTGTTGCTACGGTTCCGTTCACGATTGTCATCACATAACATATCCGAGGAGCAAGATATTTCGGGAGAGCGTCGACACAAGGGGGTACCTGGTGCTCGGTCACGCCGCCGATCAGACTCACGACGAGAAGAATGCGAAGACCCGACAGGGCAACGAGTGCATGGCCATCGTCGACACGGACAGGCGGTTGCAGGCGGAGGAGTTCGGATACGTCGTTCACATGGCCAAAATGCGACCCGAAACTTGCACTCCGAAGAACCATTTGCTCGTTGGAATACCAAAGGAGCGGAACGAATTTCATCTTCAATAGGGCATTTCGATAATCCTGCAATTTTTTTTTTTCCCCCGGAGATTATGTGCATTCGATGATAGCTTAGGCGACACGTAAATGACGATGACAACGATTGTCGAGGCATTGTATTAAGAGATCTTTATTGATATGTACAAAAAAAGAGGAGATAAAGTTCACGAAATATACAAATTACTTTTACGTTATGCCTGTTTCTTCTTTTTTCCTTACACTTTTCCATAGTTTATCGATCAAAACACGCGCCGATACAGAAATTAGCGAAATTCTAAGGTGGCTAACCGAGGATCCTGGGAGACATCAGTTTCGGCTAAACTACTGATTTAAGCGCTGAGTACAATGTTCACCCGATAGATATAAGTTTGCGATATATTCCCGGTTTCGGATTACGATTTTTTGTTGCTTTCTTCTTTGTTTCGATTTAAAATACACTATTGACGATAAAAGTGCCTCGATAACGCAGGGCTTCTATTTACAAATGCACGTTGTGTAAGTTCGATCAAACATTCACAGAGCGTATCAACCGTCTTTCACTCGAGTAATCGAGCCATTGTCCTGTTTCCCTTTCCTTTTTTTTTTTTTTTTTTTTCTTGCAGACAATCGTGTTGTACGCTCTTCCACGGTGCTCACTGATGAAACAAAAAAGCTCGAAGCTTACAACGTCACGTGAAAAAGTTGACGATCCACCTCTTTTTATTCATTATCATTTCGTTTATTCAGAAGAAATTATTGTTGCAATTTGTCATGGGAGGGTGCCGATCTGCACAAAACACGCACAAAATTTACGAAAGGACAAAGTAATTTTAAAAAATATATATAATAACGAAGAGTCTCGTTGACAAAACAAAGCGTTTCGTAGATTTCATGAGTTTACATGAGCGTCTGAAAAAAAAAAATATTGAAATACATTGCGATAAACAAAGCTCGTTCAGCTGCTAAAAAAAAATGATTTCTCATCGAAACATTGCGTGTATCTTTATCTTCGCAGTCTATCGATATGACATTTAAAATAAAAGTATACAGAACAGTAATTCCGAGTTGCGATAGCAGAGTAATTGGATAAAATACAGCGTCGACGTGTGGACTACAATTGCCAGGGTAATATTACTTAATTTCGACAAGAACTTGTCGTTCGCTAGTCGACAAAATGAGCAAACAAAATTATTTACTCCTTTCCCGTGTCTCGTCGTCGATCGACCCTGGCATTGTATTTTCCAATATTAAAGTACAATATAAATTAAATATAGACTTAGCGAAACTCCATCAACTTTCAATATGCCATTGGGGGGGGAACCTCTAACGCAAAGATTTTTGTATGCATCGTATTCGCATATAACTTCAACTAGTGAGTGAGATCAAGTTTTAATAACGAGGTGTGTGTGTGTTTGTATGTGTGTGTGTCTCATCACTCGTTTCGAAGTTAACAATAGGGGCGGTTTCAAAAGTCGGCGCGCGCGCACACGAGCAATTTTAACCAGACTATAAAAAAAAACATATTCGATCATCTTCAACCACGTTAAAACAAAGCACGAGTGCTCCCTTATCGAATAAACTTTAATATTCTCAGCCGGTTTGCTGTTTTTTTTTTATTTTCATTTTTTTTTTTTTTTTTTTTTTTTTAAGGAGCTTCTAAACTGGACATTCTACATGTTCCGGACAAGTGCGCTATAAACTTCAACCACAAACACGGATTACGTCGATATCGTCTACCACGGATGGACTCTTAATTGTTCATGCCGGAAGAAAGATACATTCGAATCATTATCGAACCCGGACCTTCAGTTATGCTTCGGTACCGCTTTCGATATTTTCTTTTCAATTGGGGGTTCACAATAATTTCTACGCAAGAGAAACGGAAAGGGAGAGGTGAGGGGAAAAAACCAAGCGCGGCACGGGTATCGATTCCGCTAGCATAGTGTTCCGGATGACGGCAGAATATATATGTATATACATATATTCCTGGGAACAAAATAACGATTGGTCGCGGATAAAATGGGAGACGTGTCTTGAACCGACGAGTTGTCGAATGCGGCGAGTTTTGCCTCGCTCTGCCAGAAAGTAATTGACTCCGTTCCCAAAAAACCGCCTCCCATCGATTTTTCTATTCGCTATAATGGAACGAGAATCCTCGCATCATCCTAAAATCACGACAGCGATCGGCAGGATTGTCGATGCCCCAACCGGGTGACGGTTATTAAAAAAAAAAGCACGTTAATCGCATCGAATCGATTGTACGCGCTCCGCGAACGTCCGTCCAGTGCGCACGAGTTACCGATCGATAGCCCCAGGATTACCTGCCGAATTTCGACAACTCGTACGTGCGATTTTCGTCACGCGACAAATATATATATGTATAACGCCACGATCTCGCGACTAACTCTCCCTCGATAAAGACACGAGATTGATAAATTTGAAAGATATTTTGTTCTTGTTTTGTTCTGCTTTGTTTTACGATATAGAAATGGATAGAGAGACAGACGAGATCGGCCGGTTAAGAAGCTCGTTAATTTACGAATCTATACAGAACTGGATAATGGCGTTATCGTTAGTTCTCGGTAAAATTCAAGTGATGGATCACGACTCTCCATTGCCGCTGTCGTCGCCGTCCTCGTAATCACTCGCGCTCAATTCATCCTCGTCGTCGTCGAGCTCGTACTCGTCATCGTAGAAATCGGTCATGTCGAGTTGCTGCTCGGCAGGCCTCGCTCGTGTCTTTATGCAGTAATCCTCCAGTGTCACCGGAACGACGATTCCCTCCTTCTCAGCTTCCATCTTCGCGGCTTGAGCTTGTTTCCTGGATAGACACAGAAAAAACAACATTTATTTATTTATTTATTTTTATTTTTTTACTGTTTTTCGTCACTGCTCGATCGATCAAAACGCCGGCGTCTTTTTCGAGGCGGCCGTTTCGACGATTCCGTTCGATCGACGATTAATTCTCACCTGATTATGTTTTCGTACTCTTTGTCTCGGCCCTTGGAGTCGCGCCAACGTCGGTACATAACGGAGGCGTCGACGTTAGCCGGGCTGAATGTGTTTGGCTCGTTCAGTAGCGATATAACCGACAGAAGAATTGTCCTAACGAAAAATAATTCACGACAATTATTCTTGCAAATATCGTAGCGATTCAATATTTTTTTCTTTAATTTTTTTTTTTTTGTCCATGGCCAGTTCATTTAATTATGTATCATCAAAATTGTTTGTTCAACGAATGTTTTGTGGCCCACGCGACCGGTCACGCCGAGCGAGCTCCGTTCGTTACGCTCTTCGAAGACGTCCGTATTGCGCGACGACGATTGTATCCTCGGCGACTTTCTCACCTGACGTTTTGCGTAGGATTCCACCTCTCGCATGGCAACTCGCCGCTCTGTGGATCGTCTACCGGTGGATGCAGAATCGAAATGCAGAGATCTCCGTTCTGAGGAGGGAAAGAAAAGAAAAACATTAATCAGTATCATTGAAAACAAAACAAACAAAAAAAGTAGAGGCGAGAGATGGAGAAGCGGGAAGTGAATAGAGAGACAAGCTCGTCGAGGCTGAAAAATCGTAATCTCGCTGTATTGATTCAACATTGGTTAAACGAGGAAGAGGCCACTCTCGCGGAGTTCCAAAAACGGACGACGTCCGAGAGGCCTCGAGGTTCAAGGGCAATTGTGATCAATGCCTCGGAGAAGCCAGCACGGGCTCCTCGGTACAACGAAAATTATCAGGAAGGCAACAAGGCGGAAGGGACGGAAGCCATTCGACCGAGGGGGAGAAAAGCTTTTGGGTCGGAAGGACGGTGTCCCGGAGGAGGTGGCGCGTGCCGCCAATGGCGGTACCCGTTCGTCCACGTAAAACGGGTGACCTCATCTCGACGGTATTGGTGCGGGGAACTGGAGCTCGGCAAGTAGGACAAGGCGACTCTCCGCCAGGCTAGCGCTACCAGCATTATTTCACTCGAAATCCATACTTAAATATTTGCCGATGTACTCGCGAAGGATAGTTCACAGACGCGAAATGATATACGATCCTTCGTATTATAATCGGTCTACCGCTTTGATTTTTGCACCTATTTCGATTCTCTCCTCCCGTCCGGGATAAATCACGAACCATTATTATTGGTATTAATATAAATAATATTACTTCTGTGAATATGTGTGTGAATATGTGTGTGAGTATCTGCGTGAGTATCTGTGTGAGTACCTGTGTGAGTATCTGTGTGAGTACACTGAGAAAAAGGATGGTATTTCCTACTATAACGAATAGTTCCCAGAGGGGACGTCTATATAGATAGTTTGTGATAGTATATACTCAATTGATTAAACTATAATTATAGTTACAACTATAATTTTTGGTCATTGTCGTAACTATAAAATAAAGACGTCCCCCCTGGGAACTATTTACTATGTCAGTTTTTCTCAGTGTGTATCTGTGTGAGTACCTGTGTGAGAATCTGTGTGAGTACCTGTGTGAGTATCTGTGTGAGTATCTGTGTGAGTACCTGTGTGAGTATCCGTGTGAAAATCTGTGAGTGTATGTGAGTATCTGTTAGTGTCCAATCGACATGAATTTTATATTATTGTTATTATTGTTATTATTGTTATTATTGTTATTATTGTTATTATTGTTATTATTGTTATTATTGTTATTATTGTTATTATTGTTATTATTGTTATTATTGTTATTATTGTTATTATTTTGAAGATACGACTGATATACAGAGGTGGATGTCAGAGTGACCTCGACTTGACGACGCGTTGCCGTATGCCAGTGGAACGCGACAAGTGGGACAAGGTGGAAGTCGGTGTGTGTGTGTGTCTCCTCTCACCTTCTTATTATCAACTCGCCCTTCACCCCCCGCCGCTCTTCGGATCTCGTAATGAGGAGGTCTTAGGGCGCCCCGAGATGCTCGACCCTCAAACGTCGTCGACGTCTTCTTCGTCGAGGCGGTGCTTGGCACACGCGAATATACAGACGGCATGCACGTAGCCCATTAGCCGGTACGTATTATTATTGCGTCTGGGATTTTTGATGAAACAATTTACCCTCGATAATGCAACCACGGGTCGCCGAAACTGAGGGAAGGCTGGTCGTGAGAAAATTTCTTCGTGACGGACACGAAAAGAGAAGAACAAAAAAGATTGTTACCGTTACCGATTTCCTACTTGACTTCCGGTCAAATATACGTGGAATAACGTAATACATGGAAACATATTGCCAGAAGGATTTTTTTGGAACTTTCAATTTTTCATTGCGGCGATCTTTCCTTCACATTCATTGATTCCTGTTCGATAGACATTAATGCCTGAAAAAAATCGTAAAGTCGGTAATGGAAATCGGAGAAAGTCGTTCATCGAAGCTATATTTCACGGGTAGCGCGGGCTTGTCTGCGTTTGCAAGATGACTGCGATCAACATCCTCATCGTCACGCCATCGGCCACGCAACACCGGGCGAAGAGTGAAGAAGCAGCAGCAGCAGCAGCACGATTCTCTTCGGCAAACTAATTTTCCTCGCTAGCTCCGAGATTCTAACGGTAAAGCGAGCCTGATAAAATTTTCTCGGTGGCCACCGGGGAGGAGCTCCACGGTCTAGGAACTACGACAACGACTAAGCGAAGATTGCTGAACGTCGAGGACAAGAACGAAACCGGTTTCATGGTAATGCGAAAGATACTCAGTCGGAAAAAAACGAATTAATTTTTTTTTTGCTTTTCAAGGGTCCTCAACATTTTGGGCAAAAGTGAATAACTACACCGAAAAAATATTGGCGGGCTGCCAAAGAAAAAACATTTTGTTTCAATTCCACTGTCGATTCTTACAATACCATGCGATATTGAAACAACGACGGCAAGACTGTCAAGGTGACATTTTATCGTTTAAATCCCGTATGTAATTGTAAGAATCGAAAATAGAATTGAAACTTTTTTTTTTTGGCAGCCCGCAATCAAATTTTACTTGAATCATTGATATAGTTTTTTTGTGTATCGGCTTCGTCTACACCCAGAAAAATCATTTCTTTGACGGCCACCGTTTATTTTGTTTAAGTAAAATATTTATTTGATTTAAATAAATATTTATTTGATTTAAATAAATATTTATTTGATTTAAATAAATATTTATTTTAATTAAGTAAATAGTTCATTAAATGAAATGAATATTTATTTTAATTAAGTAAATAGTTCATTAAATGAAATGAATATTTATTTTAATCAAATGAATATTTTACTTAAAACCAAATAAACGGTGGCCGTCAAATAAATTATTATTCTGGGTGTACCTTTAGTCTTCCTCAGAAACGTATGATAACCTTGCAACAGAGAAAAAAGGAAAATGGGATTACCTCGCTGTGTATTCCTTAATTCATCCGTTTCTGTCGGTACAGTCGAGACGAATTTCAAATACATTTGAGACGTATTACATACGTTCTTTTCCCACTTTCATGTGCTCCTCAATCGACACGTTTCTTTCGCTAACTGCATTTGAGATAATTCCATAGATAAATAGACAAATGTCTCTGTAACACGACTTCCGGTGTGAAAATCTTTTGCACCGGAAATGAAGTCGCGCAAAAAAAATTTGAAAAACTTAGTTGTGACGTCACTTCCCATTTCAAAATACAATTTTTCGACTGGAAGTGACGGTATACCGAAAATACGTCACTTCCGGTGGAACAATGAGATTTTCAAACCGGAAGAATACGTCACTTCCTGTTTGAAAATCTCATTGTTCCACCGGAAGTGGCGTCAGACCGATATAAGTCACATCCAATTTGAAAATCTTGATCTTTATCCGAAAGTGAAGTTTTCCCGCATGAAGTCACTTCCGGTCGAAAAATGAGGTTACCAAACAGGAAGTGACGTGTTTCCGGTATGACGTCATTTCCAGTCGAAAAATGAGGTTTCCAAATCGGAAGTGACGTATGACGGTATGACGTCCATTTCCGGTGCAAAAGTGAGATTTTCACACCGGAAGTCGTGTTACAGAGAAAATTTCATATTTTGAAATTTGACGTAAATTCATCCACAATCCATCTTCTTCGTGACGTCAATATCAATAATACAGCGATCAACAAGCTTTATCTCATGTTTGTGTTTATTATCTGTCAGATATATACGTAGAAGACAGAGGCTCGAAAAAGTGAGGCTTTCCGTGTGCTATTCAATCGGCACAAAAAAGCAAAAGAAAAATAAAGAAGAGAAAAGAAAAAAACGAGGGCGAATAATAAATCGTAAAATTCTCGAACGCTCAGCTGCGCTCGCGGCGGGATATTCGAATGGGACGATGAGACTGGCTGTCGCTCGCGGTGGTGGTGATGTATACGTGCATGTGCATAGCCGAAAGACCGAGTAAGGACCATTTAAATATATAGAACGATATCTTTGTCCGCAAGCTCGGTGGATAGCTATACACTGTTCGTGCCGCAGTGGCAGATGCGGACGTAGCTTAGTCGTATATGCACATTCGATGGCAGCGAGCCAAGGAACCAAATGTGAGGCTCAGCCCCGCGCCACTTACAAAACCCGAGCGATGCTGGTGAAATCCGTTCGGTGATTTTCTAACTCTAACCCCCCATCTATCCGTCCATCGATCTTTTTGTGTTCTTGACAAAATGTTGCTAACGAGATAGCTTAACGGATATGTATGTCAACGAGCCGTGAAGATAGTGAAAAATCTGTAGCGGAAGCTACTTGTAGAGACCCTCGAATTTATATTACATCTATACTTTATTCCGTCAACATCCCACGGAACTACACAATCCTCACCGCGATTTACTCCTTTGTTCCCTATCGCGGGCGACAAAGGGAGGACGCTCTCTGTGTTTCGTTCATTCGACGATATTCTGCCTCCGCCTCGGTAGATGCAAAAATAATTTTTTTCACCCAGCTTTTCGGGCCGAGCACTAATCGATTGGTTCATCTTTCTTCTTTTAGCATGGGTCACCTCGAGCCTTGTTTGGATTGTACATTTTTTTAAAGTGAAACTTTTTTAGGCACGGTAGTATTTTCATTTGCAACTTTGTGCATTCAACTTGAATAAATTTTTGTGATTATTACAATTATAATTTTTTTTTTTTCAATTCAAGCATAGCATTGTTGTTTTTCCTGCGAACTCACCGGCAGAAGTTTCACTTTTAACGCAACAAACTTTGAACGCTCGATTTTTTTTTAAAGATTAGTCATGGCGAGTGAACGATCGTTGAAGGGTCACGAAACAGTTTTATACTCTTCATCGATTCTTTCGCTTTGTCATTCAAGACTCGACGGTCTATCTATGACGGTCTCCATCGAAGCTGCAAAGCTCGTCGTAGAACCCGCCTGTTCACCTTTTTTTCCCATTATCCATCCATCTATCCGTTAGTCCGTCTTTCCGCGTCATGGCAACCATTTCAGGCGTGTAACTACGAGCAGCAAAGTCCTCGTGTTGTATTCTGTGCAATAAATGTAGGAGCTACCAGTCGATTTAACGATAATAACCCGTATAGATAAGCAAACGGAGAGAACCCACGGGTTTTCCAGGTAAAAAAAAAAAGAAAGTAGCGTGACAAGAGCAATTTATCTACCGGGAGTGAAAATGTGGAGGCTACGGTGGGAATGTAACTTCGTCGAGCGGAGCTATATATAGAATTACCAGAGTCGAGAGAGAAAAAAAAAAAAAAAAGCGTCAAAGTCGCCAGAGAAAATGTTCCTCCGATCTCGTCCAAGATAATTCACGAATCTCCTGCGCGACGTCCACAAAAGTCACGAAACCGGAGGCTTCGTTACTCGTCGAGTTTGGAGGGAAGCTCGAAAAAAAAAATGTTCTCTCCGCTAATCGCGAGGGTCACACAGAGGCGAGGCATCGGTGTGAGGAAAATCGTTGCGAAAATAAATAATCCGAGTGCGAGCGCGCTTCGACGAGCGGGACGGCGAGGCAGGGGCGGCTTTTCCTGGGCAAAGGGCACACGCACTGGGTGAGCACGAAATTAAAAGGCTCGGGACTCTGAACAAAAAAAAAAAAAGAAGATAAACCAACGAAACACCCACTACGTATTAAAATAAAAAAATATAATCTCCTGATACGACTCACGTTAATTAAAAAATGAAACGACCTATCTCCTTGTTTACGATCGTTATGAATCCGAGTGGAAAATAAAGTTTACATGCACAATGTAATGAAAAAAAAAAATATATATATATATATGTACATATACATATAAATACCCTACAATGCAATATTTTATATAATCTGATATACATTTTTATTTTTTCCATAAAAACGTAAAGGTAACTGAACATCAAGAGCGCGAGAAAATAACAGAGGTACATCCGATCCGCCGCTCAGCGAAAGAAGGTAGAGTTCGTCAGAGTGAAAGAGAAACTGGAGCCTCCCGAGCTGCCGTCGTGGCAGCAGCAGGCGGGATTTTGCCAGACCGTCGAACTCGCCGCTTCGGGGTGTTCGGATTATTCCCACCGTGTCTTTTTTTTTTCTTCGTAAAACGTAACTGCGTAACAGCGTCTCCCCTTACACACGTAACACCGTAACCGCGTCACAGAGGACGACTCGGATACGGAATGAACGTGCGTCATACGGCGCTCGATATCAGCCCGACCGCCTCGCTGCCGGTCTGCAGCAACGTCGGACAAAGAAAAGCAAAGTGCACGCGCATGCTCGACGAGGAGATAACGAAGGTAATTGCTGTACACCCGGTATACAGGGAATCGCGTATCTTACGGTATCCTGTACGGAGCGAAGGAGACGCGTCCTTACGTCGTGCTGCTGGTACGTGAGCGGCCTGGCGAACGGCCGAGAGTAAACGACAAAGAGCCTCTCTTTTCGTACTACCGCGATACAACGTCGTTTACCGTGCCCGAATAACATCCCCACCGCTCGGAGAATTAAAATTATTGGGACCTGCACACGCGTTCTTTTTTCTACTTTCGTAGTTTCAACTTCGGTAGTTTCATTTACTTGTAGTTTAACCAAAAAAAAAAAAATGACTTTTCCTTTGTTCGCTCTGCCAGGAGTCGTTGACTCTTGTTAACTGTAGCGCTACCGGAAGTTTTACTTACATTGACGGATGGTCAAATTATTTTGTTCTTATTCGCACCTGCTAAACCGGCATTTTTAAACAGGGAATATTGTGTATATCGATATACAGAAGCCACTATCGTAAAACAGAAGAGCGACCTGCATTGGTCGGATCAAAATGCCTGTCGAGGCGTTATTTGATTATTTTTGTCTTTTACGTTGCTTCGCTTATGCCGTTTTTGTTTCCGCCGAGATATTTCATTCGTTGACAGACGCTGTTGACCCAAGAATGGTTACGGGGCGACAAAGTGCCGCTTTTTTCGAGCTACACTAGGACCTCGATTTTTGCGCCCTCGCTTTCCTCAACAGTTTCCCCCACGGAGCGAATATCGATCGGCGCGGCCCGTGGAGGGGGAGCTATGGGCCATGCTCGACAGTTAGTATGGGCGAGGCATGTGCAACCTCGATTTTGTTGAGGCGAAGTGAAACACGTTCTCTGCCGCTCTCTCCCGCTCCACTGTAAGACCAATGCCGCTATCTCTCTCGCACTCACGGCTCCGTCACGTGACATTCAGTTCACCTTAAAGCTGCTCGCGCACAAATCTACGTACGGAACGCAGACAGACCGTATCCACACACAGCCGTGATTGGCTGATGCTCGCGCAGTGGTGTCCGATCTGATCCGATCGACTCGTGTGTGTGACGGAAAACGGCAAACGTTGTTTTATGTGCGAGCACATAAAACAACTTTTATGTGCGAGCACCTTGAGTGTGATGCGGAGCCATTCCCGCCGCTGTTAACGAAATCGAGGTCCTGGTGTACCGCAATATAACGTTGTGTACCGTGTCGAAATAATATACCTTCTGCTCGAAGAATTAAAATTATTGAGACCTGCACACACGTACTTTCTTTATACTCTGGTAGCGTCGTTTACCTGTAGTTTAAAAAAAAAATGATTTTTTTATTCTCTCTGCTAGGAGTCGTTGACTTTTGTTAACGGTACTGGCGTAAATCCGCTGCCGGAAATTGTACCTACATTCGCGGATGGTCAAATTATTCTGTTCTTAGTCGTATCCGCTAGACCCGCTTCTTGAAACACCCAGAAAAAAGATTCATTAAAACCAAATAAGTACATTTCGATCTTCAAATGCCGTTTATTAAGATAAAATAAATGTTTATTTACCTCAAAGAAATCCTTATTAGATTCAACGAACGGCTATTATTTACTCTCGGTAAAAAAATGTATTCAATGTGACTATTTATTGATTTTGTACTATAATATTAATGTTTACACAATGCAAAGAAACCGAATATATGAAAATATGGTTTTAAATAGGTATTTATTAGCGTTAAATAAGTTATATATCTGACTTCAAGAAAACGCGGCCATAATCCGGCAGCGCGCCGAACGAACTTCGAGATTGGTTATGAGTATAACTAATGTCAATGTGTGACGTGAGCAGTGAAAACAGGAGTCGTTAATGGAGTGTGTGCATATTTAATAATAAAACATTGCTTGTTGATGCTTCGTCGATAATAAGAATTACTTATTCAACAAAAAATTCGTTTCTGCGTCATTCATATATCACATTATTTCCATACGATCAAAAGCAACAGGTCTGTCGCCAAGTAATCGAAAGATTTATTTGACACAAATATCTGTTCATTAGATCCAAATAAACATTGTTGAATAATAAGAATAATACTATAAAGCAAATAAATATATTAAAAATTGATAAACGCTCTATTAAGTTATGAAGCAAATAAACATTATTTTTCGTCCTCAATAAATTTTCTTTGATCGGATTGAACTTTTTTGTCGCTGGGTGAGCGTGGAACTACGTATCGATGTACGCAAGCCACTATGGTAAAACAGAACAGCGACAGGCATCAGTCGTATAAAACTGCGTGCCGAGATATTATATTTGCTTTTCATATTTCTTTCGCTTATCCCGCTTTTGTTTCCTCCGGGATATTTTATTCGTTGACACACGCTGTTGACCCGAGAATGGTTGCGGGGTGACCAGCGAACCGAAAAATTTGATGCACCGACGGCCGAGGGTGCGGAGAGCGAAGCGGAGGCCAAAGGCAGCCGGAAAGCAAGAAGACACGGAGGGCCAGTCGCACGTGCTGCGCCGAGCCTCTACTGGCGTGTGCGGGCGAAGGGGGGGGGGGGGGGGGGGGGGGGCTCAAACGGGCGGTGTATGACGGAGGGACGCATATAACGAGATACAGAGTAAATGTGAAGTGGTAAAAGCAAGAAGGATAGATAGAAGGCAGGGGAAGTGAAAAAAAGATAGTGGCAGCGAGACGGGGACGGAGATAGAGTGAGGGAATGAGAAACAGAGAGCGGGTGAGATAGGTATGAGGGAAATCGATAATTCTCGTGTTCACTCACCTCGTACACGTTCGGGTGCCAGACTTTTGTCATGAAGCGGATGCTCGGTGGACTGTACGGATAATCCGGTGGAAACTTCATGTGTGCCTGAAAAAATTAATGGAAACAATTTTTGAAATTGCATTTGTGTGTTTAAATAGTTTATCGACATTTTCGATTCTATCAATTTGTTAAGCAGGCAATGTTTTTCCTTTGTGATTTAGATTCACCGATCACTTTGGTCTAGTGGCTAGAATAAAGGCCGCGAAAAAAAAGTATCGAAAGGTCTTGGGTTCGAAACCCGGTACCGTCTTGCTGGAGGAAAAATAATTTTTTTTTTCTTTTTTTTTTATCCCCTATATTCTTTTGAAGGCCTTATCTTCTGTGTGCCATCTAGCCAGTACTCTCGTATTAATTTTTTGTCGAATTTCAATCACTTGTAAAGTTCACGGCCGCAGCCGCTGTTACCCCCCATACTGTATCGCATTTGCACGAGGGCGCAGGGAAACTGCGGAAAACCTGCGCCGATACAGTCGGTCATTCCAACTGAGTCTTGATGTTTGTACTCGATACTTCGAGTACGAACATCAATCCTCAGAATTCGACCTCCCGCTCAACGGTTCCAATGCGCCAGTTAGTGCACGGCTTGGCGGTCACCCATCCAAGTACTGACCGCGAACGATTCAGCTTGACTCTGGAAGACCACCGAAGCCGCACACCAACCGTGCATCCACCGCTGTCGGTCGAGGAAAAATAATGTGACGCGACGCAGCTCCTGACATCTGTTGTACGATTTTCGATACATGTCAGTGGACGTCCAATGTTTAATGCCAGCAATCGAGGCGACGTAGCTCCGGCACCGCGAAGCGAACCTAGAAGACCGACTTTTACCGACACCCAAAAGTACAGTTAAGTCTTTAAGATAGTACTTGCGGGTACTGTCCCGACAAACGTGAGTTTCAGAGAAAATTTCGAACACTTCTCGATGAAATAATAATCTGAAAAAAATCAAATGTATGGGATGTGCTGCAAAGATTGTTTCTGTGAAATAATAATGCCAATTATTCATTGACAAATTGAAGATAAAAATTATTATTCAACAAATTACCCGGCAACTTAACTATTTTCCTTCGTAAAAATAATTCGTTCATTTTTCCGAATACGTATGCATTTTTTCAGAATTTTATGTAATCTGTGAAAATCGCGATTTTTCTATGTTCAAGCTGTGAAAAAACGCAATTGATACAATTAAAATACACTTGATTTTTTTTAACAACGACGGCAAGACTGCCAAGGTGACATGTTGTCGTTTCAATCCCGTATGCGATTGTAAGAATTTCAAGTAGAATTGAAATAATAATTTTTTTTTCTTTGGCAGCCCGCAAGTGAATTTTGCTAGAGTCATTGATATTTTTTTCAGTGTATAACCACAGCAGTTGATGCGACGTTAAATAAAAATAATTTTTTAAATATTTCGATACGACGGATGGAACATGATCGGCGATCACGGAAAACGATGATGCAGATTAGAAGCGCTTTATAGCATCCGGGTTCGCGTGTATCGGGAGACGCTCGGTACACCTTAACGTTCGTATTGATCGGGAACCCGTTGACGGCCCAAATATCCCTGGGCATTCTTTGGGACACCCTCTAGAATTAACCTACTTTCGCTCCGTAGCCGCACAGCAGGCACTCGGCGTATCCCGTCGTGACCTCCGAATATCGTCCTTGAAGCGTTTCGCTGACTCGACCCCGCGAACTTGTCCGGACTAACGCGTACGCGTCGCGCACTCATGGCGCGAGAATTTTATCGGCGAATCGCTGACGTTGCTTTATTGCAATTACACATAAAAAAAAAAAAAAAAAAAAACAATACAGAGCCGCTCGTGAGTCCGGAGTCAACCGTAAGTTCTTTTTTGTTTACAACGAGCATAATACAAACTTTCTTTCAGGGAAAAAAATAATGACCTTCGAGCATTCCGGAGGAGGCGAAAGATAGATAATCGACTTTTATACCCCGAACGTGCGAAAAGTGTCGACGATAATGGTACTCGAGTGTGGGATGCTTCAATAATGCACGAGGTGCCGCCGGCACGTGGCGGGTAAGCGCTATCGACTACTGTGTTACGTGATAGCCTGACCGCACGGTGGGGTAAAATATAGATAAGCTAGAAAAAAAAAAAAAAAAAAAAAAAAACTGTTCGGTAAAAACGCGATGGTAATAATAAAAATACAAAATACAGCGGATATAAAAATACTAAATGTCGAACCCGCTGCGGTACGGGATCGATCGATATGTGACCGAGAGTGTACGAGTCGGGATGAATCGAGCTTTCGTGTGTTGGATCGATCGATAAATTCGAACGACACGCGATATTGTCGCTGCACGTATACACAGATAATAATATCTCTCATTGCAATCCGAGAGCATTGTGCAGCGTTAGACGGTGGGCATCTGGGCGGTTAGTGTGAGAGCTGTATTAGCGGGATGGAACACGAACGACCGTCCGATCGCTTGTGTACCCATCTACATGAACAGAGGCCTCGGGGTCTTTCGTGTGTTCGCGTCAAGGTCGACTTCGAGCTAAATTGCCGCTCAGCCACATCGAACACTCGGTCTCCGTGTTCGGTCTTCGGTGCCGAGAGCGTCGCGGCCGAAATATCGTTGCGAAAGAAAATTTTAAGTCTCAAAATAACAGGTACATCACGATGGCCTGTGAAAACAGTGGAAATAGCATATTAGGCTACAAAGGAGGGCAGCGTGCGATTTTCGCCGAGCGTTAAGTTTACTGCCCGAGCGCAGCAGCGAGAGCAGAAATCATGCGACGTCAAAATTCGCTTCCTTCCGTGTAGCACACGATACTTTTTTTTCCGACTTCCGTTAAAATAACCAAATTTCTTGCGTCGCAAAATCGTCATATTTGCGAACAAAGATTGCTCTCCCGGAAGTAACGGAGCTTCCAGAAGGAGTAATTAGTCCTATTTTTTCCTAGGAATAATGAGTCCTATTTGGTCCTAGGGACTTTGTCCTAATGTTCATCGGTCAATAACTTCCGATTTTCCGCCCGTGTAGCATACGATACTTTTTTTCCGACTTCGTTAAAATCACCACATTTCTTGCGTCGCAAAATCGTCATATTCGCAAACGACCATTACTCCCTCGGGAGTAAAAGAGCTTCCCGAGGGAGTAATGAGCCCCATTTTTTCCGAGGGAATAATAAAACAGTACTGCGCATGCGCACGGGTTAATAATGATCATCGGTGAATAATAAGTGATTTTCCACCCGTGCATCATACGGTAGTTTTTTCAGACCTCGTTAAAATAACCACTTTTGCGAATGACCATTGCCATCCCGGGAGTAAAGGAGCTTGCCGAGGGAGTAATGAGCCCCATTTTTTCCAAGCGAGTAATTAAGCGCACAGATTGATTGATAATTATCCTTGGTCAATAACAGGCGATTTTCCGCGCGTATTGCAACCAAGGAAGGTAAATTTTAGCGGAGTCGGGGGAAAAAAAATTACCTCACCTTTCACTGACCCTTCCATCATGAACTATAATCGGGCGATATGACTTCGATTAGGATTTCATGAACAATGATCAATTGATATAATTTAATGAAATTTTACAAATTTTACGATCGAGTGGTGCAACTACGATTACAAATTATCGGGGGTATTATTTATAAGGGATTTATCGTTAGGGATCTGAATTGTGTGAAACGAACGAAATACGGGAAAATTGAAAATTGTACGGTGAGTCAATAATTCCGACATAAATACGTCGTCTCTCTAAGCGTTTATTCATTGGTCGGTTTATCAAAAAATAATAAAAACGTATGGAAAAAAAGGTTTTTCTCCTATCGAGCTATAGGTAACGTATGCTGCAGGGATTGGGAGAGCAGCCCCCGCAGAGACTTTTGATCCGTGACCCACTTGGAGCACGTAAACCCTCCTCGAAGAAAACGACGTGGAGCCGACTACTATGCATACCGAATAACTCGAGGGCATCGTGTACATATTATATATATATATACATATAACGTACATTAGCAAGTCTTGAGAGCCGTTTACCGAACAAGCTTCCAGTTTTATCTGACGATCGATATTTCGATCCCGAAGATCGACGGAACGGATCGAAGTATTTGGTCCGGTTGAATTGACGAAGGTGACTTTTTGCACGATCTATTTACGGAGGCCTTTTGAGAAACGCTCGCGCTGGCTGTGGACTCTGCCGTGCCGGGTTCAAAATACTCGGGGAGAAAAAAAATCGCCTACGTCCTCGTGCAAGATTGCAAATTGTTTTTTTTTTTTTTTTTTTTCTCATCGTCGTTTCTCCTCAAGCTCATCATTGGCCTAACAGGTATAATTATTTCGTCAAGCTTTCCTCGAAGAATCCGTGGAGTTATTTCAGAGCGAATTCGCAACGGACGAGGTGGAATATCTAGGAGAATCTAGCGCTGCTAGAGAACATCGGAGTGAGAGAGGAAGGGCGACGGATGGAGGACAGAGGGAAATTCTCCGTTGCGCGGGTGGGCAGAGTTGTATCGGCTGAGCGCACCGAGAAATCCAGGCTACGCTTCTGGCGCGTCGTAGCTCTGTGGGAAGATCTCTCGGTGCGATGCTGGCTGACTCAGGAACGTCTGAGATCCCCTCGAACAATCGGACGCTTGGAATTACGACGACGAATATTACATCGGGTCGGTTGAAGCTCCGACGGCTCGAGCGGGATCGTACAAGTAGCTCACCGCAACATGGTGGCGAAAATAATAACCCAGCATTTTTCCAGATTTCCCTGACCTAAGGCCATAATATTTGGTAATGTCAATTTTTTATCAGTGCACAAGGATAGATCGAATAAAATCAAAGTAACGACACTCGAATCGAAACTAGAGTCTCAGGCGGAGTCTCGTTTCGTCGGATCCGCTGGGCGATACGTATATTCCTATATCTTTGTAAAAGGGTTTTTTCCCGGTTAAATAAATAAAGACATAATTGAGGAAATAAGTTAATTGATTAATTTATATACATATATGTCGAACAATCCGACGCTTGGAATTACGGCGACGAATATTACATCGGGTCGGTTGAAGCTCCGACGGCTCGAGCGGGATCCTACAAGTAGCTCACCGCAACATGGTGGTGAAAATAATAACCCAGCATTTTTCTAGATTTCCCTGACCTAAGGCCATTATTTTTAAAAATTTCAATTTTTTTGTCAGTTCAGAAGGATCGATTGAATAAAATTGAAGTAATGACATTCGAATCGAAACTAGAGTCTCAGGCGGAGTCTCGTTTCGTTGGATCCGCTGGGCGATACGCATATTCCTATATCTTTGTAAAAGGGTTTTTTCCCGGTTAAATGAGTAAAGACACAATTAAGTAAAAAGTTAATTAATTAATTGATTAATTAATATATATATATATCGAACAATAAGATGCTTGGAATTACGACGATGAATATTACATCGGGCCGGTTGAAAGTCTGGTCGGTCGAGCGGGTTCGTAGAAATAACTGTGGCCACAGAAAACAGTAAAAAAAAATAATCCCAAACTTTTCCCTGATTTCTCTGACCGACGGCCATTATTTTCTTTAAATGTCAATATTTTTTAGTGGACAACGGGCTGTTAAATAAAATTGAAGTAACGAAACTCGATTCTCTGGCGGAGTCTCGTTTCATCGGATCCGCCGCGCCATGTGTACATTCATATATATATATATATATTCTCGGCAGTGCTCGAGAAAAGTTCCCACCTGGCGCAAGCCCGGTGAAAGGATGTGTTCGCTGGCTGGCTATACACGAGATCTCGGGTTCTCCGTACCGGCAAGGGAGAGAGAGAGAGGAAAGTCGCTCGTCGTGCCCTACTATGTATAGCGAACGACCTCTGCCGTTCGCTGTACTCAACGGGCAACGGCTCTTGCGAGAAAAACTAGGAAGGAGGCAGGCAACGAGTCGTCGAAAGCCTCCCGAGAAGAGCGTAATAATCCCCGCAACGGTGAAAACGGAAGTGTGAAAAAAGCCACCAAGTTCGGCAGCACGAAAGTGACGAACGGGCACAAACACACAATCGGATTCCCGAGCGAAAGTGTTTAGCTCGTTCTCTCGTCGAGGGCCGGCTCGGCCCAACATCGTTCGAGTATCGCTGAACATTATTATGCAATCCCAAGCGAATTAAAAAAAAAAAAAAAAAACAATTATCTAAACAAAATTAATAAACAACAAAGTAAAATAAAATTATTGAATAAAATTTCATTCACGCAAGAGAATCGAGCAGACAGGCGGGCCCCGTTGCCCTCCTTGTTCTCGCCTCGATTAACTTATACTAAATCGCGTTGCAGGACGAACCGTCGTGCGTTATGCAATTCGTAGAGTCCTGCTGGTTCACGGCTGTCTGGCGTGCAAAAGCAAGCGATTCGGAGACTGGTTTAGAAAGCGGTGTTCTTCGTTCACAGTATACCACATTCGTGCAGTCCCAAGGGGGGAGGGGGAGGGGGAGGGGGGGGGGGGGGGCAATTTATCATCGATAGTCCGAGCTCGTTGAGCGTGCATCGACTGCCACCGCGAAATATTTTTTTTCACGATGAAAATAGCATTAACGATTTAAAATAGCGATTGTAACGCCCCCCCCCCCCCCCCCCCCCCCCCCCTCTGCCTCCTCTGCGTCCCTTCGTCGGTATCGTTACACAATCGAGACTCGCGTGCCCTTATGCTGCTCTATTATTCTACAATCTAGATTGTATATTCGTTGCAGGTTCTGTCGAGTATTTATAACGCAATTATCATGCGTTTGTGTGTTATTAAATTGGCGAGTTTCTATGAGAAGCGAGGCGTTGAGTCGACGCCAGGCGGATCGGGTAAACAATACAAACAGAATTTCGCGCGTCGACCCGGAGAGGCCGGGAGACTCGTATGTAGACGAGTGGCATTTGCCGGATTTAACGGGATAAGTCGAGAGAAAGAGTACGAGGGGAAGAAGCTCGATGGGAGGGAAGACGACGGTACTGAATTCCGTACATGATAACTAAATTCGCTCGTGTTCGGATCGATGACTGTACTTTATGCAAATACAGAGTGCTGTATTGGATCTATGCAGTGGAGACGATTGAGAGCTGACTGGATCCGGAATTCTGCATTCTTGTCGTTACATTTTCTGTGATTTTCTATTTATTATATTCTCTGTTATTTACTAGTTTTTATTATACACAGAGGAAAAAAAATCAATTGAGTCAACAAAATGTGCGCTCACGGGTGGCGAAACAGATATTTTGTTGATCGAAAGAAATACCTCGTTGATCGAACTAACAGGCCGTCGAATCAAATGTTTCTTTACTTAACTACGACAATTATTTCGTTCGATAAACCATAAATTTATTTCGTCACCCGTAAGCGCTCATTTTGTTGAATCAATTGATTTTTTTTTCTCAGCGTATTTTCTGTTGTTTCCTTATTTCTATTATATGTTTTGTTGATTCGTTTTTAATAACTTAATGATTTCCTACTTATGTTATTGTTGCTGCATATGGTGTGTGCTACTGTATCTTCGTGCACGCTATTTTTACGGGGCCTCAAAACACGAAATAAACGAATCTATCTGTCTATGTATGAAACACACTGTCGCTCAAACACCCTCTAGCCCAAGCTCGGTCGGTGACGAATCGCCGTCCCGATTTTCACGGAAACTGTTAATATTTCGAACATAAGAAAATTAGGTTCTCGTAGTGAACGGTAGAGTCGAATTAATGTGTGAAATGCCGCGGTCGATAATAAAAACTATAATGCTATTTTATTTTTCAAGGGTGCTGAAACTTTAGCTTTCGAAGGAAATACGAACTACTGTAGAATTGATACGTGCGTTCTATTTTCATTAGACAATAAAGTTTCAGTATCCTAGAGAAAATTGCATTACCGTTTTTGTTACCGACTGGGGGCGGGATGGACGGGGGGGAAAGTGTTTCGCGTCGACTTAGCCCTGATTTCGGTTTTCAGGTACGAAAAAAGTAGCCGACTTGTGATTCGAAGCTAGTGGTAAAATTATATGGCGCTAATTTCCAACTTTCTATGACGCAATACACGAGAATGCATTAAATCCAAACGAGACGGCGGTCGATAATAATTGTACATTACGATACTAGTGCGATAAAACTTTTTCCGACGAGTGTGAGTTTGCAGCACGAACCGAAGACGGGTGTTGCAATTGCACGAGTTATAAAAAAAGTTTTTCGCACGGAAACGGCAGTTTAGCGCACGCTTCGCTTGCGTAAAACCCTAATTTTCACGCCTTGTCACGTACAAACTGTAATGTTATTTTTTTTCAAGGATGCTGAAACTTTAGTGTTCAAAGAAAATGGGAGCCCACAAATTGATTGACGGCAGTGGCCATTCTATTTCCGTTGGACAATAAAGTTTCGGCAGCCTAGAAAAAAAAACTGGAATCCAAAATTTTCTAAGACGGTTAGTTTTTAGGGAAAATCCGAGAACGGAAACTATGTGCAGTAATTCTGCAGTTCACTATTCTCATCATTTTTTTCCCAAGAAAATAAACGACTTGGAAGATTTTTGAGTTGCGAAATTCCAGCTATCTCTCTCGCACTCATAGCGTTTACACTTCATCTTAACCCTGATTTCAGTTTTCAGGTAGGAAAAAGAATGATGCGGATTTGTGATTCGAAGCTCGCTCCGTCTCTACGGTAGCTAATGGTATACTAATGGTGAAATTATAATTCCGCTAATTTCCAACTTTGTATTTCACCAGAAAAGAGAATATTTTAAACACGAACGAGACGGCAGTCGATAATAAAAACTGTGTTGTAATTTTTTTCAAGGATGCTGAAACTTTAGCGTAGAAAGGAAATCGGAGCCGACTGTACAATTGACAATAATATTTCAGCACCCTAGAAAAAATTGCATTGCATTTTTTGGTACCGACAGAAGGAGGGATGGGCGGAAAGGAAGATTTCACGTCAACTTAAGGTAGTCCTTGCGAATGGTGTTGATTTCGCATAAGTTTCAGAGAATTGAGAGGGAATTGTAAACACTTCTCGATGGTATAAAAATCTGAAAAAAAAATCAAGCGTATTAAAGATACCGAAAAGATTAATTTTGCATACTAATAATTTCAAAGTGTTATTAACGAATTGATGAAAAATTTAATTGTTCAACAAATCTCCCGGAAAAATAACTTTTTTTTTAATGAAAATTATTCGTTTATTTTTCTGAATACGTATGATTTTTTTCAGATTTTTTAATTCACTTTGAATTTTTTTTTTTATCTGGAAGAAACGTGTAGAAAGTCAGAAAATTCAAAGTGAATTTTCTGACTTAATTCGCTAATTTTCTGAACTAATTCGCAAGGACTACCTTAAGGCAAGGTGCAACAGACTCAGGCGATAACAAAAACTTTCATGAAAGGCATATTCGGAGATGGTAGACATTTCGCGAAAAAACAAAGTGTTAGCGGATGTAAAATTCAATATCCCGTCGTCCACGTGGTACTTGTTCATGGTGGCCGTTTTTTCCACGAAAAAAAATTCCCTGACTTTTCACTGACCAATTAAAAAATGTTCCCTGACCAAACTTCCAACGACTTCTATTTTTTAAAATTAATGATGCAAATGAAAATGCCTAATTATTGTATTAATGTTTAATACCATTTTTTTTTCAAAATTTTTCCAATTTTTTTTCTAAACTCGCTTTTATGTACTTATTCTTATTTTATTCTTATTTGTTCATAGAAGGTTCGGCGACAATTTATTTTTTCCCTGACCAATTTTGAAATTCCCTGGCTTTCCCCTGATTCCCTGATCAACATTTTTTTCCCCTGACTTTTCCCGGTTTTCACTGACCGCGGGCACCATGTTGTTTCACCTCGCCTTAAGGATGACGGAGCGTTTTACACTAGTCAAAACGTGTACTACATTTTGAAGTAATTTATACAAACTTTTACGCATCTATTGCTTATAGTGAATGGTTATTTGTATTGCAGCAGATGTCCTTAACCTAGAAAACCATTAACTGCAATGGATTTGCAAAAATATTGACTGGTTATGGCGAATTTTTTTTTGAAAATTTACTTATTCGTTCAGTCTTTTCAAGGAATAATCCGCAATTCTTGTTCGATTTTGATGTATCACGGCTCATTCTTTTCCTTGAACGATGCTCTGCGAAGTCACCGCCTAGATATGATAGTATTTTTCCATTAAAAAAATTAAAGCCTTTTGTTTATCCATCGATGAAATTTCTTTACAAACAAACAGCTGTCATTTTTTAACGAAAAATACCATCGCATATCTACATGGCGAATTCGTGGAGCATCTCTCAATGAAGAGAGTGAGCCGTAATATATCAAAACCGCAAAATAATCCGCAAAAATTGCGGATTATTCTTCGGAAAAAAACTAAATGACCAATGAAAACTGAAGTACCTTTTCGAAAATTAGCAAAAATCAGTTAATATTTTTGCAAATCCATTGCGATTGATGTTTTTATAGATCAAGAACATCTGCTGTAATGCAAATAACAATGCACTACAATTAATATATATACGTAAAATTTTGTATGAACGACTTAAAAAATATAGCACTAGTTTGACCAGAGTGAAGCGCTCCAACCTCCTTAAACCCGATTTCTGTTTTCCGGTATGAAAAAAAAGTTACGAACTTGTGATTCACTCCGTGTATAAGGTAGTTAATGATACACTAATGCTAAAATTATAATCCCGCTAATTTCCAACTTTGTATTACGCAAGAGAAGACAATACTTTAAATACAAACGAGAGGGCCGGCCGATCTCACCGGGTGAACACGTTGCGGAAGCTCCCGAGGCTTCCTCGTCGAACGATTGTTCTCGATCGAGCCTCCGTCTAATTAATGGAACAGGAAGACGCCGCCTCAGGTTGTACGACGAATACCGAAACGGTAACGTTCAATTTGAATGGGCACATTGCGCAACGCGATTGTCGCACGGCTACTGTGTACGTTTACCGACGGACAAACGAATATCTGTCGGAGACAATCCGCCGCGTCGTCGATTGCTTTCCCGTAGCAAAATTTCCCAGCGAGTCGATTACCGTGACGCCGATTTACTTCTCGCTCGTTGCGCAATGTTCTTGCGTTTCGTTCGACATAACAGTTTTAAGATTGGTCGAGAGAACGAGGAAAAAAAAAAAAAAAAAAAGAAACACGAAAGAAAAGTATCGCAATGTATTCGAGACGATACAGTGTGGCAGCGAGGACTGACCTACGATTGCCATTGAGTACGGGTCAGCCGACATCGACGATCCAATTTGCGTGAGCTCGGTAGACTTGACTAATCGAGCGTTCTGCGTCGATAACTGCTTGCTCAAGGAGTCTTGCTCATTAAAAAAAAAATATTATTACCAATATCGAAGTGTTTATCGTCACGTAGAATGAATATGTTTCTGTCTCAGCATCCGTTGGCCCGGTGGGTGAAAGACTATTTTTACGATATGCCCCCGCGATAGATACGACACACTCGTGAGAAAATTGCCGACACGCTCAGCTCATGAATCTCGCGCTTGTATGCGAAATAACAGCAGTTACCTCTATTTCGAGAATCGAGGAAGTCCAAAGACATATTCCTTTACCGATCGGTTGGCTGTGAACAGCTGACAATGGTTAATCCCGAATAGACTTGCCAGAGTGGTCAATGCCAAGGAATTGCGCAGACAGGGGACGGCTTGCGCGAAAGGGCAAAATAGTATTTCACAGCGTCATCCCGAGAGACACGCTCACGATTTCGCGTCATTGAACGACTCGCTGCCCGATGTCTTTTTTGAGATTGGATTCGACACGGTGGAGAGAAGTATTTCGATCCGTTGGCTCGAAACAGCTGACGAAGAGTTCGAGCTCGAGTTTTGGTGCGTTCGAAGAAAAAAAAAACAAAAAAGTTTTGTCCAAGGCCATTAAAGTCGCCGGATAGGGTTAATTAACAGTGAAAAAGGAAAGTAAGCCCGTGTCACAAAATAACCGACGTACACTCGTTCGTTTCTGTGTCATCGAGATGTTTCGACCGAAAAAGAAAATAAGAATCTTGACGGAATCGTTGAACAATGGGGTCACGTAAATAAAAGCGACTCCATTTCAAACGTCCCGCTGCCTCGTTCTCGGATAACGAGCGTTTAATCCGTGTATAATCGATTTGTCGCAAAAATGCATTAATTTCATCGGTCATCGACGAGGACGTGTTTCCGAATTGAAAGAAAATAACGCGGAACAAACAAAGAAAATCGTGCCAGGTTGAGAATGTTGACGATTAATCGTACTAACCTTGAAATAACCGCCCTGATAGAGAGTGTCGGGTGGCCCAAAGATCGCGACTTCCCACTCGAACATATTGTCCTCGTTGACGAGCTTCACGCGAAAACCTTCGACGGGCTCCTCCTGGAGGCTCTTGTATTCCAGGGCGAGTGCCCTCAGGGCGCTGCTCGTTGGCTGTGCCATCGTCTGTATCTCGCTTACAACACTACGATGGATCGCGGGACGGTCCGAACCAATCGGTATTAAAATATCGACTAAATCGGCCCTGGCTCACAATTCCGGGACGAAATTCGTTGAAACGCGACAACACGTCTGAACGGACGTTTATTCACGACCACTTCGACAACGGGGGGGGGAGGCTTCCTTTCCGACCTTTTTTTTTCGTTCCTTTCTTTGTATATATCCGACTCGCTCGCTCCCTCGACAGGCACGACACGCTACTCGAGCGTTCTCCCTTCGGAGCGTTTATTAAATATATATTATCAGGAATGGTTTAACACAAACGGCAGCGCGCTTCCCGAAAAAAAGAAACAAATTGTCCATTAGTAATGTGACGAGCGTTAAATTTGTTTGGTACGGACAGATAAACAAAGGAGACGCGACGAGGACGAAAACCGAAGAGTCAACGAGACGCGCAGTGTGTCCGCACGATCAACAATACACCACCACCACTCTCGATGCATGGACCACGACAAAACAGCTGACGTACCGCCTCTGCGTCAGTGTACAGCGGGGCGCGTGCGCATAATCCCTCTTGTCCATTTCCCTCCGCGATCGTCAGCGCCACCTGGATTCGAAAATACGAACCTCGTCAATGTCGCGTTTCGATGAAAAGGAGGCTTTTTCATTTTATCTTTGGTTCCCGCGCAAACATTCGAACGTTATTTATTGGTATGGTTAACAATTTAATCAACGGTACAGCCGTTAGGCGTATTTACATGAGATTTTTCGATATATAGTCTTCGAAGTATCTCAACGATTGTTGCATGTCCCCATAGGACGATATCTTGCAGGCATCGTCGAAGCCGAGCCACTTCAAGTCTTGATGCTCGTGCGACAACCTCGCGTCTTTGTCTTTGTTGATAAGCTCGGCCAACCAATAAATAACCGTTTTGGGCTTTCCATTGACTTTGTAATGTAGCTCCTGCTTGGCATCTTCGTAAATTTTCAGATCCTCTTTTGAGAGGCCAGCTTCCTCCTCCGTTTCGCGAAGTGCTGTTTGCA
Source organism: Exephanes ischioxanthus (assembly GCA_958510785.1). Taxonomy (NCBI): domain Eukaryota; kingdom Metazoa; phylum Arthropoda; class Insecta; order Hymenoptera; family Ichneumonidae; genus Exephanes; species Exephanes ischioxanthus. The sequence continues at coordinate 6,128,729 of OY294021.1, forward strand.
TATCTGTTTCACCGGGATCAACGTGGCCTGCAATTGAGAGACCGCGTGGAAAATAAAGTATATTAGTTCATTGAGGGTGTACGCAATTGAATGTAGCGTGTATAACCTTTTGGCGGTGTCCAATGATGCTGTCCGTACGAAGTTTGCATCAACAAATATTCCACTTGTCCCCGAAGACGACGAAATATGACGAAACCGCAAGCCCGTTTGCCCATGTTTGCAAATTCGGTTTCAGGCCGGAAAAAATGCAATTGTTACTTACGTTTTAAATTAAAAAATGAGAAATATTGAATGTTTGGAAGCTTTACAAATGCTACTGCACCGCGCAGTGACAAGGTCGGTCACTATTTTGATAGCGGCGCCAGTCTCGGTTGGAGGTACTCAAACACTTGTTAGTCCTCCAAAACGCTCGAGGGATCGGCTAGGTCGATTTTGAATACAATTAGAACACAATAGAAAAGGTAAAGTTCATCGCGTGTGAATAAACATTTATCCCACGTCCACGACAAAATTCTATGTATGGAAAAATAGTTATACTGTAAAGAAACATTAAATAGTTATGAAGTTCACTGGGAATAACCCAAAAATTACCATGTAAGCCGGATGCGTCGTCTACTAATCAAAGCGTTGTACATTTTTAGATGAGTCGCAAGGAAGCGTTGTCGCAATTTATCCAACAGATTCACGGCAGACCCGTCGTTGTCAAGCTAAACAGTGGTGTCGATTACAGAGGTCAGTAATCCTCTCGATCCTCTCGTCCACGCGCATGAAAGTCATCGTTATGTGTCCGATTTCAGGAGTTTTAGCATGTCTCGACGGCTACATGAACATTGCCCTCGAACAGACTGAGGAATACGTCAACGGCCAATTGAAGGACAAATACGGCGATGCTTTCATCCGCGGAAATAATGTATTGTACATCAGTACGCAAAAACGTAAAACGTAGATGTAAGAAACGTTTATGCACAAATAAGCTCGATTCTTGTATGAACCTTCTTGTTTGAATTAAACTAATCTGAAACTTACAACGTTTGTTTCTTTCGAATGAACCAAAGAAAAAGATAAGATATAACAACAGAAAAACATATAGAGTATAATAATACTATAATCCATAAAAAAAAGGTATAACAAAAAGTACCAACGCACGAAAGGAAATTAAGATAATGAAAGGAAGAAATTCGCGAGTACAAGAAGATATGATTTATTTCAGTAAACTTAATATTCGTACGAAATTTCTCTGGCCTCTCGTTGTAAATCTTATAAACATGTATACTCTGTAAAACTCGATAAAATAATAAATTAACCGATGCCACGAAGTTGAAGCTGTTGCGGGCTGCACCATTGTAATGTCTTGGTTTCCCTGTGCAAAATGGAATTGTTACCTCACTTATTTTTGTGAGCATTTCTACTGATTATTTCTTCGATGGCATTGTCAATCTCCCTCTGCAGTTCCTCTTTGCTCAGAAGTTTTTCAGAATCGTCTTTCGATTTTTTATTCGTGGATCCGAACGATTTTGCGACATTGCTGTATTCCATTTCGTCCGGAACGTCTTCGATATCTTCCAGCCCGTTTCGAGATGTATAATTTTTGTCGAACGTTCCGTTAGATGCGGATACACGGTCACTGTGTCCCTTGTCCAGTATCTCCATGGTGTCGGACAATTTTATTGAAGCTGCATCGATCGACGACCGGCCATGGCTTTTCTCAGATTCCAAAGTGGGTTCTTCAAAAGACTCTCGAATCGTTGCGACTCTTTCATCGGATACGGTGCTTGACACTTCTGTTGCCGACTCGTGGATAGCTGACCGAATTTTCCTCGAAACATCTTCCCTCCGTTGTTCGGGATATGCTGCAGAATTTGTAACTTGAGCATTCGACGATTCGCAAACTTGAGAATCTTCCTGCGACTCTTCCAACTTTCTCTTTCTCGTCTCCTCTTCGATTTTCCTCAATCTCGCGTTCTTCCTTTCGATGGCCAGTTTCCTGTTGGCCTCTATTCTCGCTTTTACCTCGTCGCTCATTTCCGAACGTTTCGCGGTACCCAGAACATTGCCACTTGGCGCCAGGGTCGTATTGGCCGCGATTCCCTGGTGATCGGTAACTCGTCTCTGTTTTTCTATCTGCTCGGCGATGAGTTTGTCGAACTCGTCGGCGGGCGCTTCTTCGGGAGCCGGCTGTTCGCCAACCTCGTACGCAGCTTCGTCATCCGGATCGACGATGTCCACGTGCAGCGTCTCCATGCCCAGTCTGTATTTCTTCAGATATACCTGGACGTTTTTCTTCGTACCCAGCGTTTCCATTTTCTCTAAAAAATCGTCGAATTGGTACTTGGGAAAGAGCCTGTGAGCCCAGTGTTCCAATCTCTTCATGACCTTGTCGAGATCGCTCTTCTCGTGTCCCTTGCCTCGAAACTTGAAACCCTCAAAGTACTTCTCGATTGTTTGGACACCCTTCGGGCCTTGGATCCGTTCGGCATTCAATTTCGGCTGAGGATTCCTAACTACCCGTTTCTTCGAGGTCGAAGGATCGATTCTTCTCGCGGTTGATCCGCCTCCGTTTTCGGGATCCTGATTCGCACGATCTTCCTCGGCCTCGTCCGATCGAAAACCACCGTCGTCGTCCGAAACTCGATCATTTCTATCCGCTCGTGGATCGAGTTCGTTTTCCTCGTCGGAAAGCTCGAGCGAAGCCATTGCGATAGCGCGGTAGGTTTTTTTTTTTTAAGATACTAGACCGACTTTCCCGCCAATTTCTTGCGGTGGTAACAATTGAGAGGCAGTGATGTTTTCTTTTTTTTTTTTTGCCGACTTCGATGTGGCGAGAGTTTATAACCTCTTTCAGGGACGTCGAGTGTATTGTTGTGTCGTTGTGTTTAGAATTCGCTGGTTTCCTCTTCGAGATCGACAGCCTCTTCCTCCTCTTCCTTGTTATCCATGTATCTGTCGAATTCACCCTCCGACTTGCTCATGCGTTCCAACAGAGACTCGAGCAATCTTTTGTTTAATTTGTCTGTCTGCGTTAGCTCTCTCACGCCTGGCTCCGGCCTGTATTGCTGCTGCTGCTCCTCGTTGTCGTCGTTGTGGTTGCGTTCCTGTCCATTCTGCGGATCGTCGGATTGCAGCTTCGTCAGCGTACTTTTTCCCTGATCCATCGGTGTTCCAGGCATTGTACCTCACAACGAATATTTCGAACGTCGAACAACGTATCTCGTGCACGGATATTTAATTATTTCAATTCCATTCACGAGGTATATAAGAAAAAGAAACTCATACAGTCATAGCTGTACGGGGCGCTTGCGCGGACGCAGGTTTATCAAAAGGGGCGTAACTCTCTACGTACCGTTATACGGTTATACCGCGTCGTTGTCGTGAAAAGTTGAAAGATATTAATGGTAAAGAAAGAAGTTACCATTAACAGTGTAAAACATTGCACGTTCGTGTAGCCGACTCTGTTTTACGAAGCCGAATAGGAGTTTGCATGTTTTTCCTAGATCTATAAATGTACGAATCCTTCCTTGTCGTCACTACATGCTTGCGCATTAATTAGATAAGTAAGACTACTTTCCTGCGCTCGAGTGAATTTTCAGCAACTGTCCTCGATCTAGTAAAACTGCAAAGGCCATTCGCATTTTTTTTATATATAGCTTTATAACTGCATACGTATTCCCAGATAGAAAAATGACGGCACGGAGACGGAGCGGTGGCGGTACTAATGGTAAGATTCCCGTTTGACGGCACGTTTTTCTATCTGGGTTAGGAGGAATATTATTAAGAATTGATAAAAATTTTAGCCATGAAACACCAAAGTTGTTCTGTATATAGCTTCATAACTGTATGTTTATTTAGAAGGAATATTGTTATAAATAGGGAAAAAATTTAGCGGTCAAACACCAAAGGCAAATCTTAGTAACGTGTTCAAGTGCAAACATACAATAATGAATCGAAGCTAACGCTGTATTCAACAAGCCTTACATAAGCGGCGTTTCGATATTGTCCGATACTGTACAAGTACTGCAATTTCGACTATCGGTCACTATTAATAGTACTGTCGATATGCGGGGAGAGATCGAAGTCGGAAATTTCCCTTGACTTTGACGACTCTCACTTCATTTCCATTGTACATTGGACATCGAAGATTTAATATTCTCTCCCCCTTCCAATATTGTGTTGTATACGTGACGTCTCGATTTTCCTCCATCCAGCAAAGAGGATATATGCACGTGGTAGAAGAGTGTCGGAGACTGGAGACTCGACCGGGTGGCGTGATTCGAGCCGGCGCTACGACACCGCGACAAAGTAAGTAAACGCGTGGTGCCTTTCTCGGAGGCTTAGTGGCAAAGGAACGTTTGTTCGAGCAGGACATTCCTCACGGGACCCGTCGGTCCGTTATATTCGCGGCGCGCGTGACTGTTGCTTCTTCTTCCATAAACACGATACATCACAAATATACTGAAATATACTTGGTTGTTAGTATTAAAAAAATAATAATAAAAAAAAACAACACACATCATTCATCTCGCCTGTTAACTTTTAAAGTTTGGGATCTTCATTGTGCGCACCGGGTAACAAACCGCCCGGTAGCTAGAACATAATAACCGTTCATGGACTTATACATTACGGTAAAAAATTTACCGAGGACAAGGCACTGTAATCGAGCGTATTCTCCTACGGCGGCAATCGCCACCCGAGGACAACAGCTTGGACAAATATCTTCAACGAAACGTTCTTATTGTCCATACACTTTGCGATATTTCTTTTGAGGTAAATTACTTTTATTTTTGTTTCTTTTGTATCATTTGTTGGATCACATTAGTTGACATATCTGTCGGGCATGCGCGAACTCGTGATATCCACTGGCAAGTAAAACTTGGAAATTAAACTTGGAATTAAAAAAAATTGTAGACATTATGGACAAGTCGGGGAAAATTAGTGACGACAGAGAAGGAAATAAAAATAAAGCTTTGAAGAATACATTTGGGGCTTAATCGCTCAATTACACGTACTGGCAATATCAGTTTCAATTGTAGTCATGGAAAAAAAATGATTATTCGCTTAGGGAAAATCGGGAAAAGTTCAGGGACTTTTTTCCAACTGCTTTTCAGCTGTGAACCTTCAAATGTGAAGGCAACGCGTCGTCGCAGCATCTAAAAAAATCGTAGTCCAAACAGTACACCCCCAACCGGTGAGTTAACGAGTATCTAAAAATCGCATGTGGACAAGCGCCATGAAAAGTAGAAATATTGGCGCGATATTTGCGACATGTGCGTCACATGTCGCAAGTATTCCACCAACCGCTATTTTTCGTGGTGCTTGTCTATCAGGGATAGTGAGTACGATAACTTGTTGGTATTGCTACTTGCTTCATAAGCCACTTCAAGTCTTCGCTGGCTAAGCTTTGACAACCGACTCACCGCGAGCCAATCGAGTCTCAGAGTAAGCCTGTTGTCCCGAATATATAGACGAAAAAAAAACAAAAACACAAACACGCGAATACGTGACATGTGCGTCACCGGCGCACATCCGCTTCAGCATTTTATTTAGCGACCGGGTGTGTTTGGGTACGTTTTACGTTACGCCGTGCAGTTCGACGCGGGACGGCATGTGTGCTTCAGCGGCCTAGGCTACATGGCCCGTCGCCGTATGTATTGTGCGCAAAACGCTTATCTGCCGCCACACTAATACCGTGCGAATACGATGCCGGTGCTGATACAGCTGTAAAAGAACCACGTGGTCTGACACCTGCCGACGTGGATCTCCCACGGCCATGCTATGTATGTACCGGACTAAGGTAAACGTCCCAGTAGTGACCGAACACGTCCCAGTGGCCGGACAAACCATGCGTGCAAGAGAGACGAAAATACGATTTTTCATGTATACGCAGCGATCGTGACATCTACCTTAGCTGTGCGGCCACTGGTACTCTTACCTCACTGCACCACGGTATTTGCATTTTTCTTGGGCCGTTTTGCAGCTAAATTCGATGTATAGAGGGAGATCGCTGACTCGTAATATTTGTTTCCGTTCGGTCGCCGAGTATATGAATAATTGTCCAAAGGAGTCTTAACGTTGTCCACAACTATCGTGTCTCTTATATCACCGATGAAAGCTTCCGTTTTACGTAACGAGCATAGGTTCACAGCTACTCTGTAATTTTTGTTTCCCAACCTCTCTGCGTCAGACGGGATCGTTACGAACCGCTTGGAAAAACTGCAATTTTTAGACACACAAAAGGGGTATTCTGTGACTTTGCGATTTTCACGCAGTGAGTCGTACTATCGTCTTATTATCGCATTATTATCGTTACGTATGTGCCACTGGACGTTAGAGTCGCAGGTTGCGAGGATAAACATTTTTGATGGCAAAGGCCGTCGAGTACGATAGCAACTGCCACATCCAATTTCATTATTCGCCTGATTCACGGAGTACGGGAAATCGCTTATCGTTTACTGGCTGATGTCAGAGACACGGAACTGGCGGACTTGGTGTCGGTCAACGATTAGTTTGCACGAGTCTAGAAATAATGCTCTCCGCTACTAATAACGATTAACTTTAAGAACTCACAAGTCTGAGAAAAACATTCGATCACGTGTTCGGTCAGGCGAGCGATTCGACCACGACCTTTGGCTCTCGGACATCGATGTTACAAAATTGCGGAATGGAATGGGGAGGGGTCGACAACAACTATAATTCAGCTTGGCTTGTTAATGTGATAATACATTTTTGACACTAAGTAAATAATGTATACATTTCTGACATTGACAGTAACGAAAAGTAGTGAAACCATTAGATATTTAATGAAAGTAAACGAATTCATTATCGGTACATGTACCGAATCTTGGAAATTATTTATCAATTACAACCGTCGAACGATACGGTATAGCGATACGTTTACTGTCCTGCAGCGCTGGTCGCTCGTTGATATGATAATGTAAATATTTTCGTCCCTGAGGAGATAATTTACACATGTTTGCCACTGAAAGTAGCGTATAGTAGTGAATCCATGAAAGGATTATTGACAGTTAGCTACTTCGCGCTCGATGCATGCATCGATTTCCGGAAATGATTTGTCAATTACAAAAGTCGAACGATACCATAGCGAATAGTCGTGAATCCATGAAAGATTTATTGAAAGTAAGCGAATTCGCGGTCGAGATATCAATGGTCGTTGATGTGATAATGTAAATATTTTTGACCCTGAGTAAATATAACGTATACATTCTTGACACTGAACGTAGCGTATAGTAGCAAATCCATCAAGGATTTATTGAAAAAAAAAGCGAATTCGTGGTCGACACATTTATCGAGTCCCGGAAATAATTTGGCAATTACAACCGTCGAACGATACCACAGCGATGTGTTTACTGTCCTGCGGCGAGACTTCCTCGTCTCTGACAATGTATATAATGAAAATTAATGCGATTTATCACGCGATGATCGCAAATGCCGGCGGGTAAATATATACGGCTGGAGGGGGGGGGGGGGGGGGGGGGAAGAGGGTGGTGAGAGAAATGATCATCGATCACGCGCGGTTCTTGGTTTCGCTCATTTTTTTTTTTTTATCTCTGATCAGTTTCACGATAAGGGGGTTAATTCGATTTTGCTCTCAAAGTGCAAGCGACCTTGTTATCGGCATAAGCGATAATGCGTCGATGGTAAAGCGCTCTAATAAAGTATTTGTTTTTTTAGTATATCTTTTTTTGTGATTTGTTATTTTCCAATAAATAAATCCAAATCGTTTCCGCTTATTGACCAGTGAACAATTTCCCAAAGAGATTAATACTTTTTACGGTTTCGATGGACGCGCGGTTTGTCCCACTGACACCGTTATTGTTGCTGGCCGGTCGCGCGAACGGAGAGAGTCTCTACCGGCTACGTGCACTTTTTACGCGCAGGTTTGCGGTCCTCTCGTACAGGCGCACTCCAGATGTATCCGTATACGCTGGACGACACTCAAGTGACTTTGGCCCCGGTGCAAAGTTCGCGCCGAGTGTTTCTCGAACGGTCATCGATGGATCGCCCTGCCAGGCAAATTTAATCGCGAGTGGAGAATCGTTACAGGCGAGAAAAGGGCGGGGGGAGGGGGGGGGGATTAGCACGTATCGCACCGCTTGATGCAAAGCCGCATAAATATGTATATATATGGGTGTGTAGGGGAGACCGGGGCAAAATGGCACAGCGGGGCAAAACGGGACTGTGAGGACAAAAGTCATTTTTCAAATCATTTTTGGATGCCCTATTTTGTCCCAACGATACATCCGCATTTTTAAACCCGTTTTGCCCCACGTACCACCATCGCCACCATCTCAAAGTTATTGGAGAATTGCGTTTTGTCCCATCATCCCGTTTTGCCCCGGTGTGCCATTTTGCCCCGCTCTCCCCTATATCTAAAAAATCAAATTCCATTCAACGATTGTGCTCTGTTACGTATGAAAATTAATTGCACGCCGTGTTCCGGTACGCAATACCGAGCCGAGTTTCGAGATTCATGTAGAATAATTGTAGATTAATTTCCAGAAAAAACGAAGAACGGGTCCGTGACATTGGTTGAATGTCTAAATACCCTTTAAACATATAAATATAGTCATGCGACGGTCGCGCTCCGTTCATGCGTGTTCCACTGTTATTAGATCTCGTGTAACAAATAATTTTTACAAGTCCGTACACGAATACTTGTTTTTCCGGTACACCGTCGTCAATATTGCGCAACGATAGTCGTACTTTTGTTTCGCATGCTTTTGTGCATTCGTTCGACCGATAGATCTTTACGAAGATTGATGCACGTACGGGAAGTACAATGTGTTGCCCCGAGAGACTGAACAATATATTGTTGAAAAAAATTAAACATATTTTTTCATTTTAATGATCTAACTCACGAATCACATGGAAAAATGTCCACGAACTTTCTTCGAATACTTCTAGGCAATTCCGCCCTGACGTAACAGAGTACCAATGCTCGGACACGTCCCAGTTGTCGGACACTCCTATGTAGATTGAATTCATTCCGAATTTAAGTGTTAGAAATCCAATTTGACACTTGCAATCGTATCCACAAACATTATTTGATCCACAGAAAAAAAATGTATACAATGTTTGAGTATAAATTATTTTCTGTTGTTGCATCTTGTTAGAAGGCAGACGATATAGTGTCCGGAAATTGGGACAAGCGTTACTTTACACGGAAGATAATAATCGGAGAGCTCGAAGAAGTTAGGTTGGCCACCTTTCTACGTAACTTCAGTATTGATTCGCGTATATAATTTTTTCATTGATTTAACCGGAAATTCACAGTTCTCCAGGTACTTTTCTCTATACGATTCATACTCTGCTCTGGAAATTTATTTTCTTCAAAATTCCAGCATTGACATGGCAGGTCACTCTCGAACTTGTATATAAAATTCTTTATCTTGAACATGTATACCTTCCTGCTAGCAAGTCTACACTGAGCCATAACCCTCATTTGGGCAAGTGGGGGATTCAACATTAAATATCCTTCACAGCTTAACAAGTTCAGCTGCTCTATCCCTTTATATACTGTACTGTATGACGATCGCATCGCTCTCACCGCATCCGTTCGGAATCGTTAGTTCTACATACTCTCCATTCTAGAGGTGAGCAACCTATTCATCTAATCGTATATCTCAGTGTGCGGAATGCCACCCCCAAAAGCAATTTATAGTATCTTTGTTGAACCTTCTCTATGCAGTAAAAAAGATTTGTACATTTAACAAAACTTTTTTGTCCACAAACGTCCATAATTATTTTGTTGTTAATTTTACAGAAAATATTCGTCAATTTGACAGACATTTTTGTAAAATGGACAATATCTTTTTATAAAATTAACAAGAAAAGAATTGTGGACGTTTGTGGACAATAAACGTTGGTACCTATTTTACTGTGTAGCTGTTCAACATAGAGACTCCATATCCTCGCGCCATACAAAAGAGTCGATTGAAACACTGCATGAAACAACTTTATTCTCGCGCTCCAACTCATCCGGGCCGTTAACATTGGTGACCATACAATCCCTAGTGCCATTTTACTTTTGGAAATGAAATGGTCTGTCGCCTTACCAAATATACCCGAGCGTATAATGGGAACCCCTAGGTATACATAAAACCTAACAATTTTCTAAGTGTCTCTCGTTATATTTAATTGTTCGAGTCTTTCTAGCTCTTTCCAATTTTTGACAAATTAATATCTTAGTTCTTTGCGTATTAACTTCTGGTTTATCTTCTCAGCAATATTCCGCTGGCGTGTTGAGCGTCCGGAGACTTACATTTGGGCTCTCCAGTTATTTTCTTACGCAATTAAAAAAAATATTTATCTTTTTGTAATTAATGGATGTGTTATGGAAACTAGAAACAATCAGCTTAATATTGGTTTAAGTTATTTGCCCAAAAAATTAATTTTTTACCAATTAATAACTGCTGGGATCTGGGGATGCTCTCGACCGTCCGAGCATTGGTACCTTTACCTTAGGCGTCGTCGGGCGTCCCGAGGCCGGCGAGTCTCGGCTCAAATTTGCCGCCACAGCGAGCGATGCGATACTCGCGCGATGTGCTCTATTGATTTCTCCCGGCTAGCTCGACTGCATCCGAGAGTCGGTGTGTAATGCGAACACGCGATTAAATTTGTTACGCGAGTAAAAAAGGTGCGATGGTGATCCTGGTGTACAAAGGTAAACGGAACAAGTTTATTTCCATAAGCTCCGTGCAATTCGGGAGTCTGTGCGGATCGAACTCGTGGGGTATCGGCGATTATTACAATTCGCTCGAACTCGGGTGTATCGTTGGCGAATTATTTTTCGTTATATTCACCGTTCGACTGTAACGAAACCCTACGAGCGCCCAGAACCTGTCTCTCGCATTCCGTGTTTTTCTTAATATCATTTATTTTTTTGTTAATTTTTTTTTTTATTACTCTTTATTTTTTTAAACTTTATTTGAGTCTCCATAATTGACGCGAATATCCCATCTCTCTTGTAGTCGCCAATCCTATTAATTAGCTAATCGTCGAAAGAATGTTTTGATAACTTGCAAATGATCAATTACGATATTGGCCGATGTTGAGAGTCAATTCGAGTCGGTGACAATTTTACGACCCGACAATTGTTTTGCCTTTGTCGACGATGCATAACCGTCGACCGATTCAAACTCCGCAACGCAACTTCTTATCGACAGAAATAATAAGAGTGATGTACGATAACCGCTGCAATTTTTGCGTCGTTCAAGCAAAGCCCGATCTCGACGAATGGTCGTCGGAAAGGTTTATACGCAGCAAGGTACGATCTCCACGGTTATCTTTATTATTTTCGCACTTTGAGAGCAATATCGAGGTGTGCAATGGCCTGTTTCCACCCTGGGGCTCGAGCGGCGGAACGGGACAGACTCCTCGATGAAGCGCGCTCGGCATTGAACGTTGGGGCCGTCCACGTGCCAACGACGGAGAGTCTACGGCTCTCCGGTCCGCACCCTCAATGCAATCGGCACGTTCAATTATCACTGAGTGCCTTATCAAGGTCTAAACGTGTTTTATTCACTTATTTACTTATTTACTTATTTATTGATTTTGAAGATAAAAAAGCCTTCGAATGGATTAGCACGCCTCTTATTCATTTTTTTTTTACCAATGTTAAGGTTGCCAATTTTTTGCTTCCTTATAGAGAAAACTTTGTGGGAGGAAACATGTTTAGCACGAACGGTGACATCGGAAGATGTTGGCTAACCAATTTGTTGGGCCTTATCAAGGTCTAAACGTGTTTTAGTCACTTATTTACTTATTTACTTATTTATTGATTTTGAAGATAAAAAAGCCTTCGAATGGATTAGCACGCCTCTTATTCATTTTTTTTTACCAATGTTAAGGTTGCCAATTTTTTGCTTCCTTATAGAGAAAACTTTGTGGGAGGAAACATGTTTAGCACGAACGGTGACATCGGAAGATGTTGGCTAACCAATTTGTTGGGCTCTCCGATTTAACGCATAAATAACCTTGTGTTAATTTTTTTTTTTTTTCATTCCCATCCCATACGAAGTATGTCGAGGAAGTGTAGTATTGTTTCATTATTTCCCCTTCGTGGCTCTGTAATGACGACCAAAAAAACTGTGCGTCGGACATCTAAATTTTTTAAATTCAAACTGCGTAGAATCCGTAAGACTGTGAACGATTTCATAAGGAATTGTTCGACGACTGAGTCTTGACATCTACATTATGGCGAAACATTTAATTCATTGTATTACCACGATCTAACGAAAAAAAAAAATGAATGAATATTCACCAGCCACTGGTAAAACTACGTCTAACCCGGTATGCTGACGGGTTCTGGAATGAATAGTTATTTATTCGTTCGCGGACAACGCTCGCGTGCATTTAGCCAAGCTGAACTTTGAACGGTGGGATCGGAAGACTCTCTGGCTTGTCTCTTATCGCTATCGAGCCGCGACACAACGCTCTTCTCATCCCGGTGACTTACGGATTAATTCTATCAAAATTGACGATAATACATACATATATATATATATTTTTTGTTTTGAGAGAGAGAGAGGAGAGATGCACAACCGTCGTAATCAAAGGGTTAAGAAATCAGCTAATCGGACAAAGCTCATTAATGAAAGTTCAATAAATAAGTTTTGCCGTGGCTTGAACTGAGATAAGTCGCGAAGTCATTAAGCCCGCCCGTCGATTTCGAAGCGGCCACACCGTAATTGATTTATTAACGAGTAAATGAACGATAATTGAGACGTAAATTTCATCAGAGAAATCCGAAATATTGTCGCGTTGGCGATTACCAATATCTCGAGCAATTAAATTGGGCTTTGATATGAATTTTCTGACGTTACCTCGTTAAGCATTATCTGTGTGCGATCAGAGTTACCGACCGAGTGGCCGATAACGATAAGACGGAAATTATTTGGCGTCACTTAGATATCGCTTCGATACGTCGAGATCGGGCGGTGTTGGAAACAATTGCTCGAGGAAACGATGTTTCGTGAGTCGACACATTACGGAATAGCAAGTTGCATTCGCTCAAATGGAAATCTGAAGAAAAATAATGTCTTTCTGTTTTGCCGGTATCTCCATTAAGTTATCACATTCCTACCCGGAGCACCTAATATGCATCATTATGCATATACGTGCATATTTGGCGGCCCATTTACGCGTGCAACCAGCGATAGATATCGGTTTAAGGCCTTATTATACGCGATTTCGCCGATTCACGATGGTATTTTTCTAGACGCGGTTAAAAAAAAAATGACGCATATATTGACAATATTTTTTTTATAGATCATTTATGCACATGGTTAAGTATATGTAAAAAAAAATCAGATACATTAACAAATGGCGGAGATATTACATAATAAAGCAACGCATTTTTTTTTTGCGCGGGCGTTGACGGATAAAGTTCTCGGCATCGATGTCGGTGTCTGAAAAAAAAATGAACATATTTATAATTTCATACTGAATGTATCTTCAGTGTGAACCAATAATATTATTTTTTTCAAATTATTATAATGAAAGTTCGAAACTTAAAATTTTTTTACTCAATTTTTTGTCGGCATTTTATTTAAAAAATTTTTTGTGTCATTGAAATTTTTCATTCTGTGGTTCACACGATAGGTGATGATACTAAAAATATGTTGTAAAAAATTTCAAAGCGATCTGAACCTTCGTTCAAAAGTTAAAACTTTCACAAAGTTCAAAAAAAGTGAATCGTGGAAAAACGCCTCTGAAGTTTGCGGTCGGGCGCAACTGTCTCCGTATAGCGCGGCCGATTACCGCCGCTACCTGCCTGCTTCTAAGAAAATCAAAGTTTTTACGCTCCAAATGCTGTAACTTTAACAATCTTTGGAATTTTTCAATTCTGTAAAGCTTAAAATATTCCTAACCGTTCAGGCTAATGGGATCAAAAATAATAAAAAAAAAGAATTTTTTTGAACTTTTTCGCGTATATAAGGCCTTAACCGCGAAACGTGTCGATCGGCTAGTTTTTTAAAATAAAATTTACTACGCATCGGTTTTTACATTATAAACTATTATATAACATAAGACTTTTTTTTTACATAATAGACTATGAATAAATGAATAAACATCCGTTTGAACTTTGGGATCACAAATCCTCCGGTTATATTTCGAAATGAAAAAAAATAACAAAAATCAAGAAACAAAAAAGTGAAGCACGTACGTGTCCCTGGCCGCAAGATTAAACAATCATTTATTCAAGTATATTTATTCTTGCGTCTAAGCACGACGTAGTAAACTCTTGTACGCCTCGGCCCTTGTTGACTTCGCAACCATTCGTATTTTCATTTTTATCAATAAATTCATCAATGAAACAATATTATAAGATGATAAAATGTGATTTTCTTCTGATTAACGAGATTAGTACTTTGTTAATTTTGAAGTTGGAACCGCGGAGGTTTTTAGAATTAATGTCACTGTTGCCAAAGTGGGGTCATTTCCGAACCGGTCGATTGACGGTCACGTGACAGTCAATTAATAAAAAAAAATTACCGGGCACAAAGAACAGCTAAAAAAAACGAACACTAACTTACTAAGGGTCGGGTTTTAAGACGTTAGTTGAACTTAAGATCGCTTTTGAAACCGAACTTAAGATCGAAGTTTGGCTCGAATTTCATTGTGTGATTAATCGAAACTCAAATTCGTTTGCAGTTCGAGTTCGATCTTAAGTTCGATCTCAAGTTCGAACTTAAGATCAAACTTTGACGCTGGTTCGACCTAGAATCTATGTCTGAATCCCAAATGCAGTTAAATTTATATGTTGTCATGATTAGGTGATCTGGCAAGCGAATTTCTCGAATCGTTTTCTATGAAGTGACTAGTGTAGAGCAATTGTATCGTGGAGAGCGATAAGAAGATTTTTTTTAATATACTTAAATCGCTGCTTATCAGTTTGAACTTAAGATCGATCTTAAGATCAAACTGAAGTTCGTGCTTACGATCAAACTCAACTTCGAACTTAAGATAGATCTTAAGTTCAAACTAATGTTTTAAAATTCGACCCTAAGAAAACTCCTAAAAGAATCAACAGGTGAAAGCAATTCTACGTGAACGGTCGGTAAAATAGTTACCTGTAGTACAGCCAACGGGGTTCAAAAGACGACAAGATAACGTGAGGCAGGTCGTGCTCTTCGTGCGGAAAAGTACGATTTTAACTACAAATTACTACAACCGATTTGTGAAGGGCGGCCCCTCGTCAAAATTATTCCCTTGAATCAAAAGGTGACAGAACTCCACTCACCGGTATTCCACAGCGATATTCGAGGAGGATCATTCGGTGATCTCCTCCGAGCGAAAATGGCGAAAAAAATTATAAGTGTATTCGACTTAACGCTTTCGCGTCCAACAAACGAGTGACGATAATCTGCGATAATCGTTACGCAACGAACCTGTCGACTTATGCGGAGTGAGGCGCGCGTGGAAGCGCGTAATACACTGTAGACCATTCGTTTGCACGTCCAATTTCTAATGTCGGAAATAAGCTGCGCTTACGCGTTCATCGCGAGCTCTGCATTACCGACTGGCATTAAGCAGAACGCAGAGACGTTCTCGTGCCGATCCACGATGCCTTTTTGCTTGTGTCCTGGCGATTAGGATGGAGGATAAATCAGCATCCTTTTTTTCATCGAATTTACACCCCGACCGGCGAGGTTGCGCTCCAGGTTGACGATTTCCGGGGGGCCTTACACTCTCTTGCCGGTGTCGCTATTCGAGAGTCCTCGTGGCCTCTCGCTTTGTTTGATTATTTCTATCCGCACAAAAAAAAATATATCAAAGATATATCGAAAATATCAATTTTTTCCCAGAGAAAATATATTTTCTGTATATAAGATATATACTTTAAATATATTCGTTTGACCTTTCCGCGCGGCGAATTTACCTCTAGCTCAATAATATATTTACTTATTGTTGATTATTCGCACCCTGTATTTTTCCTCATTTTTTAAATTTAAATTTGTTTTTTTTTTTTTCTTATTATTTCGTGTCATTTGATTATTCTAATTTCGTCATCGACGATCGACCGTCGATAATCCATTAATGGTTCACGATTATCGTTGTCTTAACTTTCCGTATTTAATTTATTTCAGATAATATGTCCGGTGTGCAGTCTCATCTGTCGAACGGACTATTGAACGGATTCGCTCGGGAGGATAAGGTCAGTATTTCGTTAACTGTGTGGTAAAATTTTTATTTTAACGTTAATTGTAATTTGTGAACGGAATGTACAAGTTTTCTTTACTTTGCAGGTCGCTCCATCCGACGTACTACCAAAATATGCAATGCCGAGTGAAACGGGCCTCGACGGTACGCACAATACTACCTACCCAGATAGCCAACTTGTAGCACAGGCAAACACGTGCGATTGCTTGCCGCCAAGCTTTGCTGTTTCCTTGCCATAAATATGCCTGCATTTCATAAAACCACACCATACAAATGAAAGCGCATTTTTGGATTTTTTATTTGTTGGAAAATTATGTCACCGCTCAGGTTCATTTAAGCGTCGATGTATCTTTCTAAAATATCATACACAAATGGGCTAGCACTAACGATCCTTGATATCGAATTTTTGTGAGAATCGCTGGAAGGATTTCAATTTTGTATGAAATCGATTTTTTTTAAAATTTCACCCAAAAGTTCAAATCGATCAAAATTTCAATACCTCGCGATGCCAAAAATGTAAAAAAAGTCAACCGTATTAATTATGTCAATATCTTTGATTTTGCATAATAATAATGTAAAAAAGTTATTCACAAATGATTAGAAAAATTAATTGTTCAAAAAAAAATCAGACAACTTCTTATTTTCTCATTTTAAATGAATTCATTCACATTATAGAATTCATATGAATTTTTTTGAGAATTTTCTAGCATAAAAAAACAAAATTTCGACAATTTGAAAAATCGATGTAGAGGGTCGAAGTTCGGATATGTTTCAGTATCACGATTCTACAGTACACACAAAAAGTTTCGAGGTGAATGCGCCAACCGTAACGTAGTTATGACCTTGAAATAATTTCAAAAACGATAGAAAATTCTGAAAAAATGCATGTAATTTCTAGAAAATCAATGAATTCATTTGAAAAGGGAAAAAAAAGATTTACTGATTATTCGTTGAAAATTTTTTTTCTTTCGCAATTTGTTAGTAACTTTTTAACTTTTTCATTATGCAAAATTAATGTCGTTGGCACTTTCAATACGGTTGATTTTTTTTCAGATTTTTATACCATTAGTAAGTGTTCAAATTCTCACGGAATCTCACTTTTGGCTGGGAATGTACGTCCGAACAAATAAATCTTCGTAGTGTTACGCACAGCATACGTTGCTGACAACTTGCTGGTAACATACTCCTAAGAATTTTCGGCATTGAATGCTGGCAAAAGCGTATGCAAATGCGGACGCACATGCCACAATTTTGCCACTATTCCATGCGGACGTATGCTGCCTATTTTCTGGCGGGTTGTTGGCCGTATGTTATCTGGGTTAGTGAACGCGGTCACGCGCTCCGGTTCACTGAACAATTCGCCAAGTTCTTTTTTATTTCTTGAATCAAACAAAACTACGTTCCATTTTATTAATGTTCTGCGCTTATAGTTGATCCCATATAATATTCTGAATCTTATATGGATTATCCTTTTTCAAATTGAGCATGACGATTCGCAACGATGATCGTATTTCGATATTTGTATTTAATTCATCAAATTTTATTATCACCGCAGGTCCGGATCAAGTTTTACCGACCGATGTCGACGTAACTACCGAGTCGAACGGCAGGGTACGAATAAAATTTGAGAAGGGCGACACGAGACAGGAAGTCATATCGGTGCCGGGTCTTTTGATGAGAGCGGCCAGAAAACATCCCGATCAAGTGGCTCTCGTATCGAGACCCGGTGTGGACGGAAGTCGTAAGACGTGGACTTACAAGTAAGTACAGTATTGCAGTGGTTGAACGTTCGTTAAATTTTTTCCGTTCTTCCATCTAAATTGTTCCGAAAGCTAACCGATAACTCTCGTTGGGCCTCAGGGAATACGAGGCGGAGGTGAGGACGGTAGCGAGAGCTTTTTTGAAGCTAGGCCTCGAGCGTTACAGCAGCGTGGGCATTCTCGGATTCAATAGTCCGCAATGGTTCATCGCGGACATTGCGGCGATATACGCTGGGTAAGATAGTAATACCGAAATTTAATTACAAATTCTAAAATTACTAGCGGTTATGTTGGTTCGCGCGCTTTACGGGCTTGCAATATCTGTGTGAGTATCCGTGTGAGTATCCGTGTGAGTATCCGTGTGAGTATCCGTGTGAGTATCCGTGTGAGTATCCGTGTAAGTATCCGTGTGAGTATCCCTGTGAGTATCCGTGTGAGTATCCGTGTAAGTATCCGTGTGAGTATCCCTGTGAGTGTCCGTGTGAGTAATCTGCGTGAGTATCTTTGAGTGTCAGTGTCACTGTTCAATCGTCAAGAACTTTATTATTATGTAGATTTTATTATTTTATTTTAAGTAAAATTTAATTGTCTTTTTTCAGTTCGAAGGTGTTTTATATTAATTTGTTTACTGACGAACATTACGAAATGTTTTTCTAACAGCGGTTTCGCCGCTGGAATCTACACAACGAATTCCGCGGAGGCGTGCCTGTACTGTGCCGAAAGCAGCAGAGCCAATATACTCGTCGTCGAGGACGCGAAACAGTTGGAAAAGATATTGGCGATAAAGCACAAACTGCCCCACTTAAAGGCTATCATTCAGTACGATGGAATAGTGAAAGAAAAAAATGTGTACAGCGTGAGTTTCTTTTATTTTTTTCAGATATTTTTCAAGAGGTTTTTTTTAACGGGCCTCGGTATTGACGGTCGAACGAAGAGACTCTCCGAAAGCGAATATAATTCTCAGTTTCCGGATGAGACGGCTCGTTCGACCATAAATACCAGCGCCCGCGAACGAATGTTCATTGTAGTTCTCGTCACCGACCGCGTTATTTTGCATGCTCTCGAAAGAACTTTTATTATAATTCTTCTCGATCGCTCGACACAGTGGGGGGAAATACTGGACATCGGCAGAGCCGAGTCTGACGACAAACTCGACGCGATACTGAAGACAATTGGAGTCAACGAATGTTGCACGTTAGTCTATACGGTAAGCCGCAACATTCGCAGGATCAATCCACCGTAGAGGATACCAGTACTTATTATATGTAATATTGCTTTGCAGTCGGGAACGGTGGGAAAGCCGAAAGCAGTTATGTTGAGTCACGACAATTTGGTGCACGATGCGCATGGAATATTCGAGGCCGTTAAGTTTATCGAAAGACAGGAGATAATCATCAGTTTTCTGCCCTTGTCTCATGTTGCCGCCCAGGTAATATATATTCATGAATCGCATTCGATAGATCAATTTAAAAAAATAGTAACCCTAAAACTCATGTATAATTTTTTCTACCTTCTAACTAATGACTGGAGTAGATATCTACCTTATGAGTTTCTTCTACGTACAAGGGTCTTATGAGCAGTAAAAGGGAATGGCATGCGGCAAATTCGATTTTGTTAAAGTTTCGGGGTGAAAATGATACATCAAGCTCAAAATATAACGAAAATAGGCAAAAAAAACAACACATTTTTTGGGGGAAAAAATTGTTGTTTTTTAAAAAATGTCCCGATTTTCAAATTTTACCCGCTATTTTACAGCGGACACACCAGGCTATTAGGGACAAAAATAGTCCTATGATATTTCATTCAAAATCTCGATTTCTTTGGAGATATGAAAATTGAAAAAAACCGGGAACTGATCAGCTGAAAAAAAATCAATGAAACCGCAAAAAAAAGCATTTGCATGGGTTTTAACGTTTATTTTTCTTGAAAGATTGTCGGTAATTAAAGATAATGATAATTATTATATAAAATTATAAAATTATGCAAATTTAAAAAAATTATTGAGAAACAAAAATGATGACTACATATGTCCAAATTACATAATAATAAGTTACATTTGATAGTTCTGACAAAAAAAAAATTCACTTACCTACACAAAACACTAACGGGAATTCCAGAGTGGGGTGGATTTTCCCCTAAAGCGCTCTACCTTATCGCCGTGTGTAAATACCAGCGGGCAACTGAGGCTACTACCGGGCTGCAGTTCTAGGGTTAAAAAAAAAGTTATTGTAATCCCGTGTGTTTCGCGTTCGCAGGTAGTCGATATATTTACATCGATGTCAGCTGCAGCTACGGTATACTTCGCGGACAAGAACGCGTTGAAGGGAAGTCTGGTGGACACCCTTGTAGTCGCGAGGCCTACGGCATTCTTGGGAGTGCCACGTGTCTGGGAGAAGATATACGAGAAGATGATGGTGGTTGCGAGAAACAACGGTCCGATAAAAACGTGGATAGCCACGTGGGCGAAGGCGCAGGGACTCCAGTACAACATGAACAAGATGAACGGCGTGGATTACAAACACTGGGGATACCTCATAGCAAAATGGCTCGTGTTCAACAAAGTCAAAGCAACGCTCGGCCTCGACAGGTGTAAAATTTTCGTCACCGCAGCAGCGCCTCTCAGTATCGAAATAAAGCGATACTTCATGAGTCTCGATATGCCGATAATGGAGGCTTACGGAATGTCCGAGTGCAGCGGTGGTCACACACTCAGCATTAACGATAAATACAAATTGGGCAGCGTCGGTCCGGTTTTGCGAGGTTTTCTGACGAAATTGGACAATCCCGATGGCACCGGTGAGGGAGAAGTTTGCATGGGTGGACGACACGTTTTTATGGGCTATCTGAACGCGCTGGATAAAACGAAAGAGGCGAAGGACGACAACGGATGGTTGCACAGCGGCGATCTCGGCAGAATAGATGGCGATGGTTTCCTCTACGTAACGGGTAATTAATTTATGTCGATAATGCTGGTTCGGAACCCATCGTAAAAATAGTAGGTCCAAAAGGAAAGAACCCGCGCCTTGGTGTGGTAAACCAATAGACTAGGGAACTGTAACGGGTTCGATTTTCGAGACCGAAGGGTCTCACGTAATCCCGTAGGTGAAGGCAATGTACGAGGACGTAGCTCATGATATAGGACGTGAGCTTTACGGTTTTTTTCTCCTTAATTCCCCTTTTAAGGCTTTGGTTTTTTGTGAGCCATCTGCGATTATTCTCATCAACTTTTTGCAATTAATCGCGTGTAAAGTTTAAGGCGGCAGCCGCTTTAACCCCCCCCCCCCCCCCCCCCCAAGAATCTGCATAAAAGTTGCGCCGATACAGCCGATCATTCCAACTGAGTATTGATGTTCGTATTCGATACTTCAAGTACGAACACCAATCCTCAGAATTCGACCTCCCATTCAACGGTTCCAATGTGCCAGTTAGTGTACGGCTAGGCGGTCATGGCATATGGAAGTGGATTTCGAATCATCTTAAATCCCATATAGCACATCGGAGTGGATTTCGAAAATCCTAAATCACTCCCATATTCTATATTCTCGAGATATCGGCTTTCATAGCATATGGAAGTGGATTTTGAGCACCCATCCATGTACTGACGGCGAACGATTGTCCTTGAGTCTGGCGAATACCGAAGCCGTATACCAATCGTGCATCTACCGCTGTCGGTCTAAACTACGACTTTTTTTTTTTTTTTTTTTTTTTTTTTTAAATCCCGTATATTCTTTTTTTGAAGGCCTTAGCTTCTGTGTGCCATCTAGCCAGTACTCTTGTATCAATTTTTGTCGAATTTCAATCACTTGTAAAGTTCACGGCCGCAGCCGCTGTTACCCCCCATACTGTATCGCATTTGCCCGAGGACGCAGGGAAACTGCGGAAAACCTGCGCCGATACAGCCGGTCATTCCAACTGAGTCTTGATGTTTGTATTCGATACTTCGAGTACGAACACCAGTCCTCAGAATTCGACCTCCCGCTCAACGGTTCCAATGCGCCAGTTAGTGCACGGCTAGGCGGTCACCCATCCAAGTACTGACCGCGAACGATTCAGCTTGACTCTGGGGACCACCGAAGCCGCACACCAACCGCGCATCCACCGCTGTCGGTTTAGACTACGACTAAAACCGTATGTCTGAGGCCGACACCTAGCGGGGCGCGGCGAAGACCCGAACTCGAGAATCAAATCGACGATCAACGGATAAGGAAGGAGTAGGAAAGCGCAGAGTAAAGAAGCCCCAAACCCCTAGGATTTCGGTGTAACAATAATACCAATTCATTGCGACAATAATTCGACTATGTTTGTCAGAATCTAACGCTGAATTATTGATGTTTAAGGGCACTATTTTACTTGCCCTTAAACATCAATAATTCAGCGATTGATACAGAAAACAGTAATGCCATTTTTTCAACAATGTTGAAACTTTAGTGTTCGAAGGAAATAGCAGTGGAATTGACAGACGCAGTGGTATTGTATTTCCGTTAGACAACAAAGTTTCAGAAGTTTAGAGAAAAAATAGCGTTACTATTTTTATTACCGACAGGGTGCGGGATGAGCGGGTGGGAAGTTTCGCATCACCTCAATAAAAATCTTTTCATTCAAAGGGCGAATAAAGGAACTGGTGATAACAGCCGGTGGTGAGAATATTCCACCAGTTGAGATCGAACAGAAGTTACTGGCCCAACTGCCGGCACTAAGCAACGCTATGCTGATCGGTGATATGAGAAAATTCCTAACGATACTAGTCACGCTCAAGGTAAAGAAAACTTAATTTACGTACCCACGGGGTAACAATAAGTCGAATGGAGATGCGGGTAACGCGATTTTTGTTTATATTAAAATTAATTTTTATTTTTTAAGACGGACATGGATCCAGACACTGGCGAACCCCTCGACACTCTAACAGCGTCGACGAGGTCATGGGCGAAATCAATCGGATCAAAAGCGACGACCGTGACGGAAGTCCTGAGCACCCACGATCCTGCTGTGAGTACACGCATCCGCGGTTAACGTTCGCTATGCGAATTCCATCGAAACTAGCGGCAGTAGCAGTTTAAGGAAAAATAGTATATTATGCCACAAGGGAGGGAAGTGCGCGATGTTCGTCGAGTGTGAAGTTTGCGAGGGCACAAATCACACGAGGTGAAAATCCGATCCTTGCCATGTAGCGTACAATTTTTTGTTACGAATTCGTTAACCACATTTCTTGCGTCGCAGAATCGTCTATTCGCGAAAGACCATGACCCTAGCAGGCAGCACGACCGTCGTCATTTTTTTTTTTTTTTTCGGACCGTCGTTCCGACCGAAGAAACGATAGTCATGCGGGCGCACTTTTTTACTGTTCCAAAGCGGACATTTCGACCACGGAAACATCCAAGAACCCTCAGGACACACAAGGACCCGCAAGTCTCAAATAGTCTGATAATTGTTTTTTATTTTCGACCGACAAAACGACCGCAGAATCGACCACTCCGAGCGAATAATATGTATTCGTTTTTTCGGTCGAAACGATGGTCGTGCGGTCCGCTAGGGCGGATGTAATAGGACTTCCAGAGGGAGTAATAAGCCCTGTTAATTAAATTATTTGAAGAGCCGGAATAATGACTAGTGTGAACGTTTATTGAAAGTAAATACTGGATGTAGGAGAGCGAAGGTCTTACAGGTTCGGGACGTAGAGATGAACTGATGGAAGGGCCTGACGAAAGCTGGGCCCTCGCCTATTGCTGCGCGTGAATATAATGTTGTTGCGCGCGATAAGACGGTCGCTACGCGTACGTAACGAGTGCAGCGGGTTGAACCATTGAGAAAGTCGTGAGAAAGCGGACGACGGACCGAAGGTGCTGACGGTATCGCGATTAAGAATGAATACAATACGATTGTGAATGAAACATCGGATGTTGGCGCGTGAAAGAATATTTATTAAATCTAATCAAGTTAAGAATTATGGGACAGTTACACGAACAGGTATTAACCTGTGCGTTAATTAATTGTGTTAATTGTGCGGTTATTATTAAATAACCGTGGTGCACGCAAGGAATGTGATTATTTTAGCGAAGTGGGGGGAAAGTAAAATTCCTTACTGATTGGCAAGATTTTATTGTTCGATATTATTTCAGATATACAAGGAGATCGAGGCGGCACTGAAGAGAACGAACGAGAGCGCCACGAGTAACGCCCAAAAGTTACAAAAATTTCAAATCCTGCCAAACGATTTCTCAGTACCTACTGGCGAACTGGGACCGACGCTTAAAGTCAGAAGAAACATAATCGCGAACAAGTACAAGGACCTCATCGAGGGGATGTACAAGTAATAAAGGTTCAGTGTTACGAGGGCATTCGCACGCGAGTGAAACAACTTTATGAATGTAGAAAATGATTGAGCGCGCGTGCGCACGGGCGACATAGATAGGTACCGATGAACACATGAGTGATCAATAATATCGGAGGTGAAGTGTCCATATTCCTCGTGTACCTGCTTTAAAGACTGGCTATAATCAACGACTCGGACTCATTCGATTGTCTCGGGTCGAGGGCGGGGTGGTCGACGATTACGGTGAATTATATGTGATATTAATATGAAACAAAAATTTTGTATTCCACGATTGAATTGATATCTCGTTTGTTCTGCTTAGAACAGCCACATTGCTAGTATATTAAAACAAATGTTAAATTATTTCAAAGTTTCGCAAATCTAGCGTGGTTTCGTCAGCAACGTTTGTTTGGAGAACGTTTTGTAGGGAATCTTAATTTCTCCTGGGCAGTAGAAATAATTGCGAAATTATTTCGTGATACTAACACGGTTATTCGGTTCAGCCTTTGAAGCAAAGTGCTCTATTGAGTATCAATTATTATAGATGCCTAGTATATTGTATCATTAGACCAGCGTAATATTCGATGATGCTACAGTGATTTAAAATTTTGGCTATTATTTGCAATTTAATTGTTCTCGATTAAGCGTACTAGTTTCAATTTGATGAAACCGTAAAGTGTATGACCGATGCACTTTTAATACCCACTGTGAAATATATAAGTATGTGTCACAGTACAGCCGGGATAAAGAAACATGTACATAATTTGTATGGGTGGAAAAAAAGAAAACAAAAGTTGTCCCACTTCGCTGTATCTGATAAAAGACGAGAATAGTGTTATGCCAACCAAACGGGTTAAGCCGTTGTAAGAACGTTTTTATATAATGTCGAATGATTTGTTAGAAAAAAGCCGTGCTTGATCGATAATCCTAAGAAAGTGCCTTTTTGATGATTGAAATAAGGAATAAGGGCTAAAAAAATAATACTAATTGTTATTAGCCAGCTAATTCGATCACTAGGATTACTGAAAGATATTTACATCAGTGATAAAGACACTGACGTCGCGTGTATAGTACCGATAATATAATAATATAAATATATATATACTACATTAACGAATACCAGTCACTGATATATCTGGATAATGCGTTGAGCCTGTGTGATGATTTCGTATGATTTCGTATAATCGCATCGCGAAATATTGTAATAAGTAATGTGTCGAGATAACCGGGGCAAACAAAAATACAAGAGTGCTATTACGGGCAAAGTGTAAGGAATATAATCATTGAGCAAACGAAAATAAACAACAATCACTGTAATCCGTTATTCATACTATAACAAAGTTATAATGCTGACCTATTGATTGCGCTACTTGTTTTTATTACTTTTTTATCGTATGCAATTAGTAGTTACATTAACAACGATTTTAAAACATTATTTTTAAGCGGCATCGATTACACCACTCAAAAGTCAAACGTCACTCAGCGATTGACGCAATCGCTGAATATTTGTGTTGTATCCGTAATAGATCTATCGGCACTGAACTTTACTCAGGAATCACGCGCCTGCTACTGCGACTTTACCAGCTATCAGTAGCTATCCAACGCTGGGCGTTTGATTTGATGTAAAATTAGACTGTCTTTACCCTTATAGAAGAAGCTAAATAATCGCATTGCACCTACAAACTCTCAAAACAGCGTGAATGAAATTAAAGTGTGAACCGGCGGAGGTAAAATTTCACTCTATGTTGTAACATAAGATTGAGTCCGGCTGCTCTTCATATACTGGACTTGCGTGTTTTTTATTTATTCCCATTTAAAAAAATTATTTTTATTTTTATCGACGCACGGTATGACGTAAGGTGTTTAACAGTTGGTATCGACAATAATACTCAAACACGCGGTTAGTGCGTGGATCGTGATTCGTCGTCGTTTACCCCCATCCGAAGAGTACTTTGAACAGCGGAAAAGCATTTTTTTTTCTATCTTCAATATCAAGACATAATAAATAGACCGAACTTGGAGATAAAATTTGTTGAGCTATTGCAGAAGTCACATAGTTTCGTACTCTATCTACTTTCCTCAATAGCAAAAATTATTATTCAGACCCATTTTCTTTATATCGCCAAATAATTCAACGGTGGCCTTACCGGCTATCGCTGAAGCATACATAATAAAGAAGGCTTGTGCTTTCACAAACTGTTTTTCATAAAACGGCCACGATTCTTTTCTTGTTAAATTTACAAAAAAAAAGTGTGACATGAACCATTTTTTTGTTGTTCTAAAATTAGAAAGAAAATAATCGTGAACGTTTCGTGGACAAGAAACGTTCGTATCTATTTCACTGTGCATTATGGTGTACGCGAGAACGATTAAATATCGAGGCTCGCGAAGCAGCACAGTAGTCAATAATGTGCTGTGCTGTCGGGTCCGACAGTCCCATCAATAATACAACTCTACCGTACGTGGTATAGGTTCAAAGATCGCCCGATTTGAATTCTCACATTTCAATGTACAGTACACGACCGCGTTTCTCTTAACCGCATAATTCCGAACGACCGCGTATTTCCGAAAATGACGACCGCGTAAGTCCAATTCGGCCCCTTCTCAAGGTCCGTTACCTGCTTGGTGGGGTACAAATGACTCCTTCCCTTTTGCTACCTGCGAATGAAATCGTGGCTGCTGTAAATCCGGCAAAGAGGGGATACGGCGGCAAGCTTGATATGAGACAAAGATCGATGAATTCTTCCTACTCTACATTTTCTCATATTCAAGCATCGGACATATTCCATCATTTTACCATGAAGGAGAAGCTATCCCGTCCAATAACCTGAATATGCTCCAATTATTATAATTGATCAAATATTTCCACTGATAAAAAGCTGATTTTTCCGAACGAAGCGATGTGATCGTACGCGCGCACACACACACACACACGCATACACGCGCACACACACACGCGCGCGAGCGCGCACGCACGCAGGCACGCACACACACACATCCAAACGCCAGCTAATAATCGCATTACTCAATGTCTTGGACTATTTTCAGTACTCTGACGTTAAAATCTCGAATTTTTTTTTTTACGAAATCATAGCTTCCTCTATGAGGAAGCAATATATCAATCATAGATAAAGGCTTTAGCAAAGCAACAAATCAAATAAATCTAAAATGCGTAAGTTATAAAACGGGGTTTTTATGGGTCTCCCTTAAACGACAGAATGCATTTGATATTCAAATTAAGAAGTTAGTTTCGAACTATGACTTGAGCTGCGAAAGAGCTGCGGGTAGAGTATATTTCTGCACGCTTATATTACGGTCATTCCTGCGGCTATACGTATCTCCACGCGCAACGCGTAACGGCGCCCGGAAAGGGAATTTTGCGTATGGAAAGGGACGCTGGGCAGGGACTTGGACAGGTAGTGGGGTATCCAACTTACGCGGTCGTGCTTAATTGGATTGGCTCCCGAGGATCGGAGAAACGCGCTCGTGTACTGTACTCAAGTCGCTGTTAACCGTGCCGTGCTGAAACGGTATCTTACTATGGCAGGTCGTCGGAGATGGACACCTCCGGTGTCTCGCGCCGTCTCTATTATTATTATTATTATTATTATTATTATTATTATTATTATTATTATTATTATTATTATTATTATTATTATTATTATTATTATTGTTGTTGTTGTTATTGTTATTATTATTATTATTATTATTATTATTATTATTATTATTATTATTTATTGACCGTAAAGCTCCAGGACATCGTCCCTTGATACAAGATACAAATGCTGCAGACAAGGAGGCAACAAAACATACAAATAAGCATATGCAACGCACATACATGAGATTCGCCCGGAACTAAATATAAGTGTAAATAAATATAAGTAAAAGATTAACTATTTTCACCCTCTCCTCCGCCCTCCGAGCTTTGTTCTGTTCTGTCTTGTAGTCGTTTTTTATTTGCAGCTGACGATACTCACATTTGATCGAGATTATTATTGTACCCCATTATTGTATTTGCAACGTTGGAATTGTTTTTCGCGTTTTCGTACAATCTTCTCCCCCCCCCCCCTCCCCTCCTCTGCCACACAGCGCGTTCGTAGTGCGCTTTCATACGTCTTTTAAGCCCAATTCGCTCGGGCGTGTAGTCAGTCTTCCGAAACTAGTGTAACGGTAGCTGACGGTAGCTTACCGCAGGTGCTTTGTTTGTTCACCAACTTACCGTGGACTCTCATTCGAGTACTCAATAACTAGGTACAACTTAACGGAAATAAAAATAAATTTTGGTGATCGACAAATAAAAAAAAAATTTTTTTAAAATAATTATACTATTGGAACTAAGTTATCGGCATAACCACGTTTAACGTTACTCAGTAATAGTTATAATAGTAGCGTCTGATAATCATAGCAGTAACGACCGAGTTGTTTTTTTTTCGTAAAGTTAACAACTGTTACAGATAAGTTGTATCCCTGATAGACAAGCGGCACGCAAAGTAGCAGTTGGCGCAAATATCGCGCCAATATTGCCAATTTTCATGGCGCTTGTCTAACTGGGATCCTTTCGATTGTACATGGGATTTACATTTTATCCTCGTCCTCAGATAGCTATGCCCGGTAATTCATCGACATACATGACTCCGAGTAAGACGGGACTCGACGGTGAGTTTAATTCTGCCTAATACATAGTGGCCGCGGTCAGGGAAAACCGGGAAAAGTCAGGGGACAAAAATTTTGGTGAGGGGATCGGGGAAAAGTCAGTCATTTTTAAAATTGGTCAGGGAAAAAGTAAATTGTCGACGAACCTTGTATAAATAAATAAGAAGTACATAAAAGGAAGCCTTAAAAAAATAGGGAACATTTTGAAAAAAAAAAAAATATATATATATATATATATATATATTGTTAGTTAAGATGTTTTGCAATATCTTTTGTGCGTTTAATTTAATTTAAGGGAATAGGTCACACAACGACTTTTCTACTTTTGGAACTAAAAATCACAAGTGTTATAAAGCAATGAATAAGGTTTTTTAGAAGAATTTCTAATAATTTTTTCCCCACATGGATTCCGAGATACATGAACTTAAAATTGTGTCAATTACCATGAGCCGCGTGAAAAGCGACATTCTTTTTAAAAAAATATATGTTTCCAAACTACTGTATTAGAATTTTTTTTTCGAAAATTACATTACAACATTATTACGTTCGTGTTAAAAAAATAAAATCGAGGGGTGCCCATATATTTTTGAAGATATTACGAGTTGAAGGAGCTTCGAACGTGTATACGAATAGATACCTGGGCCTCAACCATTGCTAGCAACATGCCCCCCATCACCCCCCACCATTAAGAAACGGCGATCTGTGACGTATTCCCTTAAACAGCTCGGATCTGCCAGACGCATGCGCGGTGCTTTAGGCATAAATATCAATTGTTAATTAAAGATTTTTTGCAATATCTTTTGTTTGTTTAATTTAATTTAATATGTTTTGTGATTTGTCCATGGCACAGGTCCGGACCAAATTTTACAATCGGACGACGATACAACGTCAGAGCCGGACGGTAGAGTCCGAATAAGGTGCAACGAAAACGATCTGTATCGCGAGGCCATATCGGTACCTGGTCTTCTTACAAGATCAGCGAAAAAATTCAACGATCGACTTGCTCTGGTATCGTGCCCAGGAGCGAATGGAGAACGAAAGACATGGACTTTCAAGTTTGTATAACATTCGCTCGTATCGGCTGCCAGATTTTTTTTTTCACAAACAACTCGCAACATTTAGGGAATACGAGACAGAGGTGAGGATCGTGGCGAGGGCGTTTTTGAAGTTGGGCCTTGAGCGTCATCACGGCGTGGCGATTCTTGGATTCAACGCTCCGCAATGGTTTTTCACTGATTTGGCAGCGATACACGCCGGGTAAAAGAACGAAATTCGATTTTTACTATTAAAGACGACAGGTTGTTAAAAAGAGGTGAAAAGTGAAATTTTTATATCGCTTCCTCATAAAAATGAAGACTTTTTTCTTTTTTTTTCTTGTTCATTAAATAATATATGAACGATCAACAGGGGGTTCGCGGTTGGAATTTACACCACCAATTCCGCGGAGGCGTGCTTCTACGCCGCCGAGAGTAGCAGAGCCAATATAATCGTGGTCGACGATGAACAGCAATTGGCAAAGATATTGGAGATCAGACACAGACTGCCGAAATTGAAGGCGATAATACAATACGAAGGAATCCCGAAAGAGGAAAATGTTTACAGCGTAAGTTTATTCGAGTTGCAAAAGTTCGGAGCAATCGATGACGATGAACTTTTATTGATTCTCCGAGTGCACGACTCCGCGGTTAATCTTACCGTGCGCATGGGTCGTTGACCCCGAGCGACTGACCATGTACTTTTTCACGGAAAAAAAAATTAAGAAAAAGAACAACGGTGCAAAGCAATTCGCACATGGCTTCCTTATTTATTAGGATTTTACTCTATGAGAAAGTTCGTTGATCGATTTTGGCATTCTCACAGAGGAAGCTATGCGCAAAATTCGAATAAATGAGCAAGCCATGGTTAAATTACTTTGCACCCTTTTTCATAATATGAACAAATTTCTACATCGCATAAAATTTAAACCGTCAAAATTTACCGCGAGATTTATTGTAGGAAATCGCAAACTAAAATTTGCGGATTTCGTCATTTTGAGGTAATTTTGCTTCCTCATAGCTTCGTTTTCAAGAAAAAAAATTGTTTCGACATATTCGAACCGCTATAACTCGAGAATGCCTCGACCGATGAAGCTGAAATTTCACACACAGCATGTGTGGTTAATAGTCAATTTTTCTTCAAAATTGCATTAAAAAATGTCAGTTGTTTTTTGTAAGCTATTTTTAATTTCTTCAACAATGTCTGTGCGCGCTCTAGCTCTTAGAATTTTTCTGGCTACCGGGAAAAAAGTTGTACACGGATGAGTATGGTTGTCCGACGATCCCTATCAAATTTTGAGAGAATCGATCGAATCGTTTTAAAGTTAGTCATTTTGAATTTGTTGTATTTCATGAAAAATTACTACTTTACTTTGGATGCAATTTTCAGTATTAAATATTCATCGATGAATAAAATAAGTAATAAATTCGTGATATGAAAATGTCAATTTTCAACTTTTATGAGACAGTGATGTGAAAAATTCAGTTTTCAACTTTTTATTCTGAGCGTGGTATTTGATTCGGAGACTTGTGTCGAACATAGAATAAAAGATTTTTAAAAAATTTCAAAATTCCATAGAATTGAAAGGGTTAGATTAATTTTCGCCAAATTTAATACGAATCATTATACAGTGCTAGTCCATTCCCGTATCAAATTTAAGTTCCATACATCCATGTTTACTCGAATTAGACCGTTTTTAGTAATTTTTCAAAAGCATCGAAATCCCATAATATCTGACCGCTTGGATAGATGTTTACTAAATTCAATACCAAAGGTCTTTGAACAAAATATTATATTCGTTTGAAGTTTTAGTACGATAGCTAAAAATGTACGCAAGTTAGGGACAGCACAGACATTTAAAAAATTCACAATCCCGTAAAGTTTCAAATTCGGCCTCAATCTTCATAAAAATTGCACTGCATGAAGAGACATGACCACTCTACTAGTCTACTAAATTTCAAGTGGCTATCTTAAACCGTTTCCGAGCTATAGTCGGTTCAAGCGATCCAAGTTTGTCACACACACTAAATTGTGCGTAAAATGTATACTGTTTCTATTGTATGAGATGTAAGCATCTTTTTTATCTTACAAAAAAAGTTGCAAAGTAATTTGCACATGGCTTCCTTTTTTATACAAATGTTGCGCACAGTTTTCTGATTATTTTTTCGCTCTGAACCTGAACCGGCAAGTCGTTTTGCATTAAAGTGAAACACGACGTTGACGTTGAAAAAAATTGAAATATTCATATTGCTTCCTCATAAAAGTTGAAAATTGAAATTTTCATATATCTTTCTCATAATGTCCCTTTATTGGCAAAGCTTCCTCTACGAAGAAGCGTTTCATTATTGTTTCACATAATAATAACCGCTTGCGACAGTGGGACGATGTTCTGGAAATCGGGAGAGCCGAGTCAGAGGACAAACTCAACACGGTGCTGAAAAGAATGGGAGTCAACGAATGCTGCGTGCTAATCTACACGGTAGGTTCGATATTCGTGCCATCGGTCGATAAAAGGGATTAAGCGGCTAGTATTGTGATTGTAAAATTCAATTTTGCTTTGCAGTCGGGAACTGTGGGAAAGCCAAAAGCAGTAATGTTGAGTCACGACAATATGGTGTCCAATTCTCACTCCGCCACTGTGTCGGGAAATTTTATCCTGGGAGACGAGTCCATTGTCACTTATTTGCCGTTGTCTCACGTCGCGGCGCAGGTAAAAAATATTCTTAAGAGCATGTGAAACACTATGGGGTGCGAGAAGATAGCATCAGCGGCGCTCTCGGTGGAGCGAGAGAGACACGCTGAAAACGTGTTTCACATTCTCTTAAGGTAGTCCTAGCGGACAGCCTGAGCCCACATGAGTTCAGAGAGAATTGAGAGAGAATTGCGAACACTTCTCGATGGGATAAAAATTCGAAAAAAATCAAGCATATGGAAGGTGCTGAAAAGATTGATTTTACATAATAATAACTCCAAAATATTATTAACAAATGCATTAAAAAAAAATTGTTCAACAAATTCCCCGGCAACTTAACTTTTCGTTCATATAAAAACAATTTGTTAATCTTTTTGAATACGTATGAATTTTTTCAGAATTTTATCTAATTTTTGAAAATCACGTTTTTTCATTAACTAAAAACGCAATTTTCAAAAATTAGACAAAATTCTGAAAAAATTCATACGTATTCAAAAAGATTAAATTATTGTTTTTATATGAACAAAAAGTTAAGTTGCCGAAAGATTTGTTGAACAATTTTTTTTTCATTCATTTGTTAATAACATTTTGGAATTATTATTATGCAAAATCAATCTTTTCAGTACCTTCCATATGGTTGATTTTTTTCAGATTTTTATCTCATCGCGAAGTATTCGCAATTCCACTCTCAATTCGCTCTGAACTCACGTGGGCTCAGGCTGTCCGCAAGGACTACCTTAAACCAGTAATAACTGGCCAATCATAAATGTTGCCGAATTATTGTAACGATTGCGCGAGACGTTTTAATACTGTCGCAGAGCGTCGATATTTTTGGAACCATGGGGGTGGGCGCCACGGTGTACTTCGCTGACAAAAATGCGCTGAAGGGTACACTGATAGACACTCTCGTCGCCACGAGGCCCACACAAGTACTCTGTGTGCCTCGAGTTTACGAGAAAATTTACGAGAAGATGATGGCCGTGGCCAAAACCAATGGATCATTGAAAACGTGGATAGCCACGTGGGCAAAGTCCCAGGGACTACAGTACAACATCAATAAGTTGAATGGAACCGATTACAAACATTGGGGCTACTTGGTAGCGAAGTTTTTCGTATTCGACAGGATCAAAGCTACTCTGGGTCTAGACAGATGTAGAAATTTCTTCACCTCTGCGGCACCTCTCAGTGCCGAAATCCAGAGATACTTCACGAGTCTCGACATGCCTCTGACGGAGTGCTACGGAATGTCCGAGAGCACTGGACCTCATACCCTGAGTACTAGACATAATTACAAGTAAAAATTATAAACCGATAGGTTTTTTTTTAACGATCATTTTTTAGATCAATGGTAATTGCCTGATTTTGAGTTTTCGTTGCTTATAAAGATTGGGATCTATGGGACCGGTTATGAGTGGTTTTTCAACGAGAATCGACAACGCCGATGAGTCTGGAGAGGGAGAAATTTGCATGGGAGGTCGTCACATTTTTATGGGCTATCTAAACGAGCCCGAGAAGACCAAAGAGGCGAAGGACGAGGACGGGTGGTTGCACACAGGCGATTTAGGCAGATTGGATGCCGACGGATTCATCTATCTAACGGGTCGGCAACAACGAATTGGATACGCGTGTAATGTTGCGCACCTAGAATTTTGTGCAAGACGATAATTTTTTTGTTTTGTTTCGAATCAAGGTCGAATGAAGGAACTGATTATAACAGCCGGTGGCGAGAATGTTGCGCCAGTTCCGATTGAACAAACGTTATTGGCCGAATTGCCGGCGCTCAGCAACGCAATGCTCATCGGCGATGCGAGGAAATTTCTGACGATACTAGTCACGCTCAAGGTAAGAAACTAACGCATACAGTACACGACCGCATTTCTCCCAACCGCATAATCCCAAAAATAACGATCGCGTAAGTCCAATTCGGCCCCTTCTCAAGATCCTTTACCTGGTCGGTGGAGTAACAAACGACTCCTTCACTTTTGCTACCTGCGAATGAAATCGTCGCTGCTATAAACACGACAAACAGAGAACGCGGCGGCAAGCTTGATGAGAGACAAAGATTAATGGACGCTATCCCGTCGAACAGCCTCAAGATGCGCCAATTTTTATTATTTATCAAATTTTTCTTTCTCTTATAAAAAGCTTATTTTTTCTAGGAAAACGAAAAAATTAATACGCAAGCAGTGCGCAAATTAAGCTTGGACTTCTTTTGAATATCATATTAAATTTAACTACGTTGAAGTTTGAAACCGTGAAATCTTTCGAAAAATTAACAATCTCGTGAAATAGTAACCGGTTGCGATTATTTTATGTGCAGCCTTTTTCTTAATATAGTGAACTTAATACTCAATAATGAACAAAACCGTTTTTTTAAACAAGTCAATATTTTTTTTTCTTTTACCGCTTTTTTCAAATTTGAACAAAGTAACTCAATTCGAGTGCAAAGTTCCAGCTCAATTGTTAACAATTTGCAAAACTGCCAGCACACAGAAATTGTTTTTAAAAAATATCTCGAATCATTGTATTTACGAAAAATATTTGTCTATAAGGAAGCAATGGCTTCGCATTATAAAATGTCACAACGATTGGTGTTTCCGTCAATTATTCCCAGATTTATATTCCTGCATGAGACAAATATTATTGTGGCCAAATTTTTTATATAGTTTCATACTGTTTCATTCGGCTACTGGTAGTCAAAAGTAGTGTTCATTGACAGAACCGAGATACAAAAACATTGTATTTTTTGATAAAAGTAATCTTTCTCATCGCTTTCACGAAAATCCACGCCGGATTTTAACGCTAGGTGCAATTAAGTGATTAGCGGTCAATGGGTTCAAATAATGGAAAAGTTTTTGTACTAAATAAAAATATGAACTTTATTATTCATTGACTATAATCGAGACAACATTTAAATATTTCGTTCATTTCCAGAAGCATGATGTTTTAAACGATCTAAATAATCGTAGGCGATGCTACACTTAATAGGCAACCGATATATCCAATAGGCAATAAAATATAGCATGCTCGGCAGCTCGAGCAAACACCGGCGCATCACATTTATTGCCAATCACTTCATTACAACGTAAATTGGTATCGAGCCACAGGTAATAAATCGAGGATAACGTTTATATTACTTTAGACACCTGACTCGGTGATCCATGAATACGGCATAACATGACAAAAACCACAAGACTGAAAATTGACATTTTTAATTAGACATATATTAATTTGTTGTCTGAAAGCGGCAATCGAGTTTCACGCAAACGAATTGCTCATAACGAAAATAACATTTGTCGATTTTAGCAAGGCAAACAATCAAATGAATATAAAATGCGTAATTTATAAAACAACATTTTTACGGGTATCCCTTAAACGACAGAATGCATTTCATATTCAAACGAAGAATTTTCTTCAAACTATGACTGGAGCTTCAAAATACATGGGGTAACGTCGCTCGGAATGGGAAAGTTACGTACGGAAAGGGACGATGGGCAAGTACTTGGACAGGTAATGGGGTATCCAACTTACGCGGTCGTGCCTAATTGGCTTGGCTCCCGAGGTTTGGAAATACGCGGTCGTCGACTGTATGTTGGTTTAGTGAAAATTAATGAGTCGTTGAATGAATGCAAGTTTTTTTTTTTCTCAGACGGACATGGTTCCGGACACTGGAGCACCCACCGATACGCTGACGAAGGCGACAAAAGCGTGGGCCGAATCCATCGGATCTAAATCGAAGACGGTGACGGAAGTCTTGAATAATCGGGATCCAGTTGTGAGTATACGTATTCGTGGGAGCAACTTCTACGATAAAGTCGATGAGAATTATCATGTTTTTTCCCCCTTAGATTTATCAGGAGATCGAGGCTGCCATCAAAAGAACGAACTCCCACGCGATCAGTAACGCTCAGAAGGTACAGAAATTTCGGATCCTGGCGAACGATTTTTCGATAGCCACCGGCGAGTTGGGACCTACGTTTAAAGTACGAAGAAACATTATACTAACAAAGTACAAGGATCTTATCGACGAGATGTACAAATAATGAAAGTTCCGTGTTTGGAAAGTTCGCGCGTCAACGAGATCTTAACAAGGTTGAAACTATCGCGCGCTTGAGGCAGAGTGCTGATGAATACGCTGTAAGCTATTGCAATTATTGGTCGCGAAATGTCTGTGTTCTTCGAGTACCTGATTGAAAGCTGGCTGTAATTAACCAATCGGGGAATTCGGTAAGCTCGAATAGCAGAGAATGGACTTCGGTAGACTGGAATGAGGTAATCGGCCCAGTTTGTGACACTTTTAGAGCAGCGGTGTGGGTTTTGTATTAATGACGAACGCGTAGCGTTGTCTAACTGAAAATGAACTGTCTCAACACGTGCATTAAAACCTTCTGAATGAAACTTACCTATTATACAAGTCAAATAATCGAGAATTTTTATAACAATATTAATTTAATAATCCTTGTCTACTGCCGGGGTTTCTGACACTGTGGACCCACCCATGTCCCAGTTTGTGACCCTCGTGTGTACCCGATTTCTGACACTTATGCCGCAGTTTATGGCCCAGTTTCTGAAACTTCAATTGCAATTGCAACGGATCTAATTCCATTTCTTATGTAACGTTAGTATCAAATTTCAGGTATTAACAATGAAAAAGATTTAATCGGCTTAAAAGTATTATAATTCCATTAGATGTGTAGAAAAATCGAGAGTCAGAAACCGCGGCATAACTTTAATTATGTGACGGATTTATTGACCCCGCAAATTTAACGAAACAACTGAACAAAAGTAGGATTTTTTTTTCACGTCAATAGAGTGGTTCTTGCTGACGATTGTGATATAAGTTTCATGTGGTTGAATATTGACTTCAGATTGAGAACGCACTATTTTGCAACTGCCGAAGCTAGTGAGCTGGGCCTAGCAATGGTCTTCCGAGTCGACAGAAGTGCAACTCGTACTATTCGCGAATAAATTTAATTACTAAATATTTATTTTAAACCTATGTGTGTCGTCAAAACAAGCAACATTAAACGCTTTTCAATTTGCCAGTAATCTAGTTAATTTGTGACGAAAATTGAATTTACAGCAGACAAAAATGTGCCGTCAGGGTCACAAACTGGGCCGTTTACGTTATTAAAAACTGGACAGAGCGGGGCGAAACGGACTATTTTTTACAAATTTGTTTTTGCGGTACATACAAAAAATCCTACATTTGATGTGGAGAATACGTGTTCGTTTTACTCCACCCTCCACTACAAGCTACCTATCTGCTATTGCGAGTTATTCCTTATTGAAACTCGTGATGCTTTTCTTATCTTGCCGATCATCGATGTTTAATCTATCGATTGTACTTAAGAACAAAAGAAATTGCGCTCCCTCGGTCTGACCTTAAATCTATTATAAGGCCTAATAAGGTATAAGTGAATTATACTTTGAACGATGAAAGGTATAACGTCCCGGTAGAAATACGATAATTATACTTGATAATTATATTCTTTATTTTCATTACATTTCTCCATCTTC
The DNA here is from genome assembly GCA_958510785.1 of Exephanes ischioxanthus. Lineage (NCBI taxonomy): Eukaryota > Metazoa > Arthropoda > Insecta > Hymenoptera > Ichneumonidae > Exephanes > Exephanes ischioxanthus. The sequence continues at coordinate 6,166,878 of OY294021.1, forward strand.
CGTTATTCAAAACTAATACAAAAATAAGATCGAATTTTCATTAGCAAGGCTACTGTGAACAAGGATAAACAGAGGAAGGATGGCTGATGTTATTATTTTTTTTCCTTTGATGACTTCGAACTAAATTACATTAGTTTAATAAGTTTCATATAGCTCTTATAATATTCCGGAACTGTTTGGCTATTATTCGAGTATCGTTTTTATGCATCTAGAGGCTAGACGGATACCAATTTTTTTTTTCGTGACGATCGATGGGCGACCTTATAAGAAAATAGTCTTACTAAGCACATCACAGCGACTTTTGAAATGCAAATCTATTCGAACTCTATCTTATTATCTGTTTTCATTTTCAATTTTTTTTTTTTTTGTTTATTTTTTATTTTATTTTTACTTGTATGCATCTTTACCGTGTGGACTGAAAATGGTTTATGCCGTTTATCACTAGCCCATTTATCGTTTCGTCGATATATGTAAATACATCGTTTTTTTATTTATTTTTATATATAAACGATGTGTACTATGAGGCTCCAGTGCGTTTACAAAATCCAAGACAATCGGAAGTTTATCGGCCTACCGACGCTCGACGGTGAACATGAAAATACAACCCTCTCAACTTCCGTGCATCATATTTTCCCTATAGTAAGATTTGTATATATATATATAAGTCTCACACTTTTAGAGTACGACGAGAGTTTTCTCTGCTGCATCTTTGCTGACTGAATAAAAATCACCCGGGGGTCGTATGAGTGCGTCGCTACGACGAATGAAGCATTCGAACGAGCGACGAAAGTAGCGAATGAAACGATGCCAGCACTCCAGAGCTTTTGTGAAAAAAAAACTATATGATCAACGTTTCTACCAGCAGATGACGTTCGACGTTTACTTATGAACGCTCAAAAGGAAAAAAAAACTTAATACTAAATGAAAAAAAAAAAAAAAAAAATCTATTTGGAGGAGAAATCGAACCCCCGACGCGCTTACGTGTCTAATCGTCTTAACCGGTGAACAAAGATCGCTGAAACTTTGTTCATCGGCAGTGATAAACGACCGCGGCGATCTTACGAACTACTCGATGTGTTGAACTTTTGTTGAATTATAGAAGTTTTTCGCTGAGGCACAGATTCCGGAGTGGGAATAGCGTCGCCGGTCGGCAGAACTCCCGTAGGCTTCGGCTTCGCCGCTGATTTTTGTTTAGCCATCTGGTAATCCCCAGAGTCGAAGTATTTTTGCTAGAATCATCGCAATTTCATTGTTAAGGTCCCTGCTCTTTGTTCAGCCTACGAAAGCGCTACTCGCGCTGTCGCTACCTGTGCGTGCACCCGCGAAGCCACAGAAAGAAAGAAAAAAAACTAAAAAGGCCGTTGCATAGAACAAGAGCAATTTACTCTCTACAAAGAACCCTCTCAGGTCTCATCGTCGTCTGTGCATAGTAAAAACAGATATGTACATTCATCAAGCATTTCTTGTCTGCAAACGTCTTATATTTTTTTGCAGTTAATTTTCCAATAAAAAATTAAAAAAAAAAAATCGATTGGAAATTTAACAAGATAAATATTGAAAAGTTTTGAGAACAAGAAATGTTTGTTAAATGTCCCGGCATTTTTTTATACGCACAGATAGCTTGGCACATTGTACTCGTATAGTGAAAAAATATTCACTCGGGTGAATTTGCAGAAACTAACGTTACATAGAAAAAGATCCTCTACCCCTAGATCTTTGAAAAATTACATCGACTCAATTTTCAGAAACTAAAGACTGCTCGAAGATTTTGTGGACAAGATATGTTTGTTAAATGTTTAGGCCTTTTTTTAATGTGCACAGATAATTTGGAACATTATAAACGAAAGAAGCGTTCTATTCGTACAGTGAAAAAATACTGACTCGTGTGAATTTTCAGAAACAAACGTTGGATATAAAAAGATCCTCCAGCCTCGCACCATTGAAAAATTACATTGTCTCAATTTTCAGACACAAAAGACCGCTTGAAACATTGCATAGCAAACAGATCCACAAGCCTTGCAAAATTAAAAAATTACAATTCAATTTTCGGAAATAAGAGACCGCTTGAAACATTATGTAGAAAAGACCCGCTATGCACGTAACATTGAAACGCTGTTCAGGGAAAAATGTCCCTTGCCAGTATTGTTTACATTGAACAAATTTTTACTGCCTAAATGTGTCTTTAAGCAAGATGAAAGCTCACCCCTTTGGCTAGCCTCTTCTGCAAGAAAGCCGAGTGTCCGCTGATGGGTCTGCCTCCGGCATTTGGAAATTTGGCTTTAAGTTTTGCCTCCTCCGCCTTCTCGATGTCGTTGTGGGACATCTGCAAGAGAAAATATAAATTCATCGTCGAAAAGTCAAAATTTTTTATTGGAAACGACAATTGGAGGATACCGGGAACAAATTCACATTTGCACGGCCCTGCATTGCCTATATTTTACGGAAAACAATGCCAAACCGGTAAGGTATCTCCGAAGGCCACGAAGAATCAACAATGTTCAATAATAAACGCTGATAATAATAATACAACGAAGTTGCACGGACGCTAATGAAACGCGATTGAAATGTTGCGAATATAATACGTACCTCCACCGTTTGAGTGGGTTCGTTTGTTTGTTCGGCGCTCATTTCTGCACGTTCGAGCACGTATCGTTAAACTGGTCAAACTGCAACGAGTGCGAGGGTATACCACCTGAAATTACGTTTACGACCGGTCAACCTCGCCAGTCACCTTCCGAACGATTCAAAATTTTCTTCGAACATCTAGCGGTTCGAACTATCGATTTACCAACCGAAATACCACGAGTTTAATTTATTATTGAAACGGGGCGATGCAGTTTATCGATGTTCCCTTCCGTCTCGTGCTTTCGTTTATCGGGCAATTAGACCCTACTCGATAACCGAATTGAGAACGAACTACCGCGACGCGAGGCTCTCTCAAAACACGTCGAAACAGGAGTAGACGTTGTTTGAGGGGAGAGGTAGCAGCTGACAATCGGCCATTCGATAATCGATTGTTACTGCTACAGTGTGTGTTTGTTGCGCGCCGCCTACGGTATTATTCTGAAGGCTGACGCGGGATGGGCGAAAGCGGGACCTCTCCAATGCAATTTCGTTAATTACAAAATTTCTATATAAATCTTTCGTCATTTTACAATTAATATAATTACATAATAATTAATAATATAATAACACATGTTTCCGTGGCGCAATTGGTTAGCGCGTTCGGCTTTCGGGCTCAGAGAGTTTAGGTAGGGGTTTTTGTTACGCCACGGTAGCGTAAGCACCGTTTTTTTTTTCTCCATGCCACAGATTGTGCTACCCGAGCACGCCATATGTTGCTAAGTAGTTTGTTTTATATAGTGATTAATTATCACAATTTGTATTTACCCCATTTCCCGTTTTCGAGTCCGATTTATTATGTCAGAGTGCTGCATTTAAGTAGCCAAGGGCATAAGTAGTTCTCTATCGCAATGATTATATGGATTTTATTTTGTAAGTTGATTGTATCCAATTTATGTATTTATCTTCTGCCATCTACAATAAAACGCTATAAAAAAAAAAGTTAGCGCGTTCGGCTGTTGACCGAAAGGTTGGGGGTTCGAGCTCACCCGGAAACGATCTTCTTTTATCTGTATAACGATCACGTTTGTCTGTACTTTATTCGTGATCGTACAGGTCACAGGCAGGGCTTATTCGCACGATCTTTCGTTTCATCTTTTTTCGGTTACATAAACCTTAACGTCTATCAATACTATCGAATTAGTTACTAAAATTTTCAATCCTCCGTTTGATAAAATTGAAGTTGCCGACAACTTGCCGCTGACATTGAGACGCCACCTGTGTAACATGTCAGAGATTCTACTGTACCATTGTTCTCTCGGAACTGCTCGGAACTTTCATAACACCAAAGAAACAAAGTTCCTTGAAACGTAAAAAAAAAAACGTCTCAAGAGCGCTGCACACTTTGTCGCAACTATAAACAGATTATAATCGATGATTTTTATACAGTTTTACACCGTCGTGACGACACTTGAATAAGAACATCCGTGCGTTCGGAAAAATCATACGAAGGATGAACACTATATGACGAACTTCATCATTTTTGAGGGAATACGAAGCGATGACAACTGCGAAAAAAGATTCTCGCGTTAGGGTCCTGGAGGATGACGACGTTCATACAGGTGCCTTATATTCAGCTATTTTTTTACTTAAAAAAAAAAAAAAATGTTTACCATATTCATTTTCATTGCTATAAACTTTATCTACGTAGGACCGCTCTACTGTGACAACAAGTTGAAGATATCAGACGCAGGAGTGTATGCGTATTTAGCTATATGCTCCCTCAGCCTTACAGAACTCTTTCCCAACCAGTGGAACTCGGATTTCAATCGTCGTTACATCAAATCGCTGTGCGGCCACTTGAGAGCCAACGACAGAGTTGAAAATGTTATGCTCATGCTTGTCGAAGGTACAAGCGGTCAGAGCACCGAACTCTACGTCAGTCTGCTGCTAGAGGAGACGTGTCTCAGTGGAAGGGCTATTCTCGTCATACAGGATGCCGTTCTTTTTGCCGTCAGAAAAGGTCATTATTTTATTTTATTTTTTCACTCCCCGTGAAACATTTGGTTGCAATGTTTTAGCATCTCAAAGAGACAAAAAAAATATCTATAGTAACAACGTATTTTGATGCACATAGTTAATTGAAACACTTTATTAAATTTGCAATGGGAAAACACAATTAATATTTGACACCCTTTGCATTCACCGAGTAATCGATTCGACCATTCCTAATCACTGATATATTGTATTTACTTTTGCAATATACTCGTCGCAGGAATTGTAACAGGTAAATTAGTAGTGTAGCAAACCCTTGGAGTATCGTAGATGAACTTTTTTTTTTATTATCTTTTCAAAGTAGATTTGAGCTTTGGGCCTGTTTTTTTCTATCAAGTTTGATCCAGTAGTCACCCAAATAGTCAAGTGCCAAGAAACGGACGCAGTTGGTGCAATATTTGCGATATGCGGTGTACATGCCGTAAATATTTCGCCAACTGCGTCCGTTTCGTGGCGCTCGTCTATCTGGGCAATTCCTCTTGATAAAGGATTGAAATTCATGTGGTCATCAGACCTGGGCCGTACTTGAATTACAGAGTACTTGTTTGGTACTTCAAGTACACAAGTACTTTTTTATGATTTTAAGTACCAAGCACAAGTACTTTTGTAGTACACGCTCACATTACGGATACTCGATGAGTAGCATGACATCCTGTATCTATTAACATACGATTATCTGTTTAAACTTTTCAACAAGTATAATTTTAACGAGAATTTATTTCAAAAAATTTAGTTAAGAAAATGCCATTAAAAAAAACAACAAGGGATCCTTTTTTTTGCTTCCTCATAGAGGAAGCTTTGTTTTTGTGAAAACCCTTTTTTTTTCGAGATTCCAATGAAAACGTGTTCAGAATGTTCCAAAACATCGAAAAGTCACATTTAGAAGAAATGTCCAGATGTGTGCGCATAATTCCGATAGAGAATTGATATTTCGTTACGAATATTACAGGCGAGTACGACGCGCGTCAAAGGGTCCTGGCCCGACGATTGGCCGAGCTATTGAACGTTCCTTTCGATCTCATCGAGCTTTACGAGCACTCTCTCGTTGAATTGTTGAGCAGAGAAGTCGCCGAGCGCAGCGAGTTAGTCTCAAACAAATGGAGTATTCTTACTTTTTTTTCTCGTACCAACAAACTTATTCATTTATTTATCGTTTCACAGGGCCGAGGAGGAGGAAACCAAACGTCGGAACAAAGTACGAAAAATTAAGCGTTACGCTTCCGTTGGAGTGGCAACGATAGCCGGTGGAACTTTGATAGGTTTAACGGGAGGATTGGCCGCGCCTTTTATCGGCGTGGGGATCGGCACGATCCTGGGCGGTGCAAGCGCCGCCGCGATAGCAAGTACGACCGGAGTAGCGATAATCGGCTCCATATTCGGCGTCGCTGGAGCTGGACTAACAGGTACAACCACCGTACATATATGAATTAAAAAATAAAGATAAAAAAAATGCCGACAATTAATGTTTATGTCTCGTCACAGGCTACAAGATGAACAAACGCGTCGGCCAAGTAGAAGAATTTGGATTCGAGCCTCTGTCTCGTTACACCGAGACCGACAGTCAATTGCACATAGCTATAGCTATAACCGGATGGTTGACGGATGAAAAACCCGGCAACGTCCAGAGACCCTGGAGATGCTTGGCTATATCCCGTGAACAGTACGCGCTCAGATACGAGACTAAATATCTCGTGGAGCTTGGACAAGCTCTCGAGTATATTTTGAGTATAGCTGTTTCGCTCGCCACACAGGAGGCCCTCAAATACACGATTTTGTCCAGTAAGAAACTAAATCGGAGCCACATAATTTTGTCGAAACTACAATTGACCGGATCGTCGCATGGCCGAAAGTCTCGGATCCGAACGCACTTCATCCGAATAGTCAAACTTCCGAAACTTGATTTTTCTGAATCGTTAAACTGCTGAAACTTTATTTTTCCGAATTATCAAATTTTCGAAACTTGATTATTCCGAATCTTCACTTCAGCGAACGTTACTCTTCGGACATAGTAATTGGCCGAACCTTATTCCGCCGAATCATCATTTAACCGAATGTCATTTTTCCGAATAATAATTTTCCCGAACATTATTTTCCAGAATCGTTAAACTTCTGATCGTCAAATCGCCCGAATCGTCGTTCGTTCGAATCGCCAATCAACCGAATCACGAAACTAAATTATATAACTAGTCTAGTCTAGTTTAGACTAGTCTAGTGAATATGAATTCCAGAGATTCAGTACGAAACGATTCGGATGAACGACCTTTTGGGTAAGTACTGTTCGGAAGAATGACGATCCGGCGACTTGACGTTTGGAAATTTGACGATTCGGGGAAATGAAGTTCGGTGTAGTTAGCATTCCCAAAAAATGACGTTCGGTCAAATGACGATTCGAAGGCATAACGTCCGGGTAAATACTATTTCCGAAGAGTAACGTTCGCTGAAATGAAGATTCGAAATAATAATACGGTCTCGGAAATTTGGCGATTTGGAAAAATAAAGATTCGGCAGTTTAGGATTCAGAAAAATAAAGTTTCGGAAGTTTGACTGTTCGGATAAAATGCGTTGGGACCCATGATATTCGGGCATGGGACGGCTCGGCCGATCGTAATTTCAGCACAATCATATGGCTCCACAGATTCAACCTACATACGTTCGAGCCACCACTTATCTTTTGATGCTTTCGTAGGTTTGATGGCAGCGGTGGCTTGGCCAGCTGCCCTTCTCTCTATGGCTTCGGTCATCGACAATCCATGGTCCGTTTGCTGTCGACGAAGTTCCGAGGTCGGCAAGCAGCTGGCTCACGTTTTACTGTCGCGACAGCATGGCAAGAGACCCGTTACTCTCGTGGGCTTCAGTCTCGGTGCGCGGGTTATTTTTTACTGTCTAAGAGAAATGGCAGAGATCGGAGGCGCTGAGGGTATCATTCAAGACGCTATAATACTCGGGGCCCCGGTCACAGACAAGATTAGCGAATGGGACAAATGTTGTAGAGTCGTAGCTGGCAGGGTCGTCAATGGATACTGCAGGTGAAAAAAAAGTGGTAAATCCTTCGACGACAGTCTTTTTTTCGATTCGAACCCCCCTTTGTTATTCGTAGGGGCGATTGGCTGTTGCGCTTTCTTTATCGGACACTCTCCATGAGCACTGGTGTTGCCGGACTTATGCCTCTCACCTGCGAGAGAGTCAACAACGTCGATCTAAGCGGACTGATATGCGGCCACACGGAATATTCCGATAAATTGGATGAGATACTTAAATTCGTTGGATTAAAGACTCGGGAAACTGAGACGCTCGACGCTGACGGAGTGTTGAAGAAATCTTGCTCGGGATTACCGAAAACAGGTGGAGCTTCTCGAGTGGAACAGGTACAAAGATATTCGACCAATTACGAAACTTTTCTGAATCGAAATTAATGATTTTACAATTAATTGCAGTTAAATCGGGGTATTAGAGCCTCGAAATCTGACATGTGCCTGTGGACAGTCGTTCGACGTCAATCGGAATGAAAGTCCGTCCAAACTTGAGCTTTAAACGAACTCATAAAATCTCCAAACTGTATTAGCATATATATGTATACATATATATTATTTAGCAACGCTTTTTGCACACACAGAGGTATTCCGAGATTTTATGACTCGATCAACTGGAACCAATGAATTAACCGCTGGCGGACCATATAAATATTTATGAACTCGTTAGTCAATTCCATGAGAAGTTATTGTACATTCAGTCGTATAGTATTTACACATGCTTATTGTATAAGAAACGTGGTGGAAGGTTTTTATCAGTCATACGGAGATATTTGACATATCTTCGAGAAGCTTCGTAGATTTTTACAAATATTAAGCTTATATCTATATATTATATATATATATATATATATATACAAGGATCAATTGATGCTCATAGCTAAATTTCATTTTATTTACTTATAGTACAGATTGCATTACAAAGTTCCTTTTACGAATCATTAAGTTCGCAGTATAAAAACATCCAAATCCAATCACAAACTTCGTACAAAATCCCCTTCCTCGATATGTTTTTTTTTTTTTTTTTTTTTTAAGCCACGAACTGATCGCAAAGCATTTAATAACGGTATTAGCCGCGAACACTAAGATACGCATAAGTATACTTTTTAATACGCGATGCATTGAAAAATTATTTATCGCCCTGGAATCCGATTAAAATAAGGATCGAAGTGAAAATAAAAGAAAACGCGTAAAATTGAAATACAAGTCATTTTCAGTAAACTCATTTTTGTTATCACAGTTATTATTATAAACGTCGCGCAATCTCTGCGTATAAAAAAAAATTAGACCCTTGTCGCGTATCAAATATATTTTCTTTAAACTGAATGTAAACGGAAGGAAAAAAAAAATTGTCTAATTCTATATCGCGTGTTACAAAGTCGTCGAGGTGACGGCACTGACGCCATGGACGAGCAAAGTCGGCGGTAGATCCGCCGTTAATTCCGTTAACAATTGTAAATACTGACGACTAGCCGAATCGTCTTCCCAGCGTGAATTCGCCAGTGTTGGTACCGGCGACGGAAGGTAGACGAAAGTTGCGGCCGTTTCCGAGGAATGATCCCTTATCAACTGATTAACCCTGTAACAGAAAAAGCGCGACTACAGATTCCCATTACCGATGCGCACAAATAACAATATTTTTATAACGTGGAATTTTTTTAACAATAAGACGCTGATACTTATACCAGAAGTGTGTAGAGTATCGATTTATGTGAGAGTTACGAAACAGTGTGATAAGATTCTGTGTCAATAAACGTAATAATTTATGAGTATTGTTTCTTTCTTTCACTTTAATTTACTTTAAGTTAAATTTTACTTTGAAACAAGACATTTCACGGAATCTAAAAAAAAATTGCAAATTTATTTACAATTTTGTAATTGCAAAATTGCAAGAATCAGGAGTCTCAACGACCTATGTACACTGTATAAAATGATGGTTGGGCTGCTCGACCACCCCGAGCTAATCACAAGACAACAGGTGCACGACCCGATGCGCGCGCTTCGAAATATACGTATTTGGCGAGAGGTCCGACCTACGAGCTTCGCGAACAGTATCGAAGGTCTAAACTTCGAAAGTTTTCTGGGGAAGTTCAAGCGGGTGAGAAGCTAAAGACTGCTAGACTACCATTGAATGTGCACTAAACCTCTGTGATATGACAAACTGTGATATGCTGTGTACACTGGTATACATATAAATTGTGATACGCTACGCGTACGGGTCAGGTCGGATGAACACTTGAGAATGTCTTGCGAATGTTAATTATACAGGACAAAAATATGGACAAAAAAAATCCAATATTGTTTTGGTGAAGCCTGAAAACGCGATCCTTCGAATAAAAGAGAATAATCGCGCCTCGTCTTTACCGACGGTTTCTAAATGTATTTGTTTCGAAACGCTACCGCATCTCTTAAGGTGAAGTGAAAGTCACGTGACGGGGCCATGAGTGTGAGAGAGATAATTGCAATTTTCAAATTAACTTTATTCAATGGTGCTAATTTTTTTGAGAAAAAGATGAATTCGGGCCGGATGCGAAATTACCGTCCGCATCCGGGTCAAATTTGCTTTTTCCTCAAAAAAATTAGCACCCTTGAGAAAAGTTCATTACAGTTTTCATTACCGACCGCGATATTTCACTTCCCCTTAAGGACATGTGAAACGACTCCGTCGGTAACCAAAATCTGTAATGAATGCGATTCAGATACCGTAGATTTTTCGGGAAAAAGCAAAGCATTAGCGGAAGTATAATTTAATACCGCGTCCGATGATGCTTCCGTTTTATCCGTAGTGTCAACCGGTTTTAAATGGCATTCATTCGAAAAATGCATCTAACTCTCTCGCACTCATATGTCTCGTGGTGCATCTTTCACATGGCCTTAATAGAGTGCTGTTTATACGATTCTACTTCAAACTTTATAGACTATAACTTATTTATTTTTTAGTAAAAATAAAAAAATGTATTAATAAATAAATGACAGAAGCCCACGCGAAACGTGAAAGGAAAAGTCTTCTGGTAATAAAAAATATCGAAGGAATTGACAATTCTCACCCTAGAATATAAGTCCGTGCTAGATTGCTGAGTTCGGTATCGCCGGAATCGCTCGCAGATTCGTAAGTCGGATCGGCTCGTGTCTCGATCAAAGGTCTTCCCTTGAGACCCGCGATCTGAGCTCCCCAGTTAGGTATCTTCCTTATGGACGCCGATATTCTCAGTGAATCGAGAAGCTTCCGAATTCGATGCTCGTTGGACATTCGAGGAAAGTCGCTTACGGAACTTCGCGACTCGCTTATACTGAGACTCGAGTCACTGTCCGATATCTCGCAGTGGAATACTCGAAGATGAAGGTTCTTCCAGCCCGGTACCATGTTTATTATGCAAGCCAGCTGGAGCATGAACAGCGAGGTCGTGTCGAAGGGATCCTGATCCGAGGGTTGGAAGAAATTGACCGGCCACACGTCGATATACGCAAACTTTCCATTCCTGAAATCAATTTTACAAGGAACGGATATTAATAAAGAATTTAAAAAAGAGCTTGCAGTATGTTTGAGTAGATAAAAAAAAAAAACTCACTTGACGATCTGCGATTTGTCGAGATTGTGAAAATTTCGGCACAAACATAGATTCTTCTTCATTCGAAGAACATCGAGGCACATACCGACATACTGAACAGGATCGAGGCTCTTTGAATCACCAGATTGCCTCAGAGGAAAAGTCGACGCGCTTCCACTGATAGACGAATTATTGTCAAAATTCGGAGTGGCGTAACGCGACTCTGCGAAAAAATCTCTCGGCGTTTCCTCGTCGTAAAATCCGAGAATAATGGTGTTCGGTTTCATGGCTCCCATTCCTGAGATTCTTATCAAATGCTGAAGGCCCTCGCGTACGGTGCGCGTTAGAGTCAATTCGACGAAAGCTTTGACTTTCATGTGATCCACGAGGCTCAACCATTGTGGATATTCCTCTATAGTGGGATCGACGCTTTGTCCGGATGTGAATTCGCCGAGTTTCACGTGACCGATAACGTAGAGGCCACCCTTCTTCAGATCGTTAACGAAATCTATCAATGGACACGCGGAACGCGGCGACGATATCATCAGCAACATCTGGGGTCGCCAGAACTTCACGTGGTCCTTTCGCGAGTCCAGCATCAGCAAATATTTTCGAACCTGCGTTGACAAAAGTTTTCATATTAAGGTGATGTGAAATACCATCGCCGGTAACAAAACCTGTACTGAATGCCGTTTTAAGACCGCGGTCCACGGAGAAAAAAGAAAATTGTCTTTCCCTGGGGAATCGGCAGACGCAGGGAAAGACAATTTTCTTTTTTCTCGGCGGCCTGCGGTCTGGAAACGGCTTTCAGTAACCCACATAACACGGAAATATTTCTGAAATGTTTCGAAAATATTTTACCAATATTACAAATTATTTCTGAAATGGCTCGACAATATTTTACCCATATTACAAAATAGTTCTGAAATATTTTGTAAACATTTTTTTGTCCGCTGATGAATTTTACATTGAAATTTTTCAGAAATATTTCGTTGCAATATTTCCGGAGAAAATTTCAAAATATTATTTCCATATATTTCAGAAATATTTCGGAATATTTGGAAGATTAAAAATATTTCAGAAATGTTATCAAAATATTTCGTGGTATATGGAATAGTTATTATTACCAACTGCCCTATCGGTACCATCAACAGCATTTTGACTAAAAATACAACCGTTCCATTTGTGCCTGAAATCCACCGCGCAAAAATGACAAATCGACCGTATGCGGCGTCAACGCCTCCAGCTGAACAAGCAAACAAATCGGCCAATCGAATTCGTAGTTGTTTTGCGATCGGAACAGTCAAGACGACCGCTTTGCCACGAATATGGGTTATACAAGCAGTTTGTTTCGAGACGATGGCACTAAAATTGGTCGGTCGTGCAATCATTTTGTGGTTTATTTTAGGCACAATCAGAACAGAGATATTTTCGGTCGGATGACCGTCGAAACAGCGGTCGCGGGTACCGATAGAGTGGGCGCGGGGTGGTGGGCTGAGCTTATACCACATCACCTTAAACTCGGTGAAGACAAAATTGATTGAACGCGATTTGCCTTACCTGATGAAATATGAGAGCCTGCGATATGCTCCCCCAAGCTGCGTTCTTGCTAGGCGAAAATAGATGCAGAACGATAACGAGAATGAGGCAAAGTATTATCGAGCTCGAGGCGTAGATACTGTTTATCGTGAACATCATTATTATCGTTCCGAACAGTCCGATAGTCGCTGTGTGCCACGTGAAATAGTTGAACCTTGGCCTGAAAAATGTACTCGATGCATTTTAATGAACACAATAAAGGGACTCGTGCAGTGTGACTTCGTACCTGAAGTTCGGTGCGCTAGCGAGCTCCAATCCGAGACACGCGAGATTCGTAGCGAGATAGCTGAGCAAGAACAGAACTGAATTGATTTGAGCAATGGTGTTGAGTGAACCGATGAGAAGTATGACTTGCACAAGCAGCCAGGACGTCATCACGGCAGCTATCGGATTTCCACGCCAGGTTCCTTGAATCACGAAGTTTAGACCGGATCCTAAAAAACAAAAATTTTGATGTTCATATCGTCGTTCTACCGAAGTCCCAGAGTAACTAACTGAACGATTAATTATCTCACCGAAGACATTGTCTTTCGCGAGTGCTTCAAGTACTCGACTGGATCCAATGAGATTGCTAAGTCCAGCGCTAAAAGTCGCGGTGAGAATACCAACGGCTACGAATGGTGGCCAAACGTTCGTTGGCATCATGTATATAAAATTGTTTTGCAGCAAGAAACGACTGCTCGTCGCAGCGGTGAATATCGACAGCAAGATGTAGCAGAGAAAAGTGAAGAGAACAGCCGACAGTGTGCCCCGCGGAATGTTTCGTCCCGGATCTTTCAATTCGCCGCTCATATTCGCACCGGCCATTATTCCCGTTACGCCGCTGAAGAGGACACCGAATACACTCGCGAAATCCGACATGCTACCGGCGCTCGAATAATCGGGGCCGTAATCCGAGTAGAGATTCGCGACGAGCGTCGAGGAAAGGAGGCCCGTGTAGGAACCGTTCACGTGGTAAGTTGCATTTTGAACTAGGGTGTTGCCATCCGGTATAGGAATCTGCAATTATGATTTTTTTTTTCATCGAAAAATGTTATCGTGATCGATAAGGGTAGTTTCTTCTTTTTGTTTGGCTCACCTCCATAGGTCCTTTTACGAGGAAGCTGACAAATACGCTACCGAGGCATATGCAAACGATTGCGAGAATGGCCACGCTAGTTTTAGCGAACATAGCCGCGCCGATTAGGCAAACGATAAGATTCGCCGTGTTCAGAACGGAACAGTAGAGAAAACGCCACCATGTGCCGTTCGGAAATAGCGCAGCTTTTCCTACGAGGTAACCGGAAGGACCGAAATTCTCGACTATACCCTCGGCGCAACCGGTTATGCACAGGGCGCTCGATACCACGTTCGCCATGAAGAACAACGTGCCAATCGAGCCCCCGAACTCCGGGCCTAGAGTTCTGCTTATCATGACTGGTTAACAGTTGTTAAGAAAAATTCATTCGTAATTACTGCAATTTCGCACAAACTTCCCCGGAAACGTAACAGACTTTATAAGACAATTATAAATAAAAATGTAACACATTTTTTCTATTGTCTATCCTCTAGGAAAGCTGATACTCCACAATAGATACGGCATCGAAACCTGATTAGTGTAAAAAAACTGTGTACAACTTTTCACCCTGATAGCTAAAAAATTGTAAGAGCTAGAGAGTACACAGACATTTTTTAAGAAATTAAAAATCGTGTAAAAACAAAAATTGAAAATTTTTTAATGAAATTTTGAAGCACCATTGACTATTAACCACACCTGCTGTGCGTGAAATTTCAGCTTCATTGGTCGAGACATTCTCAAATCACAGCGATTTGCATTTTTCGCGCCTGAGTCATAAACACATACATCGGGACATTTTTTCTAAACGTGATTTTTCAATGTTTTCAAACATTTTCAACACGTTTTCATTAGAATCTAGAAAAAACATTTTTACCAAGCCAAAGCTTCCTCCATAAGCAATAAGAGCAATAGATAAACCATGAAAAAAAAAGGTGTAGCGTGTTTTCAGATAAGAGAATACATAAATTTATCCGATACTCGCATGACTAACATCTGTGACCCTTATCTCGGTCTGGACAGTGCCATAACTGCAGGCGTTTCAATCTGCTCGATTGAACGATTCTGTTTTTTTTTTTTGCTCACAAAGGATACAATAAGCTCCGCCGCCCTCGACGGCTCCGTTGGTAGATATCGCGCATACCGATACAACAGTGAATAGCAGTATGCCATAGGCGATGACAAACTGGCCCAGAGTCACGAGCAATCCTGCGTTTCCAACAATGTACCCTGAAAACAAAACAAAAAAAATTATTAAAATTTTTGTTCTGTAAATTATCGTAACAAAGCTTAGATAAAGAAAAAAGTCTCACCTATTCGAATGAAGACGAGAGCGCTGAACATGGACAGAGTAACGGGACTGAAAACACCGGCGAAAGTGCCAAGCGTTCGTCCACTCTCCGCTCCCAGGCTGCTGAATTCGACGTAGCCATCGCCCTCGGCATTCGAAGATTTTCCGATGCCCATGAGATTTCCGATGCGTCTGAAAACTCCGCGTCCATTTATTAGCGGAGCTTTTTCGCTGGATATCCTCACTCTCACGGGATCCGCGTTGGTCGAACCTACGTCAGGCGCGATCATTGTGTCGGACGTTGAATAAAACTATTTCTGGTTGAATGGATAAAAACAACAAATAAAACACAAATAAACGGCTCAACAGTCAATCATCACAAAACGCAGTCTCGAGTCGCCGACACAAAAGTATTCAAAGGGAATGAGTCATGCGGCGAATTACTTTGTAAAATGAACGTTTCATTTTTAAAAACTTTCGATTCCGCAACACTCGTCGGTTAACGTTTCGCTTTGTTTGGATTATAACGGTTCATCGAGATGGAACGAAATGCACAGTTATGTTTGCAGATTCATTTTTCATTATTGGATTCAACGGACGCGACGGTACTTTCACTCCGTGCTCAGAAATTCTGGGTGTTGCGTGGGTGAAAGTGATATTCTTTTAATTGTATAAACGTGTAATAAAAACATCAGTCACAGTTCTCGATGATGTCAGAGAGTCGAAAACGTCACTCCGACATTCCGCTCGAATAACAGAGTGTGATTTTCGTATTTAGCGGTAAAGGGTATGCAAAATGTACAAGAGATGGCCTGGGATACACGATCCGTGCAATTTGCAACCTTACCGACCGACGACACACAATACGGGTGCGTTCTTCAATGCAGTTTTGCTCTGTACGGTTAAGGGGAAGTGAAATATCGCAGTCGGTAATGAAAACTGTAACGAACTTTTCTGAAGGGTGTTAATTTTTTTTTGTACGGAAAAGCAAATTCGAGCCGGATTCGCACGGTAATTTCGCATCCGGCCCGAACTCATTTTTTTCTCAAAAAAATTAGCACCATTGAATAAAGTTAATTTGAAAATTGCAACTGTTTCTCTCGCGCGCACAGCTGTTTCACTTCCCCTTAAACTGTAAATGTTCGGGATGTATTCACATGCATACGCAGCCTGGAAATTGGCGTTCTTATATTCCAGTCTATTCTGCGTTCAGAGTTTAGTTTTTACATAAACCCGCTCTGATAAACGTCTTTTTGTTATCGCGACTAAGGAGATGTACCCCACGGAAGAATCGGATGCATGGTTCATTTTTTTTAAATATAAAAAAGCCACTGTCGGTGGACAGTCACTAATAAACGAATGCATTGCTGAGCTTCCTCATGGAGGGAAGCTATGGGCAAAATTATAAAAAAATTAGGAAGCCATATGCAAATCACTGCAGATTTGTTCGTAAGATAAAAAAATGTCTACATCTCATAAAATTGGAACGGTCAAAAGTTACGGCAAAATTTATTATTGAAAATCGCTAACTAAAATTCGCATAATTCGGCGTTTTGAGGCCATGTCTGATGTATTTTTCCCTATACATGACGAATCTCCAAATTATTTTACTCCTAGGACGACGTTTTGACTCATAAACTCATGTTGGACATAAAATTCAAATTTTCCTAAAAATTCAAAATGTCATAAAATTTAAATATTTAGATATTTTTTCGCCAAAATTGATACGAAACATTGTACAGTGTAAGTCCGTCCCCGTATCAAATATAAGCTCTCTACCTCCATGTTTATTCGAATTCGAGCGTTATTAGTAATTTTTCAAAAAAATAAAAATCCATTGAAATATCGATTTTTTACTTTACGAAAAACAGCTTCTGCTATGAGGAAGTAAACACACATACATACAAATACATAGCAAATAGATCGTCTTTATTTTAATTCTCTTTATAAAAAATCAATTATGCAAATTCGACGACGGACGTCAGTGTGCGACATTTGGACGATCCATACACTAACATATATATATATTTTTTAATAGAGAAAATACAGATCGTCCTGCGATTGTATAATGGTCGCAATTATTTAAAAATATACGCAGTTCGGTACGGTAGGTAATAAATCGCAATCGTGTATGTTATATGCGAGCTCTTGATCACTGATTTTGCATCACTTGAAGAAGTACAACTGATATTACGTATCTTTGCAGGACCATGAAAACAGTTTTTTTTACTGGCTCTTTTCTTTGCGTGAGAAAAGCGTGAGATACTTTCTCATGAACTCAGGACCATTCCAGTATCCCCTGCGACATAAGAATTAGTCGATTAAACATTGGGATTTTATATGTCTTTACGTATCGATGTAAACTCACTTCAGCATAAGATTCCAGTAGAGAAAGGGGAAGAAATACTTTTTCATGATATACATCGTCCACAATTCTTTCTTCTGGTCGACAGGAAAAGTCTCCATCGGTTGAAGATTGTAGTCAAATTCGGCGAGTATACATTTGCCGGGAGCGGTGACGAGAGGACAAGAGGCGTAGCCATTGTAAGACTGACTCATTGTTTTACCCGACAAATTATCCATTATGTTGCGATGAAGAACTTTTCCCTGCGAAGCTGTGAAAGACAATTTTTTCAACGCAAACGAATGTAATATTTGCTTTAATAAATATATACATCTTTCTTATTGTTTTTTTTTTTTATTATTAAGAAGCCTTACCGATAGCTGCCATAGTTTTCGAGTTTGGAGTAGTGGTGCAATCGCCGATACCGTAAACATTGTCGTAACGTGTGTGACGCAACGTTTTCGAATCAACGCACAAAAAGCCCGCCTCGTTGGTCAGAATTCCGTGACGTTTGAGAATTTCCGGTGGTCCCATTGGCGGACAAACGTGAAGAAACGAGTACTGAAACAAAAGAAAGCTTGCTTCAACAATCGATTAAGGATTAATTCGTTAAGTCAATACCTTTTCCACAATCCTTTCTTCGGGATTTTGCAAATTTTGAAATATAGCTTCTCTCTTATTGCCATGAACTTCCACGAGAGATCGTTGCGTATTTACTTCAATGCCACGACTTTTGCATACGCCCCAGAGAGCGTCAGCGTATTTTTTAACTCCGAATATGACCGGTAGCGATGTATTGTACGTAACGTCGATTTTGTCACGTAAATTGTTCTGAAATACGGTTTACAGCTGTTTATTAATCAAAGAGAACTTGGATCGATGATGGTGCAGCTTTACTTACGCGTCGCCAATAGTCTTCGGCAATGTAACAAATTTTTTGCGGCGCCCCGGGACACTTTACCGGTGTATTGGGAAACGTGAATATTGCGTGACCTTCACGCGTCCGCTTGATCCTTGCGAAGACCTCGGTCACGGTCTCGGGGCCATAGATGGAGCACACTTGTGAGTCGGGACTCCGAAGGGCGTCTACCAAACCAGGAAGCTTTAAAATATAACGATAGACCGATTATTCAATCGTTTACGCTCCGCGTTTGGCCCGAAAAACATCGAACGCCTTTTAATTTTATTTAATGAGTAAAGAGGTCGCAAAAAAGAATTACCTTATCCCAGAATAATTGAAGCCCCATAGCCACGATCATAATCTCGTATTCTACTGTATCGCCATTAGCCGTTACAATTCTATTAACATCCGGTTCAAACGCGATAACGCTGTCTCTGATCCACTGTGCATTTTTCGGCAAAACTTCCTTCATAGATCTTTTCGAAGCCGCGAAAGCTTGCAGTCCTCCGCCTATGAGAGTGTACAGAGGCTGGTAGTAATGAACCTTTGAAACAACAAAAAAAAGAACCACGTAAACAGAGGTTGTTTAATATATTATTGCATAGTAAATGACATTGAGAGCCTCACATCGCTGGGCTCTACGACTATAACGTGCTTAGGTGAATCCTTGAACGACCGTGACAACTTTGCAGCCATTGTACATCCTCCGGTTCCACCTCCGACCACCAAAACTTTACAGCTGTGCAGAAAAATTAATGATTTTTTATTCATTGACTGATATTATTTAATCATGGAGTTTTTACGAAAATATTTCTTATAGCCAATATGCTATTTGGTATCAAAAAACTCAACAACAAATATTTTCATTTGCTATTACGGATGGCTTTTACCAAAGTCATCATGTTACACTATGCCAAAGTAATAATATTAACTTCACAGTTGTCTGAGTAAAACAAATGTATTATTTTTTATTGATTGATTGATATTATTTATTCATGGATTCTCCTTTTATCAAAATAATGTTTCTTACAGACAATACTCTATCTAGTATCAACTCAACAATACATATTTTCATTTGATATTACTGATGGTTTTTACCAAAGTCATAATGTTACACTATGCCAAAGTAATATT
The DNA here is from genome assembly GCA_958510785.1 of Exephanes ischioxanthus. Taxonomy (NCBI): domain Eukaryota; kingdom Metazoa; phylum Arthropoda; class Insecta; order Hymenoptera; family Ichneumonidae; genus Exephanes; species Exephanes ischioxanthus. Next base: position 6,186,395 of record OY294021.1, read on the forward strand.
ATTAACTTTGCAGCTGAGTAGATAAATGTATTTTTTTTTTTCACTGACTGATATTATTTATTCACGGATATTTTGTTTAGTATCTGTACCTTGTTGTTAAAGAGCATGTCGCTGTGTCTCATAGGTAAATAAATAAATGAAACTTCCATGACTGTTCATTGACGCCCGAACCTCATTGCATAGGAGTTAAATACAGTACCACGAATTCTCTTTCGAATTAAGAGCAGAAAAAAGCAGGCGGTTCATAAGGGCTGACAATTTTAAAAAGAGACAATTCTCTATCAGCAAGATAAAAAAGAAATTTAACAAATTGTCGGATTGTTACCTGTGATGTACATCTCGGGAAGTACGTATAGCAAATAGTTTTGATTTTAAAAATCCTCTGCTCGCTACCACAGCCATTGTTCCCACCTTAAACAATGAAAAATATATTATTTAATAGTTATGACATAAAATAAATAAATTATTTAATAGTTAATATATGGCTTAAAATAAATAAATTACGTACATTATTTAATAGTTATGACATAAAATAAATAAATTATTTAATAGTTAATATATGGCTTAAAATAAATAAATTACGTACATTAACCATGAACTTTATTGTTGGACGTGTCGAAATATCTTAACACATAAATTTTTCCTGCTGCCTTTCGTCTTTGCAGTGATAACGCCTCGTTACCATGTCGATTATAATCTCAAGCGTAACGACCTCATTCCCATTTAATTGATCACGTAGAACTTCAATTAATCTCCTTCTCTTTATTTTTTACACTTATCTTTCCCAACATAGACCGCGAAATTTTCGAGGTTAGTTCGCGCAAAAATTACCGGAAACACTCGGACTCCATTTTTTTTTTTTTTTTTCGTTTCCCCTTCCTTCGCGCCGCAATACGGTGAACACCTTCCAGGTTATAGGTATATAAATACCGTCCTACAAATTGCGCAATTCAGTCCGTTACATATCATCGTTGATACAACGAATTGTAATTGTAATCATTCATGTTTGAACTCTGTGTCTTGTGAGACGGTACAGAGCGAAGCGGGCAAGTGACAACGATCCTCGACAGGTTCAAGTGAGTAAAAAATATAACTGAGGCCTGTTATGAGTTATGAGCGCTGCTTCACGTCGACAAGCTGTTAGTTTTCGCGTCTCTCCGTTATCCAGCATCCAGGGACAGTCGTGCTCGGCGAGTCGTCGGCTGTGGGTCGAAAATATTATGTCGGCTGACCCGTGCATTCGCGAAACGAGCGCGAAGCCGGTTTAGCTTAATCCCTCCGAGCTTCACTAAAGTTAATTGCCAAGTTAATTGATAGTTTAAGATCAATTGATAGTGCTAGAATACAGAAGAACATACGAGTGACGATTTAATTGTCGCGTGGCGGTGACAACGCGCGATCATTCACACAGAATCTCATTCGGAGGAAGCTTCGTGAGGTAATTAATTAAATGAAAAATCAAAATGGCTTTCGTTTATTTCACGAGATTGTATGTGGTTTTTTTAAAATTATTTTAGTTCAATGTTGGATAAGGTTTTCGCTAGGTTTTCTTAATTTATTTCGAATAACGTGAAGCTTTCTAACCTACAAATCTGAAGTAACGATACGAAAAAAAAATAAAAAAATAAAAATAAGAAAAAATTTACATGCCATGAAATCGCGGGCATTCGTGGTTTGGCCGTTAGCGAATACCTATCTTTTGGTGTTCTATCGTTGTGTTGGAGTGACAGCTAAAAATACACGAGTTTTCCCACGAAGGAGTGCCGAAACATCGGCTTTGCCCCCCTCCCTCTCGTCTATTTCCGATTTTCAGCGTCAGTCCGCTGCATCCGACGCAGCCGGAGCAGCATCCTTCCTCCATCTCTGTCTCTCTATCTCATAATTTTGATACTTTTCAATCAACTTTACAACGACAACAACATGATTGATGATATAATTTCATAAAGCTTAACTCGATGCGGACGATAGTGGACATGACTCACACGATAAGTTCGCGCTCAATCGAATGCAACAACATATTTTTACTATAAATAACTTCTCTCGGTTATAACTTTCTAATATCGACGTCTCGGACCAATATCGATTCGAAGATTGTTCAAAGACTTCAATGATGTGTCTCGGAAGGAAAAGAAAAACAGAAGAAAAAATGTCGTAGCAGACGACGTTCGAAAATGTATCGTTTAGACAAACAATCATCAAATAAAATTCTCTTGTATAAGTGAAGATTAGACTTTAAAGGATAATAATCTGTCTATTCCGAGGAATAGCTATTATTAGATCACCGGTTTTATATTTCCTATATATTATTCGACGTATTTGTAGGTTAGAATTTACCAAACAACACACACTTTTTTTTTTTTACTTTGATTCAAACGTAAATTCAAATTTATCGCGTACATATGGACTACGAGAAAAATAGAGCTTTTCTCTGCGCAAATTCACAACCGACGTGTCCTTGAGGCATCGTTTACTTGTGGCTGTGCAAGTTTATTGAGCGCAAATTTTTTTCATTTATATGATAATTTACCAAACATTTTTTATACTTCCAGTCAAATTCAAATTTATCGTGTTCATATCAATTACTAGAAAAATAAAGCCATGAAAATAGCCATAACCGAGTTATCCTTGAAGCACCCTTAACTTATGTACCTGCGCAAGTTTATTGAATGTCAATTTTTTTCATTGGTATTACAATTTGCCAAACACACACTTTTTTTACTTTCATTCAATTTCAAATTCAAATTTTATTGTGTACATATGGATTACAACAAAAATAAACTTCTTCTCTAAGTTAACTCAAAACCGAGTTATCCTTGAAGCAACTTTAAATTGCAGCTTTGCAAGTTTATAGAGCTTCAATCTTTTTCATTGATAATCAATGGATTTTTAAGCTTACTCGTACATCTAATGACCTATTATTATTATTATCATTACTAATATTTACAGAAAGAAAGTTGCACTTATTATATCTGCTTCGAAAATATATTTACATTTGTACATTTGTACATTATATAGACAAGTGTTTATCAAGTCTGTTCTTAAATTGATTCAGTGTCTCAGACTTGACAATCGTTGCCGGTAGCGTGTTCTATCTCTGAAAAATTTATTATTGATGTACTTGAACTTTGCCAATTTGATTTCACGATATTCGTATGAAGCCTTTTATAAATATTTAGGACTCACATAGTTTTCTTTTTTTTTAGCATAAACCATGTCGTCGCATCACTTTGTAACGGTGTGCGTAGTGTGCGTGCTCTGCGCCACTCACACGCCGTGTTCTGCCCACACTGACGTATCGTCGTCGGCATTGACAAGCTCTTGGGCTGCCTCGGATCCCCTGGAGATAGTAGAGACGTCATGGATCGACGAAAGATCGAGCGGAAGTCCCGATTCAACGGGTGGATCGAAAACGAAGGAATTACCAGCCTTCGATGTGATTCGCCGAGTCAAAGAGACCAAGCGAACGACACCAAAAAAGTATTCCCATTCTTATTCGGAAGAGAAGGCATCGAGAACGGCTGCTAAGATGGATAAGAGCAGTGACGAAACGATACACAGACCGGAGGTCCTCGAGAGACTCGCACAGGTCCCAGAGGCTTCGATCGTCAGTAGAGAATCAAGAAACATGGATAGATCGTCGAAAAAGGCATCGAGAATGCGGAGAGGCGCGGAGATAGACGAGAAATACTTTACGAAGAAATTGTTCGACGCTTACGGCGACGGGACGAGTCTGAGCATCGACGGATTCGAAAAATTGCTCAAAAAGCTTGGACTCTTTCGTCTGGTAGAGAACATCGAGAAATTCGACGAAGCGAACGTGCGGGAAAATCGAGGAAACTCTCAGAAGGGTAAGAACAATCCTGGTGTTGTCTACATTTTTAATCTTTAGATTGTTTAAATCCTTACACATTGTATAGTTATGTTCGCAGCTGAGTGGTGGAGTCGGGAAAACGGTAGCCACGTACCCTAGTCCCTTTTTAGAATGGGAATCACTCTTTCCGTTCGCAAGAACTTACAAGCAAACAAAAGCGTGAATATCGAGATTTTCACAAAGCTTCCTCATCCAAACTACTTTTGTGTACAAAGCTTCTATGAAAAATCATTTTGAGTGATTATTTAGCTTCCTCATAGAGGAAACTTTGTCGGTAAAAGAAAATAATCGCCTTCAAATTTGTTTGCTTCCTCATGGAGGAAGCTTTGTTTTGGTGCAAAAAAAATTTCGAGATTTTAATGAAAACGTGTTCAGAATGTTCTCAAACATCGAAAAATCACATGTAGAAAAAATATCCGGGTGTATGTGTGTGACTCACATGTTTTCAAGTTTTTCGTAGTCTCGATATTTATGGTCTTTAAGATTCCATCGGGAAGCAAATATATGGCTGTTTGAAAATACAAAAAGTCACTAATTTTTGCAATATTCACTACAAAGATTCTCTATAAAAATTGGAGTTATTCGTCGTTTCGGGGCCACATCTATATTTTTCCCCCATTGATCATGAATCTGCTACTTCTTTTACTCTTAGACCATATTTGATAAGAAAACTCGCGTAAAAAACAAAATATTAATTTTTCGTAAAATTCAAAAACTCAAAATCTCATAAAATTTAAATGGTTCGATCGATCCTCGCCAGACGAAATAGGGGCTATCGATCGATAATAGTCTCATTGTGCACAACTTTTCAGTCCGATACTTCAAATATTGTAAGTGCTAGCGGGCGCACAGACTTTTGTAAGCAAAGTTCAAAACCGCGTGAAATTTTAGTGACTGAGAGCATTTTGCTAAACATTTAACCAGACATTGAGTATTGACCCATCTACCTAATGTAGATATTTTCGGTTGATAGCTGAAGCCATTCTCAAGTTATAAGAGTTTCAATTTTCCGAAACTGAGATACACACACACACACACATCCAGATAATTTTCCTAATATGATTCTCCGATGTTTTGGAACATGCTGAACACGTTTTCATAAAAATCTCGAAAACCATTTTGTTCATGAAAACGAAGCTTCCTCTATGAGGAAGCAAAAAGTAGGAACCACGTTTTCCACTCCCAACAAAATATTCGTAACGCGTCTAGAGTTTCGAGTTTCATTGAAACCGGGAGCGATGCTTCCGGATATTTGCCAGACTCGTTACAGGTGAAAATCATGCATCTAACGAATTGTCAATAAATCCCAAGCCGCGGCTGCCATAAAATTCCACGATTGCAAACCTCTGCGATTACGCAGAAGCGAAATCGTAACGAATCTTGTAGATCCAAGGTCTGCATTGCGCGATCGATTACCGTTAATCACGAAAGTTTATTGCGTTACCGAAGTTTGTTGCGATAGCGCGGAACGTGAAACGCAATCACAATCGTGCCGGTCGAGCGTGCCTCGATTGCTCATCGACGTTTTTTTTTACTAGAAACAACGAAAACGTAGTCTTTCATTGTCGTTGGAAAAACAAAAATCTCGCTATTTCGCGATAGAGATCTTTCGTGTGAGTAATTATTATTCGCTCGCGCGCGTGGCTAATTAGTCTGTTGCGATTGCTTGTTGTAGTATCATTATTGGCTATTATTGTTTCGAGCTATTCGCCGAGTCTCCGTAGCCACTCGAGAACGTCTCGAGAGATTAATAGAGCGCTTCTCGCTCACCACTACGTCGCGGTACACAAGCTCTGATTTCACCACTCGCTGGAGGTCGAACAATACATTGTAAAGTGTTTGATAGATATCCACGTTGAAATAGAAGAAAAACAGAAACAATTCTGATAAATACAACACAAAAATAAAAATAATCGTAGCTCGTATAATCGTACTGATAGCAGTAATACCGATTGATTTCGACGTCTTTATTGAGCTCAACTACGTAATTGACCCACCGAAATAATTTGTTCGAGAGGGCCAAACTATCCCACGGGATAATAAATTGTTTTAATTGAACATTAAATACTATTATTAATATCTGTTTAGGCTCATTAAAGAAATACGCTTGCCACGTGCATTATTCGAATTTCTGCAATGTCGGAGTACAATCAGATATATCAGCACCTCGATGTTTGAGTTTCTATCGTTACTTTACGCTACTCAGCTCGAGGTATATGTTTCATCGACTTCTCAATGATAATCGCTGTTGCTTCACGGATTTTTATGTGTGTTTACTTGCTGACTGGGTCTCGGTCACCAAGCCCATATCAGTACCTCTCGTCCGACGTGTTTACATTAACACGTCGGAAGATCGTGTAAATTGTAGAACATTATTTTTTTCCATATATTAATCCTAGAATACCAAAAAATTTCGCTTTTTTTTATCAATTAGACGATTTAAAACAATTCCCAATGCGAATAATTTCTATAACTATGACCGTGAAGATATCTGCATCACATGAAGTTTCATCTTTGGCAAATCTCCGCAAATGCATTGCTTTAGGATTTAAAAAAATTGTTCACTTGTTTTATTATCTGTTTTATTATCTGAGTGAGCTTTTCCGAGCGAAGTTTGCGCGATGCGATATACAGCCATTATAATTTGATGAAATTTAATCACGTGCAGATATCTTCGGGGTAATCTATAACTGCTTTGATACTTCAAATTTTACTATATCGGTATAACGCCACAATAGACACTTTGCTTACACCCTGTCGTTGCGATTTCACTGTAAACTAAAACAAGTACTAAAATAAACTAGACTAGTTATTGTAAAATAAAAATGTATACATTTTTGGCAAATTTCCGAAAGCAAGAGGACAACGGGTATTGAAGACTCGTGTGTGGTGTTGCAGAGGTGCAAAAATATGTGTCGTTTTCCAGGCTTAATTATCAAAGTTATTGACGCTAGAGTTAAGAGTAATTCCTCTACCGGAATTTCCTGCATCCTGCGTGCCGAATGATACGGCTATCCTTCAGACCGACGGAAAAACATTTGAAAAAACCCCCCTGATGACGAGCCTCATTCTTATCAAGAGCTCCACTGGACGACGAGTCATTTCTCATGTTTTATCATCGCAGATATGAAAACAAAACCAACTACGACAATTAACCCGTAAATCCCACCTCGGATCACACGATCGCGTTCTCTCTGGGCTTTCGTTATCGTTTGCCTGATATTCGGAAAATATCTAAAGTTAATCAACTTTGCAGACGGTGAAAAGGGTCCTCAAGGAACTGGCCTCGGGGATGCTAACAGCATAAACTCGCAGCAGAGAGTACGTATTTTTTTTTGTCACTGTAAACAATAATTCTTGTTTATTTGTTTATTAACGGATTTCTCCTTTACCAATAATCAAGATACAAAAGTGTGTTATAATTACATACATTTTTCGATTAAGAAAAAAATAGTAAATATTATTCCACTTTTAACTAAAATTTAACATTGACTTTAACTTTGACTATTCATACGTGGGAATTATCTCTCGTGCACGTTTCCGGAAAACGTATTTTTATTTGTAACCATAAACAATACAGTTTTGTTTAATTATTCGTTAACGGATTTCTCCTTTACCGATTATCAAGATACAAAAGTGTCTTATAACTACATATATCTCTCGATTAAAAAAGATATATTTTTTCATTTTTATACTTTAAAATTTTTTATATTTCAAAGATATATTATTTCATTTTTAACTTAAATTTAACATTGACTATTCATACGTGAGAATCATCTCTCGTGCACGATTCCGGAAAACACTGAGAGTTTGCCCGGTGAACCCTAGCCCCGATTATAAACTGGAAAAAAAAATGTTGTTTGAAAATTAATGAACAGTATTGGAAGCTTTTTTTCATAAACTGTTTCTGAAATTTCTAACACATGTGCGTTGAAATTTAACAGTAAAATTTCAATTTTTCATGAAAATTTTTGTAAATTTCAAGCAAAAGATTTGTAATTCTAATATCTGGCATTTTTATTTTACAAGCAAAGTAGTGTTCAATTAATGTAAATAATGTTAGCAAATTTCAAGTTCCAGTACGTTAAATAAAAAATGTATTCTTGCAGTGTATATTCCCCAAACCGACAAGACGCGCGTTCGTCGAGTCCGACACATTGTTTATGACGTGTGTTTACGTGATAATTACTAATATTTAAAAAATTGTTTGCAGTGTTTGAACAGCAAAGAATTATTGAGCACCGTGTCGCAAGACTCGAGCTACACAAGTACAGGAAAAGGTAACAAGACGAGCAACCGGTCGGGGACAGATTTGCCGGAGTGGCTGTTCACGCGTGTATGCCCAGTTCTAATTTATCATCTCGTCGGAAACACGAGTTCCGAGCGCGAGGGATGCATAGTACCGATGAACACATACTCGCCTGCAATGAGCGGTACCATAGACGACATGTTTCTCGTTGGTAACACCGACGACGACGACGAAAATTCCCGCAACATGGTTCAAGGTAGAAACAACAAAACAAACAATAATAGAATCAGACATTCTCCGATCACCCTGAAGACATCTGCATGAGACTAAATTTCATCAAGTTATAATGGCTGTATTTTGCATCGCCCAAACTTCGCTCGGGGAAGTTCACTTAGAGAATAAGATTATACAAGCGAACAACTTTGTTTTCTTCGTAAAGCAGCGCATTGACTTGCCAAAGATGAATTTTTATGTCATGCAGAAATCTTCATGGTCATAGTTTCTGTACTCCTCAGTGTCGACAAAAGATATTTGACGATGATTTTTTAAAACTCTGTTTCAGTGTGGGTTTATTCGACGATAAGCATCGTCATTATCAGCTTGTGTGGCCTCCTCGGGGTACTCGTTATTCCTGTAATGGGCAAAAGTTATTATCATCAATTGTTGCAATTTCTCGTTGCACTGGCGATCGGCACACTCTGCGGCGATGCCCTCATACATTTACTGCCACATGTGTGTAACAATATCGCTTTTGATATTTTTTTTCCGTCTTCCGGGATATTATATAAATCGTATATGGAATTTATTGTTTCCCTGCGCAGGCGATGATGACGCCGCACTCCCATAGTCACGAAGGCACCGGTGCCGTTAAAACCGAGTTAGATTTCGAGACCGAGCACAATCTGAACATGTGGAAAGGATTGACAGCGATGCTGGGTCTCATAACATTTTTCTTCACGGAAAAAGCTCTAGCAATGATAGCCGAATGGCGCAAGCATCGCCAACGAAAGAACAAAGTGAGTGACCAGAGACACACATACGTCAAACAAATGAGTTTCTCTTTACTCTTGCTTTTGTGATTGCCTCAGCATGCAGGAGGCTTTGTTTTTATGAAGAAAAAAAAATAATTGAGATTTTGGATTCGTTGAAAAATTGCACTGAGCAATTTTTTTATGTCCAACCTCATTCTTACGCAATTTTTTTTTTTTTTTCAATACAAGGCTGCAAATTGATCAACACGTTGCTTCTCGTACTCCGTAAGAGGAACCAACACGCAAATCCATTTGCAGTCTCTTTTATGTTTTGTATTCGTCGTGCGCCGTATCGTCGCGTCTCGGAACACATTGTTTACAATAATCTCACCAGCCGGGGGACGCGACGATAATCATCAGCAGTCTGCAGTCCAGCCTTTTTTCAGATAGTTTCTGATGAGTTTCAGCTACCAACGAGGGTGCGGGTGATGCGTGAAACCGACGGGGCGAACAGCAACAATGTTGGGGAAAAATTGTGCAAACACAAGTATTCGTCCTATCCGTACTGCTACGGAGAAATAACGACGGAAACACGAGGTAATACAAAAATGCCCGGTTATCAATTATTAACATTGCTAATCAATTATCATTGCTGTTCTACAGACAACCACCACGATCGTCAGCATAACGATCGGGAGCGTCCGACTACGATTGACGAGGAAAAGCCATTAACATCGAATTGCAACAGTGTAGCCAAGATAATGATGAAAGAGGATCACGATAGCGAAAAAAATCCCCTGAGCAATAACAAATTATCGCCGGACGAGTGGCGACTGGACGGTGACGGTCCGTTAAACAATGTGGAAAAAACAACGAGCTTGAAGCACGACGGTGTCGGCGGTGGCGAGGGTGCGGATGTTCCCTTAAATGAACTCGAGTCTTATACAGTTATAATACGCGAACACGAGAACAAACATCACGGTCATACGCACTCTCACGGTCATGTTCACGCTGCACCGGACTCTATGAGCAGCGTTGCTTGGATGGTTATAATGGGAGATGGTCTTCACAATTTCACCGACGGCATGGCTATCGGTGCGGCTTTTGCCGCCAACATCGCTGGAGGTTTTTCGACCGCTATTGCGGTATTTTGTCACGAACTGCCACACGAACTCGGTGACTTTGCTGTTCTTCTCAAAGCTGGGATGAGCTGGAAACAAGCACTGTTCTATAATTTATTGTCATCGGTGTTATGTCTCTTCGGCATGATTATCGGAGTTTTGCTCGGTGCTGCGCCCTCTGCAACCAGCTGGATCTTCGCTGCCGCTGCAGGAATGTTCATCTACATCGCACTCGTAGACATGGCAAGTTCCAAGTTCTTCAATACAAATCGACAGTTCCCATCGAGTATATTATACAATTGTAAAAATGGGTATACTTGCCCTATTTTTCTAAAGACCAAGTTTCTTCAGTTGTAAACTTGCACGGGGTATGACAATTTTGTTTGTTTTGTCTTGCAGATTCCTGAGCTATCGTCGAGTCACTCGGAGGAAGGTGGTTCAAAGTGGCAGTGCGTTCTTCAGGCTCTCGGATTAATTACGGGACTCGGTATAATGTTGGTAATCGCCCTCTACGAGCATGACCTCAAGCACATATTCAGCGATTAAAGAAAGAATCGAATTTACCGAGTCGCGAATGTTCGGAACTTACGCTATAGCGCGGATTTACTATAAAGAAGACGCCTGGTAGCGTCGGGAAACGGCTATTTAAACACTCTTTTTTTGTTGAAACGAGCAGAACGAGGACAGAGCCAATTCTTACCAGCTTTTACGATCTCAATATTCGTTCTGCAAAATGTATTCAAGACAAAGTGGAATCAGTTATTCTTAATCTTTTCAGTTGGAACCGCTTTATCAATTATCTAAGGACAGCTATTACCTCACTATGTACCAAACAGCGATACGAAAAAGGTTTACAATCTTTTTTTTTTTCTTCGTGTTCTCGGACGTTCGATATTTATTCTAGATTTTAGCCCCACGAATTTTGACGTGCTGTTAATACACGTAAAGATCATCACTGATCTCTGGCGGAAAAAAATTTCAGCGGCTTCGAAACGTAAAAAATATTGCTGAAAGCTCTTCGAATCACGCGAACTACTACAAAACTCGGTGCTACTTCCAATCTGTTAATTTAAACGACAAACTCGTTCGATATCGCAAACATTTACTAATTATCGTCATAAAGAATGCATTAAACAATCGTGTACTATATTTCTCAAGCTTTACGGACAAAGTTTATCTTCTTTGGTACCTAATAGACACATTATTATTATTACTATTATTATTGTATAGTTTTAGCATTGATAATAATAATTGTATATATAGAAAAAAGGATATTTTGTCCGTTCGAGCCTCTCATTAGTTTTACGATTGATATTTACCGTTAAGCAGAAGAAAAACATGACCCATCAATTAAGTAACGTTAGTAGAAAAAAAAAAATGTTTCGCTGCTGCGAATTGCATTTATTAATTAGCTTAAGGATTTAGTAGACTTTCTTTTCTCTCGATATCTCGATCGTTAAGCGTAAGCAGCCGTTTATTTATAAAAATGGTTTAGACAATGTTTTTTTTTCTTTTTACTAGAAATTAATTGCAAAAACTCGTGTTTTGTGTTTTCATTGCCCTGGAATTTCGCAAGTATGTTTCGTCGAACGAAATATTTTGTTTCATTCGTCGCTCACGCAAAAACTTAATTAACGATATACTTAAGGGCTCCTTGTCGATCGATCGAACCCCGTTTTTCGCTCGTCGCTGGAAGCGAATAGTATATACATATATTATATATATATATATATATACAATTGTAGGTAATGATAATATACTTTTTTACGTAAAAAAAAAATGAAAAGCTGAAAATTGTTTAGCGAAACAGTCGCCTCGAATCTTTTTATTATTCGTTGTTGAATGTATCGAAAATTTGAGCCGCAAATGTTTTTCGTAAAAAAAAAAAAGAAAATGAAACAAAAAAGAACTAACGATTTGTGTTTAAACGAATAAAATGCGTATGTGAATCATAAAAAGAGATTTTTAACGTTTACTAATTTATTTATTTCCACATCCTCTTTCCTTGATTTGTACAAGCGAACTTGAAACGAATTAGATGCTTTTCGATTAAATGTTATAATAATAAATACTTTTTAACAGTGAAAGATGTATCACAATGTGTTGTATTTTTTTGTTTGTTTTTTTTTTTCCTGCGAAAGGAAAGGAGGAACACGCGTTATCAAACGGAAACGAACTCGTCCTTGTCGCTCATCTGTGCCGATAGACTGAACGCCGTGTCGGTGCTCGCCTCGCTGTTCAAGCTCTCATTGAAGAGAGGTTTTTTCTGACTGGAGTCATTCATCTCTCGCATCAAACCGGCCATGTCATCGTCCGGGTCGATCTCTTGGTTCTCCACAACCACTTCCATTGCCGAAGTACCCCGAACCGGAGACGGCTTCGGTTGCTCTTCGAACTGAAAAATTATAAAGATAATTATTTCCTTCACAGCCTCCGAGCAAGTTTGAACTGTATGGAAGCCTCAAATTTCATTATTCAAGATCGAGAAATGCTTTCGAAGGCAATAAGCATAATTGAAGTACCGTCATAGTTTCCAATTTGCAAGGAGAAGGCAGGTCCATGTGAAAAACGCAATTTGAATCGAAGACCACCGGTACTGGCTCGTGACACTCGATATCGGCTCGCATCGCCCCGCAAGCTTTGAACAAAACTTGATGCTGATCCTAGAGATGTAAAAAACATATATATATATATATATATATATATATATATATATATATATATATATATATATCGGTTGAATGGTGAAGGTTTTTTTACCTTGAGTATGTGTTTTCTACAGTGTTTCGCCGAGGGCAATGTCCTCTCGCCGCACTTTACGCCTCCTTCGGTGAATATACATTTTGGGACGCTTGGTGGTTTTTGCGTCACTCCTTCTGTAATCTATAATCCGAAAAAAAACATACATTAAATAACACAGTTCGTTAAATAAAATGGTACATTACGATACTACTGTGAAATTAGTCATTTGCGATACAAGTGCGGTAAAGTGAACTTTATGCGCACGCTGTGAAGTGCGACTGACATCACAGACCGCGTATGATGTTCGCTACACCGCACTAGTATCGCATATTTTCTGTAACGAATGCAGGAGAAGTGCTACGCCGTGAATGCTGATTGTGGCGCTGTACAGCCAGCGTGCGTAAAGTACGCGAAACGTGCGTAAAGTACGAGGCGCGTGCAATAAAGTAAATTCGGCCCGATGTGCGCATACGGGTATTTATAGTACACTTGTCTGTAAAGTGCCACTTACGCTACTCCCCGCAGGCACGAAAAGTAGCGCTTTTCATGCATGAGTTACATAATAGTACTTTTTGTGACGAATGCATGAAAGGTGCCAGGTTATGTTACAAACAGACGGCGTGCGCATGCGCACAGTATTTACGATACGCTTATGCGTTGCATAAATACCTCGAAGCGTGTCGTAAATACTCATTACGACACGCTTCCAGTATTTATGTAACGCCTTCTCGAAAACCACCACTTTATGTCGCGCCCGGCTGCCACATAAAACAGCACTTTTCATGCATGAGTTACAAAAAAATCTTTGTTTTACCTTTGTTCGTCTTTCCAAAGATTTGATGTACAGAATCGCTTCAACCCCGCTTCTCCTATGATAACTGTTCAAAGCTTTCAATTTCTCGTATATCTTTTTCTCTCGGGCGCTCTCCTTCGGCTGGTCGTGAATACTGCCTAAAATTGTCCGTAAGTAAAAAAATTCATCGTAAACACATTGGAAACTGCAGACAGCCGAATATCGTATAAAGTTGCTCACAAAGTGTTTCCTTTTCTTTCTTGAGAGCGTGAAGGTACTTTCGTCGTTTTTCCTTGAGCGTGTACTGCAGTCGTCTGAATTGTTCGATGTACAGTGATTGGAGCCTTATCAATTTTTCTCTCGCGATGTAGATGACCTCTTCGGCGGTGAAGATACCGGCGTGCCTTAAAAAGTGTATACTTCAAATTTAAACGGTGGGGTAGAATCATCGAGTTCGGGGGCTTTTCAGCGCAAGCGACTACGACAGGACAGAATATACTTTGAGAAACGATACTGAGGAACACTCTTCCCTCTAATACTAATATTCTTCTTCTTCGTTTTTTTTTCGGGTCATTCACAAAAATCAATTACTCTAATATTGATGAAAAAAATAAATAAAATAACTAGTCTACGAAATACTGGCGAAAATGCACAAGCCGAAGCATGCTAGCATATCTACTACAAAAAAAGCAAAAGAATGAAACATAAAGTCTTGGTAATTTTTATATATTGTAAAAAAAAATGGATTTATCGTGCCGCAGTATCGAAGTCAATAACTCACTTGAGCGGATCTTCTTGAGCGCTATGAAGACTCTCGTTGTCACTATCATCGAGAAACGCCCCTCTCAGCGTCTCGTTCACCACCGTAGGCTCGACGTCGCTGTCGCTCGAACTCGCGTAATCGAGAACCTCGCTGCCATTCGAAGTGTTCACGCTTTGGGCATTTATGTCCGCTTAATAGAAAATTAAAAATTATTATTGGAGTCTATTAGTGATGGTTTTTCTTTTCTTTTTTTTTCAATTTTTCTCACCAAAAGGATCGAGGCATTTGATTTGCCCTTTGACTTCCTCGTCCTCCGTGTCCTCGGAATCCTCTTCTTCCACATAATGACTGAGTTTCAACAATAGCGTGTCCGGCGATTGTGGAAGCGAGTGCTTCGACGTTGATTTTATTCTGGCTGTCTGAGCCTTCCTCGTGTGCTCTGGACAATATCTGTAACATAATTTAGAGTTTAAAAAATGTCTTCATCACCGGAATATTTTTGTTTTTTTTCTTACGACAAATCTCGCCTATCGAGTTTCGGAGCGGGGTTGTGGCACTTCCGGCCGTTTGTGTTATAAATAAAGCTGCACGGCTTGTAAGGCGCTGTTGGATCCTCGAGTATGTGCTTTCCACAGTAAGCATAATTTTCCAAACAGGGTTGCGGACAATCGTAATTGGAGTACGAACAGGTCGAAGATTTCACAGACTTTGACGACGGTAGTAACAGGGCTACGGATGCTGGCATCGCGGTTTTTGGGACGCGAAACATTCCTCTACTGAAAAAAATAGAAAAAGAAAAGTACGCTTTTCCATTAAATTTCATGATATCGAAAAAGGGTTAAAACATTGTTTCTGCTTCATCATTACTACATGAGGTGTTTCCTCATTATTATAGAGGAAGCTTTGCTTTGGCGAACATTATTTAAATATAATGTTAATAGCAAAATTAAATTGGTTCACAATTAATTTTTATAGTATATATTCAAAGATGAGCGGACTTTGAGTCAAAATGGCTTCCGTACGAGCTTCCCCGACCGCAATCCGGTAAATTCATATTACTAACACAATTGATCATTCAAACGACGATTATAATTCGTTAAAAGTTCATCCGCGATTTATCGAAGACGTAAATGCGACTATTATACTCTGATATATAAATTTCGTCACTAAAGTGTCTCGGAAGCGTTCAGAAGGATTTTTGACTCCGGTGGTCATCGAGTTTGGTGTCGGCCATTACGTTCGCGTGGGTATGTTGCACACCTCGAAAAATAATCGTCGCAACGTAGATAATAGCCACGCGTAACGTCCCAACAACAAGAAAAAAAAGAACAAACCAAGTTCGAACAATAACAACAATATCGTCAAGGAACGGAACAAAAAAAAAAATCAACGCGTTTAAAACAAGCGTTGGATGAATAAAAATTTTACGTCTCGAAGCTCGGTCGTTCACGTCGAGGAGAACGGAGAGGCCAATGTTGCAAATTTCTTTCGTCGGTGTAATGATGTAATTTGTATCTAATCGCAGCTCAAACTTCGAAAAAAAACTCACCCCTTTCTCGCTCCGCTAATATCCAGACGAAAAATTGATTAATTACCAAGTGTGTTTTTTTTCACTTCTGTTTTTCACGTAATAATGATTTTTTTAAACTACATGTGATATACGATAAGTGTTCTATATATATATCTATGACGAGAAAAAAAAAGATCGTTTAAACTATCGCGAAATACGTGGAAAAGTTGTGACTAGTACTTGGAACAACGACGGAGTGTCCGTCATCGACCTATCGCGACTCTGTTTATCTCAAGACTGAACTACACTGTGTTTTTTTGTTCACCAATACAAACATCGGCGCGCACACAAACGCGAGCTCCCCAATATAGTACACGGATGTGCGTGAGAAAACGTGGCCCCGAAGCGTAGTCGCGCTCTAGCTTATCTACGCTAGGCGGAAGCACCGGTCGAAATATTAAATTCCGCGTAAACGTACGAAGTGATTAAAAGCAAAAATATTTCAAACATGTTTGCCAGTCGATAGACGAAATGATAAAAATACAAAACAGTGAATATAATAGGTGCACGAAGTTCGTTTCGGTTTGTCGGAATGTAAAATAATGAATTACACTATTTCTCGGATGTGATCTTTCGGGAATATACCTGTTTTTCATTTGTTTCATTTTATTATTTTACGATGTAAAAAAGGTAGAATTTTTGTGAGCGAAAAGTCTTTTAATATAAATCGAGGGGCGAGCGAAGCGTTAAGTTTTGGGTCACTACCTGCCGTGTACGACCCGTCCCCCGCCCCGCCTCTCTCTCACCCTTTGGCCTTAATAATTCGGCGAATAACGGTACCCTTTTTTCTCTCCCAATTGTTCCGAGAACCAATCAACGTGTCTCACGTTCGTAATGTCGAAAATCGCGAGTGTCCTCAGACCGAAAGAATTTGCTTTACAACGTTACGAGCGACGTTCGAGATAGTTTATTTAATGAGAAAAAAAAAACAAATTTTGTCACACAGATATACATATTCATGTGCAGCTCGAAACAAGTGTTTATTCTCGTACGAAAAATGGCGTCGCTTCCGCTCTGAAGTACTCACGATCAGTGTCTCGATCGCATCTCACAGCGGGGCGTTAGTTGTGTTGGTATCGACTGTGAAATATTCGGCGTGAAGTGCGTCGAGCGGTGTGTAATCCTGACGCAGTCGTCCATCGCGTTTCCCCCCGTGTGTGTATGTGTACATATATAAATGGCGGCTGACGAAAAATGGTACTTCACGAAGGAACAGCTTGGAAACACACCGAGTCGAAAATGCGGCATAGACGCCGATAAGGAACTCAGTTACAGGCAACAAGCCGCTAATTTTATTCAGGACATGGGACAACGTTTATCCGTGTATCCTTTTTTGCAACAAAACTTTCACCGTGTCAACTTGGAAAAAATCTTCCATCACGCTTCGTGTCCCCCCTCTGATAACACACTTTTCTCTCCTGTCCTCAAATATTCCCAACACCCCTCGACGTTGATACACGATTGGACTGTCGTTCGCAACTCTACGCTCGTCGTTTTCGTTCTCCGCTCAAAATTTATTTCGCCGCGATCTCTTAACCCCCTTTTATATCGTTGATGGATTCATTCGCTCGAACGAACCTCGGCGATCGCGAGTGGGTAAACACTATGGTGGCTCGAAAACTGAGGTCACGCGTCCCTATTGCGTCTTTTGCATATTTTTTATCGTCGCGACGAATGCGAGATTCGTGGGACGGTGGAGACGACAAATTCGACGCGAATTCGAGGACTTTTTTGTTGTTGGATTTTCGGTGTTGGATTACGCGATTTTCGGAATAGGGTCAGCGAGCATCGTGGCGGTGCAGAGAGAGATCGAGGGGTGACGATCCGTGGAGTCTCATTTTTAGTTACCTTGCGAGTGAGTAAGGACGTGCTCTATGATTTTAATTGATTCGTCCAAAAGTGTTCGGACCGATAGTTCAATCGTGTTGATTTATCCCTGAAATGTTTTTGAGAATGGGCGAAGGTAAAAAAAATATAGAACACAATCTTCCCATCTACGTTACTAAAACAATGTACGATCTATGAATTCCTTAATGTAGCCTTTGAAATGTAACGTTCAGTACGCAATTATGCATAAATACGGCAATAGTGTACATGCACAGATTCTATGTGTTCCACTCGCTGTCGCAGTTCCACAGGAACGCGATAGCATCCGCGGCTCTATTCCTCGCCGCGAAGGTCGAGGAACAGCCTCGCAAGTTGGAGCACGTTATCAAGGTAGCTCACATGTGTCTTCACAGAGACCAGACGCCGCCTGACACAAGATCCGAGGTGAGATTGCGCAAAAAAAAAAAAAAAATTGCGTAACGAAAAGCCCCGCAAAAAAAAAAAAAAAAAACTAAAAGCACTGAGAAAGAAAATACGAGATGAATCGGTTTGCAGCAATATCTGGAACAAGCTCAGGACTTGGTGTTCAATGAGAATGTACTTCTCCAAACTTTGGGATTCGACGTTGCGATAGATCATCCCCATACTCACGTTGTGAGATGTTGCCATCTGGTTAAAGGTCAGTCGCGAGTTTCTTGCAAACGGCCGTTCTGCGCCCAATCACCCGGCGACGCGGGGATGGAGCAATAATTTTATTTTTTTTTCTCACTTTACAGCGAGCAAGGATTTGGCCCAAACTTCGTACTTCATGGCGTCAAACAGGTGGCTACAGATACACAGACACATACACACTATTAAGATAGTATTGAATTGTCGATGAGCAAGATTCTTCTCGGGATTAATTGAAAAGAAAAGGCAAAAAAAAAAACAGCAAAAGATCATTTTTATATTTCACTCTCATTTTTGGAGAAGAATGTTGCGTTACGATTGTATCTGTCGAATCGGGACAAGCGTGTATGGCGAGTAAGAAAGATTTGCTTGAACTCTGCTAAAGGTAAATGCTTAAAAATGATTTAGCTGAAACGTAGATCGTAGGGATTGTAAGTTGTTTCGTTTCGCTCGGTGCTCGGGTTTTTCCATGCTACGAACATAATCATCGTTGACTCTTATTCATGGTCGTTTGGGGTGGATTTTTTCTGTTTTTTTTTCAGCTTACACTTGACCACGATGTGTCTGCAGTACAAGCCTACGGTCGTCGCGTGTTTCTGCATACATCTCGCCTGCAAATGGTCCAATATGGAGGTAAGAAATCCTACATTTTTTTGTCGATTCAAACCATTTCATTCGTATTTTTATTTACGTTATCATTTGTTTTCGTAGATCCCAAAAAGCAACGAGGGCAAACACTGGTTCTGGTACGTCGACAGTAGCGTTACGGCGGATCAGCTTCAACAACTTACCGGGGAGTTTCTTCACATATTCGACAAGTGCCCGTCGAGGCTCAAACGAAAAATCATGAGTATATCGGCCAATCAGAGTCCCAGTATAAATCATCCAAGCTTGCCCAATTCACCATTCGTAAGTACATCAAATATATTCCACTTCACGTATATGATGCTTAAAAAATATCTATTAAAAAAAAAAAAAAAAATGTTCTATCATATTTTGCGCTCAAAGCCGAGCAAACGTTCCCTTTGGGATTTTTCTTAATCCAACGCATAGTTTTCGAATTTCAAGGATCCAAAGACTCGGGTTAAAGTTGGTTAAAAGGTTTAACAGCAGCAACGGGCAAGCAATTCACTGTACAAAATTTATCTAAGAAGAAAGTTTTTTTTTTAATTTTTAACCGTCAAACATTTTTCGTTCCTTTAGAAGTGTGTTCAGTCTTTCTCGTTTACTTTTCAGGACGCGGAGCCTCGACGAGTTCAATCCCCCGCTATGGACGGTGGCCCAACGTTTCAATCGTCGCGTCCATTTCCACCCGAGGATCCGAAGAAGCCTTCGGCATCGTCTTCGACCTCGTCCTCCCGTCCGCCAGTCGATTATCGCGAGTATCGCGAGAAAAAAGAGCGCGAGCGTCTCGAGCGCGAAAAAGCTGCAGCAGCAGCCGCAGCAGCTGCGGCCGCCGGTATTCCAAATCCCCCGGCATCGTCAACGGAAGTTCCGCCTCAAAAGCCTCATCACTCGCACTCGCACCACGCGAAGCAACAAGCTTCCTCCTCACAGCCGTCGTCGAGCTCGGGGAAACATCCAAGCGGTCCGAGTACGAAGCCAAACATGCATCACAATCATCACGGTGTTCACAGAACCGACGCCAAGCCCGGAGCGCCTTCGCAACCTTCGCAGAGACACTCGTCGTCGACTTCCTCCTCCGCGGTACAATCGAGCCGGCCCCGGATGCCTCGCGATTACAATGCTGCACCTCAAAATCCCCCAAATCAAACTTCGATATATCCCCACGGTCATCAGCCGAAAGAAGCTCAAATAACAAATTCAGAACCGCCCGACATTTCGATCTCCAGTGCCGAAGCTGCGCCTAATGTTGAAAAAATGAACCACAATCGAGAGAAACACGAGAAACCTGGACAAAGAGGGTACGATCCACGGAACAAAATTCTCGAACATCGTGGCAAAGATTCGGAGCAAAAAGCCTACGCGAAGTATCAACAGGAGCAGCAGCAACAGCAGCAACAGCACCAACAGCACCAACAGCAGCAACAGCAGCAACAGCAGCAGCAAGTAGCGCGTAGTAGAAAAGTCGGACAGGACACGGTCGAGCAGAGGAGCGAGGAAGTTCGCAAAATAATTGACAAGCCGATAGCGCCATTGAAAACTGCAATGAGGCCGGAAGTTGTACTGCAAAGGGAAGAATACATAGCAAACATGTTAAAACAACCGCATAATCCGAAAGCTGCGGTTGCCCCTACGAATCCATCGAGAAATCATCAAGACTATGGACTGTTGCCGGTTACGCGTGAAAAAACTTCGATAGGAAAAAATTCACAGCACGGCAACAAGTATGACAAGAGCGAGGTAAAAAATGGAAATTCCGAGGAGAAGAGGATTCAAGGTCAATCCGTGCAGCAACCAGCTCTGCCAGTCAAACAACACAAATCCATATTCAGTCCGGAAAAATCGACGCCTCGAGAGTCTCGGGTATCGAGGCAAACTCGGCAAAAAACTCCACCGTCAAGTAGCAATTCGGGAGCGATGAAAAGTTCCAAGCTGCAAGAGAGAGTACCAGATCCTATGGGAAGTTTGGATCTCGCTGCTTTCGGCTCTTCGACGATTTCTCAAGTAACTAACCAATCGATGAATCAAATATCGCAACAGCAGCAGCTGCAGCAACATCAGCAGCAGCAACAACAACAACAGCAACAACAGCAACAACTACAACAGCAACAACAGCAGCAGCAGCAACAACAACAACTGCAACAGCAGCAACAACAACAGCAGCAACAACAACAACAACAACAACAACAACAACAACAACAACAACAACAACAACAACAACAACAACAACAACAGCAGCAGCACAAAAGGCATCGAACTTCGAGTATCGGCGACTCCGCGAGCAATCTAACGAAGCCAACAATAAAAATGGAGATCGATGAAAATCGTGAAAATTACGAAACAATGAAGATGCTGGGTAGAGTTCCAGAGCTCATACAACCTATCCGAGATAATCCAGGCTCGACGAACGGTCGGAGCGGTCTCAGTTCCGTGGCGAACGATCTCAAGCCTCCCGAGCTGATAAAACCCTTCGAACCCGAGCCAATAGGACGGCACACTAGTCTAACAAACGGCTTGGAAGTTCCGAAGCGCGAGGACTTGTCTCGGGCCTCGCCGGACTCTGGTTTTGGTACCCAATCGATGAAAAATTCTCAAGATTACTTGTCCCCGATGAGAACAGCTCAGAGCATAAGTGCGTTACTGCAAGAGCCTCTCGCACCTATGCCGTCGTTGCTTCAAGGAATAACCGACGTCGATGTTCCCCAAACGAGCTCTCAGCAGTCGCAACATCACGAAGAGAGTCTGAATAACAAAAATCTTCAAAATCAACGCTATCACCAGATCGAAAACCAAGACAGGGGCTCAGTTCCGTTCGTGGCTGCGGTTGGCATAAAAGAGGAGAAAGAAGCTTTGTCCACCGTCGACATCTCGGCGCTTTCAACCCCGGCCCAGACGATACCTGAACCGGAAAATCCCACGATAGAAAACGCGTTGCTCGCTACTTCGAACAACGACGAAGCGAGCAGCACGATAACCGCAGGAACAACGACGACGACGACGACATCGACGACGACGACAGTCGTCGACAGCAGGGAAACAACGTCGACCTCGCGAAAATCCGATCATCACAAGAGCGAGAAGAAGAAAAAGAAGGAGAAGCACAAAAACAAAGAGAAGGACAAGGAAAAATCTCGTGATAAGAAGAAACACAAACACAAAGACAAAGAGAAGGAGAAACCGATCACGATAAAAATTCCTAAGAACAAATTAAATATGCCATCGACCGAGCAAACTGTAACGTTGCAGGCTCAAATGACTTCCCAAGATAAATCATCGCCTCAAACAACGACGGGTTTGAAGATAAAGATACCGAAGGAGAGATTGCAAGAAAGTGTCTCCCAGCCTACCGGCTCTCTGAAGATGAAAATTCGGACCGGCGGCGATACTACTGAGAGCACAGTCTCGGTCAGTACGAGCTCCTCGTCGACGAGTTTGTACGCGAGCGTCAGTACGAGTTCGAGCCGCAAGAGGGATCGCACGGAGACAGGGACCGACGCGGCGACGGTAGCGCCACCAACGAAAAAGCAACTTCATCATCACACAGCCCAAAATCCAACGATCTCGAGTTATGGAACTCAACAGCAACAACAATTGCAGCAGCAACAACAGCAACAAGGCCAACAAAAACAAAATGGCCGACATTACAGCAGCAATAACAAGGTACGTGGTGGACGGGGAGCTCGACAATTTGTCCCGTCGCGCTCGTCTACCTTCGCTACTACGGCGCCGCAGACGAGTTTACATTTGTCCGAGAATTACTATCAGCAACAGCAGCAACAGACGCTGAGGCAACGCAATTCAACCCAAATGGATATGAATTTAGACATAAGACACGGAAACAATAGTTTGAACAACAATAATTCGGGTATCCCAGCTGCTTCGGCTATAAACGCGGTGGTGCAGAATATGGGAAGAAATTCGTCGAACAATCGTATTTTGGGGTCGAACAACGGTGCGGCTAGAGTTTTTGATAATTCGTACTATTTTGCTAATTATCCACCGCCGAATTTGTACAGTCAACATGGGGGTTACTCGATGTACGAGCAGGCGATGTACTATCAGCAGCAGCAACAGTTTCAACAGCAGCAGCAGCAACAACAACAGTTTGCGATGGCTGCTGCTGCTCTCGGGATTTATCCGGGTAATGTTATCATGACACCCGACGGTGCTATAGATACTTCGGTACCACCGCCGAATTTGTCCGGGAGGGGGGTGCGTGGAAATAATGGCATTGAGATTGGGAGTTCGAACTTTGAGGGAGAAAATCCACCGCCTTTGCCTAGTGGCCCACCACCCAATTCGTCGCCACCTCCGCCTCCGCCACCCCCCGAATAGATTTCTATTTTATTTCTTCTCCATGAAAGATCATTGTCGAAAGATTTGAAAAGTATTAACGTTCGAGGGGAATTGTTGATAGACTTTACGAACGCCGAAGCAGCAGTCATACCCGAGATATTTTTTCTTATGTGCACTTTCGAAGAGTCGTCCGAGCGATTGCATTGATTTTGAAAGCAAAAGGAAAAAAAACGTACGAGTAGAAATAAAGTTAAATATTAATTGAATGATTGATGCACTCGTGGGGACGACGCTCGCGTAGAAATTTATCCTTTCCTTCGTCAAATTTGTTGAATGCGTAGACATATATATATATAAATGTGTGTGTGTATATATATATAGATATATATACACACGCATATATATAACGTAGATAACGCATGGGCATCGTACGAAACTTTTATTTTCTATAAAGCGAGCACTTTTTTTTTTTTACTATAAGCATGTTTTTTTATGGTACAAAAATGGAAGTAGGGTCAAGCGAACAAATGAAACGAGCGGCTATGTATAATTCCCTGAGATCAGGTTTGATCATTGACTGCCTTTGCTGGCGAAGGACTACTGTTGAGTAATCAACGTGTAGAAAAACGAACAAAAAAAGCCGTGCGATCCGGATCGCCAGAATAAAGAAGCGTGAGAGGGGTATAAAAAATAAACAAAAAGAGTAGATAATTCAATAACTAAAATAAAAAATCTCTATTTAGAGTTGTGTTTAGAACGCAATATAATTTGTAATGTTACTCCGATTGCCATTATAACGATCTTATCATGTAAAACTACGAAACATACATACAGAGACTAGGGAGTCTTTTAAATAATAATTTTTATATTCAATGTAATGAGTGAGAGTGAGAGCGTGGGCGGGGGGAGGAGGAGGGAGGGGGGGGGGGGGGGGGAGAGAAATGCGATGTTCGATGTCTATCGCTTCGTATATACTATATAGTGAATATTGTGTATATACATATATTGAAATTTTTCGTACCTATCACTTGTTATGCTCGTTATCATCGTCGTGGTATTTCACCGTCGTGAATATTGTTATTGCTCTTTATGGCATCGTTTTTTTTTTTTTCTTCAATCGATATCATTATTAACGACAATCGATCCTGCCCTCCGCGCGTGATTGTCTCTTCTTTACTCCGAACATTTATAAATGGAAGTTTAACTTCTGTTTGTAAAAAAATTTTGTTAATTTTTTTTTGTCGTATCGACGAGGGCTTCGCGTACTTCTGACATGAAATATATAATGCAAGTGACGATTATCGAACTATATATTGCTCAACGAAAAAGTCATTGAAATCTTTCTGAGTTTGAACGGCATCGCGTAAGTGACGAAATTGTGAATTACAGATAATTATTTGTTCAAGTGTAATATCTAATAAGCGCGCGTGCATTTGTGTGTGTGTGTGAGTGTGCGTGTGCGTGACGGAAAAAATGCTAAGACAGTTGGGAACAAAAGACAAGAGTATCGTATACGACGAATAGATATAAATTCATATAACGAAGTTGAAACGTAAAGAAATATATATCCATATATTCGCGGGCAGTGTTTGGAAAGACAAAATAATTGCTAAGGTGTCTCAAAAGTGAGAGGTGAAACAGGGTGGTAGCTTTTGTACTGCGAATTTAATTAGGGGAGAAGATTGGGGTCGCCGCGATGGTAAAAGTGAGACAAATTGAACGAGCGAAAGCAAAACCTTTGATATGTAACGCGATTAAACCATACGCATTAAAAAAAAAAAAAAAGAAAGGAACAAAAACATAGAGAAGACACTTTTATTGTATACTTGGCAATGTGCAAAAGTACGAATTCTACGATCATCGAGGAAGAAAAGAACAAAAACATTTAAAAAAAAAATTCGTAAGATAAAAAAGCAAATAAACGTTCTGTGGAAACGAAAAATACCTTAGTAATTATTTTGTCTCTTTAACTCATCCATTTATATTTACGGTAGATTATAATTACATTTAATCTTATATTTACTAGCTGTAATCGTGGGATGCACGTCGATGATGCATTTAAAAAAAAACATTTGCTACTAACCGCTATCTTTGGTTCACGACACAATGTCTGCTAGGGGGATATCCATACATCGCCATCCATTGTTAATGTACGCCGTTTCATTTGATCGCTTGGTGAAGGTCATTTAAATTTTTTCCGTTTCACTGCTTTTAATTAGGGAAAAGTGTAGGAATGCTTTATTTCTCGCACGATTATGCATGCATTTGGCTTGGATCAAGGGTTTTTTCTTTTCTTTCCGAAGGCTGGCAGATATATTTTACAAGGGAACCAAAATGGCGCGGACGAGTGGGTCAATTCAAGGTCGATGGAAAATCTGAGACTTAAATAAAAAAATTGCGACGACAAGCAGATTTCGGTGTCGCCGTTTGTAAATCTGAAGCTGACCGCCGAAAAATATCTGTCAGCCTTTGTATTAAACTGTTCACAGTGTCGATTATCGTTTTAATATGTACATAGCGGAAAGTCGGCGAGGAAGGAAGAGCGTTCGTGGACACGAATCCAGCATTGAATTCTTCTGTTTCAGGAAAAGCACTCGTCGTCGAGTCATCACAAGAGTTCCAGCAAATTGACACAAGCACAGCAGCAGCAGCTTCTATTGCAACAGCAGCAGACCCTGCAGCAGCAGCAACAGCACTCTCACGCAACGTAGTACGTAATCGAGAACGACGTAAGAAAAAAAAAGAAAAAAAGATTAAAGTTTAGTAAAAATTTATAAATCGTCCAATCGAGAAGTCGAGACATAGAGAGGGAGAGCGATTATAAAAAAAAAACGCAATGCATTTATCGCGTTTCGACAAATAATCTGCAAATATTTTCCGCGGCCATTTTGTCTTTCGTTCCGTCATTTTGTCCTCTCGAGATAATCTCGTAACTGTCTCGTGTATAACGTAAAAGCAAATTGTAACGGAAAAAAGTAGCCACACGGTTGAAGATTAAGGTTGAAACCCGTGCCAGTTTTACATGACGATCGTCTTTTTTCTGTTTAGTTATGTTTTCTCTTTTGTTATCAATCAATATAATTATAATAGATTAATGAATTATTGAAACGAAAAAAAAAATCAATTCTCGGCTCGTTTGATGACGAGATATATAAGATTAGAAGAAGAAAGGATGTTAGATAGAGAGACGCAAGCTGGCGCCTTACGTATTCTACACCTCTTCTCCGTTTAGATCAAATTAACGCAAAAAGGTAAGAAAATAAATTTAAAAAAATGAAAAAAATACAAGTAACGCGATAATTTCGGTTGCAATTAAAGAAACAAAGTTAAACGATTATATTAACGAGAATATTCTTACTCAGGTGAAAAAAATAGATTTCGCGCCGTAACGTATAAGTGCGAATTTAATTCCCCCCGAATTCCCTCGGTTATTCATCGATACCACATAACACTTGTTCATTTTTCTCTTGTGAGAGAAATATTTATTCATCCATCTTCTCCCCCCCCCCCCCCCCCGTTTCCGTTCTGTAAATAGTCATCCGTGACGTAAAGAAAACAACACATTTTTCGCGTCTCACACCACGCCCCTTTCTTAAACAATAATTACACTATATTATAGCGACTAACCGATTATACTATCGCCACTTAGTATAATTGAAATTATCGATAAACCATGATTATTAATTATTGAACTATTATTATTAAATAATTAATTGACTAATTAATTATTATCATTGATTGATTATCATCAGACTGTAAATAAAATTATTTTGTATGCCAAAATAAACCAAATGGATGAGACTCTGCGCAGGATGGGGTAAAAGATTTAAAAAAACTTAACGAAGTTTAACGCACATGACTCGTTCGACGTTGCTTTTATACAGAAAAAGAAGAAAAAAAAAAACAAATAACTCAACATTGGTGTAATTGGTTGTACGTAAAAGCCCAAAAAAAGCAAAATTTAGTGTTGTCCTCGTGAATCGATTACGATCGATTGGTCAATCGAGTTTGTAGTCTTAAGAAAAGAAAAAAAACACAGCTAAGGACAATGCATATCGTGAGAAATTTGTTGTCGCGAGGGGCGAATTTGCTTCAGCGTTAAGCTTTTTAGTTAGACTATAAAAAAAAATTTAAAGAAATAAAAAATAAAAAAAGAACAAAAGCTGACGAGTAAGAGAAGGAAGAAGAGTGAACTATTTTGGAGGACGCACCGGAGAGCTCACCGCTACGCCGATGAGAGAAGACAAACACAAAAAGACTTTAGAAATTAATGAACGTTGTTATCGCCGAAGAGTGGAAAGGAGGAAGTAGCGAGGAGTCTGTAAAATAAAGGGTGGAAAAAAAGGAATGACATTCTCTGTTATTTATAATCCTATTGCATTTCGATGTCAATTTAAACTCTGATTTGAATTTAGTTGTTATCAAATATTCGGGACGCTCGGTCGTTTATTCCTGCATAACAAATCGAACTTCCGGTTTACTTGATAGACTCCTAACCGTTTATACGAGGACAAGTGATGAAATTTACTCTACGATCAAAATTAATAAACGTTATTTTACCAATGAGCGATCGTTAATTATAAATCGATAATGAACAACTTTGTTTGAACTCCTTCGAATTAGTTGCTGAAATCGCGAGTCGGACGGGGAGGGATTTGACAAACCGTTGGGCGAGAGTTAACGTGCAGTGTGCGTGTCGGACAGACGTCTCGTAAACTCAAGATTCCTCGTTTACGCTACTTAAACAAATTTTTGCCTCAAACATTTTCAACCCTTTGTGTTGATGTATCCTATGATATCCTTGATGTATCATGACCCTGAAAATATCTGCGTGACTTCAAATTTCATCTTTTTCAAGTCTCTATCAATGCACAGCTTTAGGAAGAGGAAAAATTGTTCACTTAGACAATTTTATTCTCTAAGTGAACTTCCCCGAGCGAAAATTGTGCGATGCGAAACACAGCCGTTATAACTTGATAAAATTTAGTCTCGTGCAGATATCTTCAGTGTCATGATGTATCCTGCATCAGTTCATTCATAAGAATCATAACTAATCAGTTATCAAGATGCGAGTGAAGGTCATTAGGTGTAAACATAAACGCTTCTTAAGAGCATGTGAAACACTATGGAGTGCGAGAGAGATAGCAACAGTGGCGCTCTCGGCGGAGCGAGAGAGACACGCTGAGAACATGTGTCACATGCTCTTAACGGTTTTTCCAGTCCTATCAAAGTTACTACGCAAAGTTTTCAATTAGCGTCCAACTTTGACAAACACGCATTAAAAAAACACTAAGGACCGATGATTGTTATGCCTCGGTGCATAACGCGAAATGTCGCTTCATTAAAGTGTTCGCGGCCGCGGGTGTGAAATGTCGTTATTATTATTATTACAGTTTACAGAAAATAAATTTGCACGGTTTGCACGTAAATATGTGTGCATCTGACATTTTCTCAAACCATTTTATCAATTTCGATGCACGATTGTTTAACAATGTCAAACTAATAATAACAATGTGGAGCCAATTAGGTCCGAGAGGTGAAATTAAACACGGAAGCAATAAAAGCTTTAAAAAAACATGGATTCAAGTATCGCAGGCTCAGAGACTGTGGCGTCCAACGGACATTTTAGCGAATCCTCGAACGAGTGAGTAACGAGTCAAACTTTACAACTTCAAAAATCGTAAAGATAAAAATATAATTTGGAACGTAACTCGCATGGTTTGAGGATCCGTACAGTGCGAAATAAGTATTAAGGCTTGTATGTACTTTTTTTTTTTTTTTTTGCTTTTATTTACCAGATGTCAGCTTCGGTAACAGGAATAATTGTTTTCTTGTACAATTTTACGCGATACTGCTCGCGTTTGAAGCTATCCTCGGCCACAAATCGGCGCACTCCTTTGCGACTGGCCCGGTTATCGCGGATCCTTTCATCTCACCCTTGTTGTTGACGATGACTCCGGCGTTGTCTTCGAAGTATATGAAAACACCGTCCTTCCTCCGAAAAGGTTTACGCTGCCGGATAACCACCGCCGGCATAACTGTAAAGGGAAATATGAAATCATCGGTCAAGTCGAGTCCGACAGTACGTTGAATCGTGCACAGGAAATATTTGTACGCACCCTTTTTCCTGAGTTCGGGCTTTCCTTTCTTCACCGTTGCAACGATCATGTCGCCAGATCCGGCGGCCGGCAGACGGTTAAGGCGTCCCTTGATTCCCTGTACGGCGATAACATACAGATTCTTCGCACCTGTAAAAAAAAAAAGTTATGTATTTTTTAAAAAGTTACGTATCTTTAAAAAAATTCCTTTTTTTCATCAAACATAAAGTTCGAGGTGTCAACATGCGATCTGAGAGTCGAGTCTTTGAAGTTTTAACGGCCAGCAGGACCGTTTGTTGGTTAAGTTGATAAAAAAAAAAATGGTATTTATTTTTTTTCTCAAAAATGATTTTCACTCACCGGTGTTGTCGGCACAATTTATGACGGCCCCAACTGGCAGACCCAGTGATATCCTGAACTTGGCTCCCGCCGATCCACCACGTCCTTAAAAAACAGAGAAGCAGAAAGAAAAAAGGTTAAACGAAAATTGTATCGTCGGGTTAAGCACAACACACACGACGTCGAGCGACCGATTCACTTCGCGGTCAATTATTTTCGGGCAAAGTTTCGATTGTCGGAAAAATTTTTTCATCCTCGTGTAGATAATCAAAAGATCTTTGATACTTCGTCACTCGCGTTTACGGATGCTGGAAATTGGCACGGATTATCACGGATTTTTGTGGATGGACACGAACGACCTACCTCTCTTCGACATCTTGGCGTGTTTGAAAGAGGTTGAGAAGAGCGACGTTTGCGCAACTCGATTCGCGCAGCACGCACTGCATGTCGGATGTTTTATTTCGGCTGTAACGCACTTCCGCTTGTTTAAACGTAAATTTCACGTCTAGTTCGAACGAAGTCGTTAAAGAGGAGATCAATTGACAATACGAAGGGAGTATTAGTATTCCCAAATTTTCTTTCGATATGCTTGACCAAGCTTACGAGTGCTTAAATAAAGTGCGCGATGACGTTCCGTTACAGACGAAACTTAAAGACGCTGTTTTCTCGTCCATCAAACTACTGGAGGTTAGACTCTGCTAAATATAATTCTAATTCATTTGATTAATCAACTTGAGGTAATCTACACGATCTATTTGCGATGGTAAAGAGATCGATTGAGCTTGCAGTTGAATAATTTTATCGATACCGTATCGGCATCGTTGAGACCCTACAAGTTTATAGTTGTGTTAAATTAAATATCCTGCGCATATATAAAGATTTGACATGAAATTCTTAGGACGAAGATCCCTTGGCCTGCATGCACGACGCTGCGGCAATTTGCGGCGGAAATTATCGCGACATTCACGGTAAATCGAGTCTTCTAATTTATTCTAATAAGTACTAAAATTTATTTATGTCCCTCTCCCGCCATGCGAGCAACGCGCATACTATACTATATATGGCTGGTTGATTCTCATCTGTCCCTCGCGAAAACATTATTGAATCTCTGTTAAATCGAGTTTCGTTTTTTGTGTTAAAAAACGGCAAAATGCCGGACGTTTTGTTGACCGACGCTATGGAAATGGAGCTTGGAGGTATTTTTAAGATATTTATCTAATAAAACTCCAAATGCACTGCCGGAGCAGACGTAACCTCAAAATTCGTAAAACTTCCAATTGATTTCTCGAATTGCCCTTATCCGAAGTTTTTGCTTCGAGATAAAATTATTTCTGAATTACATATTGTACGTTCGTTTCAGCTTTTCTTTTGTGTGTAATTATCAAATTTAACCTGCTATCTTACAAAAAGAGCGGTTGATAAAAAGTTGTTTATTGGTTGTTATTTGTTTTGGTTCCTCGGACTTTAATTATGCATGCGAACGAAAAATATATCTCGATCTAAACAGATTCAATTAGAATCTGAATGCCAGCTTCAATGATCCGTCTTTCTGTGCCATCAGCGAGGTACCCAAAATTTCAGCTGCAAACTATTTTTGTAGGTCAACTGCTTTATCGGTTCCTCATATTTTTACACATGTGGAAGAGTAAAAATATGAAAAATACCGCCATATCCCGATCTAAACAGATCCCTCTAGAATCTGAATGCCGGCTTGAATGGTCGATGTTACCTGCTACCCGAAAGGTACCTAAAATTTCAGTTGTGAATGATTTTTGAATCTCACTTGCTTTATCGTGTACTCGTATTTTTACCCATGGAAAAGAAAAATATATTTCTATCTAAACAGATTTGATTAGCATTCAAATGCTGGCTTCAATGGTCCATCTCACCCTGCTACTAGCGCAGTGCCCAAAATTTCAGCCGCAAATGATTTTTGTAGCTCAGTTGCTTTATCGATTCCTCATATTTTTTCGCATGCAAAAGAAAAATATATCTCGATCAAAACATATTCAAGTTGTATCTGAATGCCAGCTTCAATGGTCCACTACTTTATCAGAGTAACAGCATCCGCTATTACTCTGCTACCAGCGAGATATCTAAAATTTCACCTGTGAATGATTTTTGTACCTCAGTAGCTCTATTGGGTCTTTGTATTTTTACACATACGTCAGAAAAATATATCTCAATCTAAACAGATTCAATTAGTATCCAAACGCCAGCTTGAACAGTCCATCTTACCCTACTATCCGCGAGGTACTTCAAATTTCAGCTATGAATGATTTTTGTGACACAGTTGCTTTATCCGTTCCTCGTACACGTTTTTACACGTGTGAAAGAAAAATATACCTCAGTCTAAACAGATTCCACTAAAATATGAATGCTGGCTTGAATGGTCCTTGTTACCAGCTAACGGCAAGGTGCCTAAAATTTCAGCTGTGGATGATTTTTGAATCTCAGTTGCTTTATCAGGTCCTCGTATCTTACCCATGCGAACGAAAAATATATCTCCATTTAAACAGATTCCAATAGAATCTGAACGCCAGCTTGAATGGCCCTTGTTACCAACTACCATCGAGGTACCTAAAATTTCAGCTGTGAATGATTTTTTGTAGCTCAAGAACCATGGCCTCAAATGATTCATGTGTACCAGCCTCACGAGGTGGAGCAGATATTACTGCCGGACAACGCGAACACTCTAGCTGTTCAAGCGTTTCTTCGTATGTGCGGCCTAAAGTACCAGATCGAGCCTCGCAAGAATGCCGAATACATGTCGCCCTCCGGTCGAGTACCTTTCATCAAATGCGGCGTGTTCGTTCTCTCCGACTTCGAGAATATCGTAACGTTTGTCAGCAACAAAGGTTCAAACTTGTCGCACGATTTAACGGATCTGGAGAAAGGGGACATGAGAGCGTACATATCGTTGATAAACAATGGTCTCGTCAACGCCGAGCAATACATATGTTGGCTCGATCCTCTGACCGTTAACGAAGTCACAAAGAAACGTCACGGCAGCGTTTATCCATGGCCATTGAATCATATTATCAACTGGGAGAGGGAGCGTCAGGTTACCAAAAGACTCAAAGTATTGGGATGGGCTAACAAAACTCTCGAGGAAGTCTATGCCGAAGTTAAGATGTGCTGTACAGCGCTCTCGGAGAGGCTCGATAAGAAACTATACTTCTATGGGGAAAAGTGAGTAGATAAGAGTTTTTTTTTAAAGTATTATATTTATTTATTTGTATATAAAAACAAAAAGCAAAGTAGAGCTGTAGAAGCGATCGATAGCGTTTGAAACAGGAAGTTACTGCTTGTTCGAAGACCGAAATTATATCCAATAAGGGGGTCCGCTTATTTTACTCCTATCTTCATATTCGACGCGAAGAGCCGCACTGGAAGCAAAATAAAAGACACTTTCGGGAATAATCGAATATAGAGCGGTCGGAACGTTACGATCCTTTCTACTATGCTTTACTGCACTGATAATAAAAAAATACGAATGAATCAACTGAGATTCGGGCAGGGACGTTCAACTAAATATTTTGTTGGTACAACTAAAAAATTTGTTAGTTCAACAATTTGTTGGGGTGATTTCACCAAAATATGTTTGGGTCATTGAAATATTTTGTTCGACCAACTAAATATTTATTTGAACGTCCCAGCCCGAATCTTAGTTGATTCAAGTGGACTTTTTTTAAATCAGTGTGGGATGTTACAAAGTAATTGTTGATCCTGCAGACCTTCCGCCATCGACGCCCTCATCTTCGGTCACGTCCGAGCTATCACCAAGTGTCCCTTCCCGACTCAAACCATCCATCGCTTGGCCTCGATAATCCGAAGATTCCCCGAGCTCGTCAATCACGCGCACAAAATATCCCAATGTTTCTTCCACGACCTCCGCGACGGCGATTCCCTATCTAACGATTTTGATTTCTTGACCGAAGAGGACGAAGACTGTAGCTTATCCTCCACCGATGAGTCCCGCACGGATAGTATCGAACCCTTCGAGTTCCTAGACTAATCTATTCACACTTTCGATAAATAAATCAAACTATTTAAGTTCCATATCCTTCGCTTTTAATGGGTTACAATTAAAAAATTATAAAAAAATTGTGATTATAATTTGATTGCATTGATCGTCAGGGGCCCCAAGGAACTGGACGCCCTCGTATTCGGTCATCTCTTCACGATACTAACGACCCCGCTGCCCGACAACAAACTCGCCGAAATAGTAAAAGGCTTTCCGGACCTCGTAGATCTTTGCAAGCGTATCGAGAAGAGGTATTTCGTTAACGAGGAGGAATAGGACATGCTCCGTTACTCGGACTTCGATTACGTCGAGATCAGGTACATGGATCGCGAGAAATCACGATTTCTTTGCTACGCGAGTCCAAACCGAAAGTATCACGATCGCAAAGACATCTGTTCGATTCAATGAATTTAAAAAAAAAAAAAACTTTTTTTTACGAACAAAATAACCGATGTACTTGAAGACCGAGTAACGCGAGACAAAAAATAATGTTGATATAGTAGACACTTTAAAAACTACGAGAGCTAATAGTTTACATTGTACAATGCAGAGAAAATTTATCTATCACGTTGATATATTTTTCATTTAAACTACGATTAAAAATCTATATATATATATATATATATATACATATATGCATTCGTAAAATTTACGAATCGTCAATACAGTTATTTGTGGCTTTACGATAAACACGTTTTTCAGCTTTTTTTCCCTTCACACTATAGCGATCGAGTAGAGGTAGAAAAAAGGGTTAAAACTACGTTAATGTCGCATCAGCGAGGGACGATTCCACGAAGATGTGTGTGGTTGGGGAAGATGGTATATCGTTTTTGTGATATACGGTTTTTTTTTATTTATTTTCTTTTAATACTATTTATTTAATTATTTATTTATTCCTCTGTAAATATACATTTCTATATAAACCACATAGGGAATTTTAGTACTTTTGTAAACCCGCGAGTTCCTCACGATAGTTCCTGCAAAGAATTCGGCTGTGGATATATTTCGGAAGGGTAATAAAGAAAGGAGACGATTTTTCTTTTTCATCGGATGTTTTTTTAATGTCTGTTTTCTGTTCTCCAGTGACACTATTTATTTTTACGAGTAAAACTGTAACAAAAAGCTTCCATCATCATCGTCAACGAACAATTGCTCTATAAACCGATATCTCACTTGTTGCGTGAACTTACATTTCATAATTTTTTTTTTTACGACTATTCGTGGTCCAGCATTCGTATTTTTAGATACGTCGCGGCGATCCGCCGTATATTCAATAAAACAGGCATATTTTCGAGGTTTTGTACCACTGTGGAAAAAAATTGCATATTTTTTCACCGTTGAAACTGATTCAACTAACGAAAACAGCTTAATTGATTTATCTTGCGCAAATAGAACGATATAAGGTTGAATATAGATTGAATATGTCGAGACGGTTGGTGCTTACTTCCTTTGATACAAATTTGTAACTTTATACGGTCTCAAGTCCGGTTTCTCCGTCTTCGGAAGAACGACGAGGAAGCATTGATCTGCCTTATCGGTTGGATTTTCCGATTTTTCAATCCCTTAACCCTTCGAGGTGAAACATTAACAACCTTCAACCCCTGAACTTCCAACGTCGATATTTTATCTAATCCCTCTACCGTGAAACAAGTTTTGTGCCGTGCGATATTTCGATCGACTGTTGTGCGAGCTACGAAAAAAAAAAACCATTCACGTATGGACCGTCTCGTTAAAAGTGACGAAACGAAAAATAAGTCTTACGGTTGCGATAAAGACATTTTGTGCTTTATTTTTTCCTTTTCATTGATGAATTTTATCATCGAATATTGATCAGAAAAAAAAAAATTAATAATTAACTTGTTTCATCTAACTCTGAACTCGAAAGTTTCGAACTTCGAGTCTCGAGTTTTTACAACCTTGCGTTCACATATTCGTTAATGCGACGATAATTAAAATTAATCAATAGTGTATATTTAATATATAGCATATATATATTTCATCTCTCTCAATAGATCTTGAAGAATCCTACAGACTCGTAACTTCTTCTCTTTCTTTGTTCTTCACTTTTTCCCTATCTCTCGACTGGTTTATCATTCATATCGTTAAGAGATTTTTTTCAATTAAAAATTCATGTACGTCGATTAATCGCTGCTCTATTTAGTTGTGCTCTATTTTTGTGTGTTTGCCTCTTATTTGACCTCGTAAAATTTGGGTGTTTGTGTTTGTATTTTTTTTTTTTTGTTTATAAAGTTTTTATGAAAAGGGGAAAGAAATTCGAATGCAATATTGATTACTTAATCGGGAGGTAGAAAACTGAACAGCCGAAACTGGTCACGAATATGTGGTCTTACGTCGCTGCCCCTTTGCACCAAATTTTCCAAGAATGGCAACAATTTGATGAGTTCGCTGTCTGAACGATCGGCGAACCAGCTCTCGATTGGAATACCATTTTCCAACTGATAACCAAAAGCCTGAGGACTGTTATCGATTATCACTGTTTTCGACAAGTCCCTCCCGAGAATCGACAGATCCTTTATGTAATTTCCATTAACGCAAACGCAGTGCTCTCGAAATAGACGATACTTTATCAGTCTACGCGTTGGATCCAGTAGATTCATCAACTTGTTCGCGTAAACACGCTTGCTGGCCGTGAACAATATTACCTCGTAAAGCGAAGATACGTGCTCGAGAAACTCGCGAAAGTATGGACGTGTACGAACGAATACCGTGTATGTAACATCTTGAAATACAACGGGAAAACGAAATGCGGCGTCCGATAATTCCTGTAGGCTGCAATGTACCAGAGTCTCGTCCTAAAAATAGAAACAGAATATCCTTTGATAAGCTTCATCTACCTATATGTTTATATCTTCAATGTACATGGTAGGGTATCATTTATACCACATTCATTTCAGCCAAAACTCATTTCCACCAAAAAGTAATTAGGTTGGAGAAACACCATGTATCCGAATCTTATATTACCGAGTTTCCACCGTGAGTGAGACTGGGCCGAGATTTACTCTGAACTAGTGGCAAAATTCTAGTAGACTCTCTCTAGTAGACTTCTAGTAGAATCCCAGAAGTTCACTTCTGGGATTGGCGGTTGACTAGAAAGTTTCGAATTAACTAGAATTTTGCCACTAGTTCAGACTCATTTCAGTCCGTTCTCAGTCCCGGTGCAAACTCAGTATATATGAGGCATTCTCTGTCAGCTCAGCCACTTTTTTCGACCCTCTCGGATTTATCCCGTAATTTGCCACATTTTTGAATCAGTTTAAAGTACCCTTTGAGCATTTTTTGAGATTCTTTAACCATCCATTTCGAAGATGCGTTTTTTTCCTATTCATATATCTTGAAAGAGATAAGTCGGTGTGGAACTCGACACAATTGCTAAGCAAAAGAATATAATAATATAATATTTATTTTCTCCGAAAATAAATATTAAATTGCCAATCTTTTTTTAGGTTTGTCCTACATCAGGTCGTACTGGAAATACGTCACTTACGGTTTGAAAATCTCATTTGTCTACTCATTTTTCGGAAGTGACCTTACACCAGAAATACGTCACTTCCGGTCGAACGATGAGTTCTCTGGACCGGAAAGGACGTAGTTACTTATTGGCGAAAATGAGTTTTGGCTGAAATAAGTATGGCGTCAATGATATCCTACCGTATTATATATCTATGCTCTGCGTCGTATACTGTGTCATATGTTTGTGTTTTCAATACATATCGAATAACTCCGATATGTCGATGTATAAAACTTACCAGATCGAGTACAAGACTGAATTCCGGACTGCTTCGCGTTTTGAGTGGAAGAGCGGGACATCTGGCTCGCATTGCTGGCGTCAGTGGTGGCAAATGTTTGATGAATACATATGGATCGAACGGTAGCCAATCCTCCGGTGCTTGAGTTACGATATTTTCCATATCGCAACTCTCGACGATCTCTTCACCCCCGACATCCATGTTGTACTTATGATACTGACGATGCTCGTTACCGTCCAATTGATTGTTATGATCTTCGCCCTCGTATCTCTCGTCGATATTGCCATTCGAATCGGCATTTCCGAGACACGACGAGTCCCTCGTTCTCACTATAACATCCGTACTTCCGGTTGGGTAAACATTGCTCAATGAATTGCCGCAATATTTTGAACCCGAATTTTCGATTGTTCCATAACTGTTCGCCGATTCGTATCTACTGCTTTCCAACGAAGTTTGAGCTTGTTGCAACTGTTGCTGATTGTGGGACCCGTTGTATTCAGAATTGTTTGCAACATCCACATTTTCGCTGATGCCATAGGCAAATTTTTCATTGTTCGTAAAATAGGTTCTCGGCGATGTGGAGGGCGACGACGATGACGTAGAGTCGGGCGTGTACACGCTATTGTTTCCGTTATTGGTGCCTCGAGCAACTGGCTCGTTGCCGTAGGGCGGTGAAGTCGAGGTCGCGTGCATCGTGGAAGCGTAGTAATCCTCGTCACCTACAGCTTCACCGTTACCACCGCAGATCGCTGAATAGTGAAGCGAAAGTATGTCCACCACTGATGATAGTACAGCTGCGGATTCGTGCCAGTAATCCGTCGGTTCGACCCCTCGGAATCCTTTTATAATTAATTAATTTCATTAATATCGAGGTTCGAACGTCGTATGAAGAAATATGTGGAACAAATATTGATAATCATATATACTTTATAAATACAATAGATATGTATCTGATGTATTTATATCCATCTACTAATGATTATCTGACCGTTTATAATGAAATAGGTGTAAAAAAAACGCAATCATATTTATCATAAACAAACCTGCGTGACCACTGCGATTCGCCTCGTCTTCGAGTAGACGCGTTATATCGTCCGAATTCGACGATCCTTCTCCACTTCCGGTAACGGTTGTCGGTTGTTGATGAGGCATTAGCTCCGCGAGTAGTTGCTGAGCGCTTGGTGTCGTTGAACGATTTTCCTCTGACGACTTTTGCTCTTCCGGTGATTTCTCAATCAATTGCCCAGGATCTTGCTGCGATTGTGGAGTTAGGATCGACGGATCGATCGCACTTACGCTCGATGGAAAGAGGGACAGATTGGTTCGCCAGTTTTCTTTAGACTCCTCCGCGACCTTCGGTACTTTTGGCTGCTGTTTGGGATGAACAAATTTGAAAAAAATTATTTGTGAATATTTTATTAAAATTTTATTCTTTAAGTTTAGGTGATGATCTTACGACAGTGACGTCTTTGCGCGGCGGCGCACGCCGCAAAGGCGTCGATGTTACCATCGAGCGTTTTATGCATTTTCTGCGCCGAGGTCCTCTCTCACCCCGTC
This sequence comes from Exephanes ischioxanthus, assembly GCA_958510785.1. Lineage (NCBI taxonomy): Eukaryota > Metazoa > Arthropoda > Insecta > Hymenoptera > Ichneumonidae > Exephanes > Exephanes ischioxanthus. Next base: position 6,225,679 of record OY294021.1, read on the forward strand.
TTATTGGCGGCGATTTGGCGAAATGCAGAACATTCTCTTTGCATGCCTAAAAATTCGATATTTTTTGTTGTATTTTTTATTTATTTTTAATGCCAGATCTTTAATGATCTTAGGTCAATAGTATTTACTTCTTTCAACAAATTCGGCGATCGACGCCTCCATCGCGTCAATCTTCCGCACCGGCTTGAGGTGTTAACCCTTTGACTACTGTTGTTAACCGCAGGAACCTTGCGGACTGCACCCCCTTGTACTCGGCTCGACGATACTTTGTTCGTACTCGTCGAAACGTTGCTGCCAGTGCTGAGCCGACCTCGCAGCCTCCTACTTACATGCTCGCTTCTCAACCACATCTCAAGAGCCTTCAATATTTTTCTGCAAATTATTATTATTAAAAAAAAAAACGTCATCAGTAAATTTAAGTGAATTACCTCGTAATTCGACAAAATTTTGCCCTTCTTCGTTTCATTATTCGTAAATATAAATCTATCGAACCTTCGAGATGGAAGTTACTATAAATATTCTGCCCCGATCGTACAAACTTCTCAAACCGAGCAAGTGAGACGGCTAATTCTATCTTTAGCATGTGTTGCAAATGGTCCAAGCATGAAACTTCTTTCGTGTATCAATAACGAACTCTTGTAATCTTCCCCAACATGAAGAATACAATATTTATCGATAATTATAGATAAAATAAAAGGTACTCGGGGTTCTGCTGTACGCCAGAGTTCGATCAACTTCCCCCCTAAAAAAATATTTAATATCTACGAGTATAGATAAAAATGTCGCCGTCTTTCGAAGGGATAAGTTGTACCCCAGGCGTGGATGCACATAAGTACATAAAAATTCGCGGGAAATATCGTTGGGTGTTGGATCGAAGGTGAAATAAAAAAGGGGCGTTCCTAGGTCTCGGAAAGTGTAGGGTATCGCTACGCCACTGTACGAGATATCGATTCGTGGTTGCGACGCCGAGCGTCGTTGTTACACTCACACACAAGTGTGAGTGAGAGCGCGCTGCGTTCGCGTAAGTGCACAAGAGTGAGATGAAAAGAGGGACGTTTTAATCGAGCAAGTCGAACTTCGTTGTTGGGTTTCTCGAATAATCGAGAAGCTTGAAAAATTAACTCTATTGAAGATATATATCTCGGGATAATGGGGTACGATAATCGGACAGTCAATTCGACGATATCGATGGATAATTCATCGATGTAAAGAAAATTTTGAAAGTGGCGTCGCGAGGCGTCAGCGTCGTCAGCCCGTAAGCACAGCAGCGCAACCCGGTCCCGCTTAAGTATCTGTCTCTCTCGCACTCGAGACTTTTTGCCCGGGAGCCGAAAATTCCCGCGAAAATGATAAACGACGATAAGTCCTAGGTATCAATTATGTTCAAGCTTGACTCACCATATCTCCAAATCAGTTGGACACGATTGCGCAATTTTTTGAAGCTTTCGGAGCACTGGAAAATATACTTCTCTACAACGTATTCAAAGCACCGTACCGTCGGTCGTGTACGATTTTCCACATTTACCCCCACCTCCACAATACCGCGCGTTCACGTCCCCTCTCCTCGTGCCGCAAAACTAAAACAAACATGGCCGACGGCGTCGGTCTGATCCCGAAACACTGCCGAATCAAAGGAAGAGCTAAAATCATTTTTTAGATGACAGTCTGATCTCCGTGGTATGTACAGTTAGAATGGAAAATTACCGTAATTTCTACCTTTTCATTTATTTATCGTCAATTAGGAGTATAAGGCGTGATGATATGATGTTTAGGATTTCAATGTTCTTCGATCAGTTAGACTTGAAGTTATAAAGAGGCCTCAAAAAAATTCTATAAAAATGCTTTAATGTGATTAAAAATGTAGGGCGGCTTATTTTTTGTTTTATCAATGTTGTGTTCATCATGCTACAACACGTGCTGTCGAAGAAGTAAAAAAAATCTAATTTGATATATCCACAATTTTCCCGCCAAAAGTGCGGTGTTCTTTGTACCACAATTGATCGAATCAAAAAGTCCAACAAGTGTCCAGCTGGGCCGCTCTTCTCAAGAATGTTAACTAAAATTCATGGAATTACGGAACAGGACGCGATGGCAACAGCTCTCGTGAGCGCCGACCCGTTCGCATTTCTGCACCTTCGTTTCCCGCTCGTGTCAGGCAAAAGTTTAAAATAAAAAAGTCATTAAACAATTGTAACTAACTGCAGCGCACAGTATAGATCACAGAAAAAATGTACGTTAAGGTGAGAACGATAGATGGAAAGGCTGAAAAGTGCTTCGATATCTCAAAACTGATTAGCGTAGAAGACTTCAAGGTATGTAGGAGCTGCGTACATTCATAAAATTTTATTACGCATAGAAAAATTCATCGTCTCAACGATTTGTTAAATACGCAGGCTAAAGTAAGCGAAGAGTTTACGATCGTGCCTGAGCTACAGAGACTCTTCTATCGAGGCAAGCAGCTCGAGGACGGCTACAAAATTTTCCACTATGGCGTAGGTCACAGCGATGTGTTGCAATTGATGACTAAGCACCAAACCAATGAACAAGCCATCATTGAACCTTCGACAAATTCCAAATGCGATTCGAAAGAGACAGAGAACAGTAGCGAAGCAAATAATGTTGAGAATGAGCTCCGAGAAGCCACGAGCCTGTACTACGATATTGGTGATCCCGTGGACTGTTTGGACCGGTCTTACGGCGCGTGGTTCGAAGCTACTATCATAAAGATCCTGGCGAAGGACCAGGCGAGCCTTGTGTACAAAGTAAAATGGAATTTTGTTGAAGACGAAGAGCCCTTCCAAGTCTCTGAAGAAATGATACGTCCCAGAGCTAGAAAATTACTACCCTATTCGGAACTGGCAGTGGGCCGTAGAGTAATGATAAATTACAATACCGAGTCACCTGCGGAGGATGGTTTTTGGTATGATTTTACTATTACCAAGATACGCAAGACTAGGACGGTAGAGGAGCTCACCGGAACGTTGCACATTGGCAGGTAATTGATAAAAACTTTAATAACAAATGCTCGCAACAATTAATACATAAAATTGTCACCTCCGCAGCGACGACACCACAGTGGAGAATTGCAAATTGAATCCGAAGGGCGAGATCTATGAGATCGAAGAACCAAAATTGTTGAAAGATCGTTCGTCCTCGGAGACTCCTGAGATAAGTAAAAAAAGGCGTAGGGTAGCATTGATTTGTAAATCTTGCATGGACGATATGGATGTCGGCTGCAAAGAGTGCGGTTGTTGGATCTGTTCGGGCAAAGAAGAGCCTCAAAATCTTTTGCTTTGCGACGAGTGCAACAAAGCTTACCACTTGTCTTGTCTCGATCCACCTTTGTCCTCCATACCTCAAGAGGACAATTGGTACTGCCCGAGTTGCAAAAATGATGAGAACGAGATTGTAAAGGTGAAGATTCATTGAAATTCATGAAATTATTGTAAAAAAAACTCTGAATTCCTTGTTAATTAAATTGTTACTTGCGCAGGCAGGTGAGAAGCTTAAACCTAGTAAAAAAAAAACAAATACAGCGGAGCTCAAGCAAGGACAGAAAGATTGGGGTATGGGAATGGCGTGTTTAGGTCGAACTGCTGAATGCACTATCGTTCCGCAAAATCATGTAGGTCCAGTACCAGGAATCGAAGTGGGGATGAGTTGGGAATATAGATTGCAGGTTTGTTAAAGTTGATTGTAATAAATAATAACAGGAGTAATTAATAATTTATGCTATTAAGTTTATTTCACTATCAGTTTTAATAAAAATAAACTCAGGTATCGGAAGTGGGTGTGCACAGGCCGCATGTGGCTGGAATCCACGGTAGAGAGGCCCATTGCGCCTATTCGATAGTATTATCGGGCGGGTACGAGGACGACGTCGATCACGGCGACGAATTTATTTACACCGGATCCGGAGGTCGTGATTTATCTGGTAAAAGCGTGAATTAAAGGCAAAATCAAAATATGGGGACACCGCCGATTCCGGCTATCTAAATTATGAGATCCTCGTTTATAAATCAATTCTTTTTCCGCTTTTTTTTTGTTTACTTCAAAGGCAACAAGCGTACTGCAGTCCAGAGTTGCGATCAGACTCTCACACGCATGAACAAAGCCCTCGCTCTAAACTGCATCGCAAAATTGAACACCGTGAACGGCGCGACTGCCGGTGCGAATTGGCGCGATGGAATTCCCGTGAGGGTAATTCGTAGCTTCAAACTCCGCAAGAGAAGCGAGTACGCACCCACTGAGGGCAATAGATACGACGGCATTTACAAAGTAGTAAAATATTTTCGAGAAACGGGCAAAAGTGGCTTCAGCGTTTGGCGCTATCAGCTACGACGTGACGATCCCAGTCCGGCCCCGTGGACGGTCGAGGGGCGCGAGAGAATGGAAGCCCTGGGACTCAAGATGATTGCTTACAAAACTATCGTCAATGGAAGTGAATCAAATTCAAAGGCAGATAGAAAAATTGAGCATGCAAAAGACGATGGCAAAATGTCGAAGCGCAAACAACGGAGCTCGAAGACGAAAAATATTGAAATAAGTAGTATCCGAGACGAAGAGCCCGAAGTAAAAAAAATGAAAAGCAAATCTTATGAACTTCCGGATCAGGTAACGAAGCTCATGAAAGAAGATGGTGCGAATTTTAAGCTCTGGGAGGAGTGCTGCGAATCGTTGGTGGATGGAAAAATAGTATTTCTGCAAATAGTAGCTGCAAGGTTTGTAAACATGCTCCATACGAAGTATAATTGTTACTAATGTTGTTTGAGCATTACAGTAAGTTTTTAAGCCCTCAAATTTTATTCTTTGCTCACAGGTACACATGTGTCTGCTGCCAAGAAGTTGTGCACAATCCTGTCACAACTCCATGCTCGCACAATATATGTTTAAATTGCATAAAGAGAAGTTTTCGCGCTGGTGTTTATTGCTGTCCTACGTGTAGGCATCCGATTAAGAAAAATCATACGATGGTTGTCAACGATTCTCTATCTTCTGTGCTTAAATTACTATTTCCTGGTTATGACGGCGGAAGATAGTGATTGTTTCAAAATTGATCTATCGTTCATTTGAGGAATAAAGCGTCCATTACAGTTTCGCTGTATGAGATTAAAATATTTTATTACGAAACGCTACCTATGAAAAGATAAAGCAAATGTGTGAAAAAAAAAAGGTGTATGAGATAGAAAACAATAAATTAATTTGTTCATTGGACTTCGCAAAATCATTCAGATTCTTTTGCTGTTTCTTTAGCTGAGCTAGATGGAACAACCTCGCCTATCCAGTTCAAATATTTGTCATTGCCATTCTCGATCTGAAAAAAATAGTGCAATTAAAAGAAACGAAATTTAGGCTATGTAAAAATTTAAGTGTTTTTTTTGTCTTACAGGAAGGGAAATGACCTCGCAGACCTCGTACGGATGATGTTCTCTGCAACAAGGCAAGTAAACAATTTCAGGTACCTTTAATCACTGATTAAGTCACCAAATTCAAATATTTTGAACAACTCACTTGACATATTTTGTCAAGCAATCCACAGTCTCGGTCCTCGTTTTAATCATCTGCAAATTGATTTAAAAAAAAAAACAATGTAGCAATAAAAATTGCTCAGCCGATCGTTAACATGCTTACCAAAAGAAGTTCGTTGTCCTCGTTAATCTCATTTTTCCACTCGTATCTAAAAAAATTCGTTACAAAAACAAAGTTAAAGAGAAGAAAAAAAATGACAATTACATGTAAAGTATACTTCGATGTACTTACACTGAAGTTATCTGTGGAATAATATTGACGCACGCTGCCATTTTGCTACGCACGAGACCACTGAAAAATAAAAAAATTTCAATAACATTTAAACACTATATTTTGTTTATGTCTCACTGGGCAATTTTTTTCGCGACATCCAGCGTCGGCACGGTAACGTAAGCCACGGAGTAGACACCCGTCGAATTGCTCATAGCTCTTTGACCTACAGTGATGAAATTTCTACCGAAAAACGTTAACATCAACGTTGCTGCAACGAAAACCGGTTTTTTCAGCATTTGTCCCAAGTTAAAGCGTCTCCCGTTTGTAGATGCGAGATTACATCAATTGTGGTATTTAATGGTTGCGATACCAGTAAACATTCTTACCATAGCGCATCCGACAGATAACAGCACTAGTCGTAACATTCGTCATTGTCGATAAGGTCGATCCCTTCTCGAACGATTGAACCTTCATTTTAACAATAGGATAGATTTCAATCTTCTTAAGGGGAAGTGAAAGTCACGTGACGGGGCTATGAGTGTGAGACAGATAGTTGCAATTTTCAAATTAACTTTATTCAATGGTGCTAATTTTTTTGAGAAAAAGATGAATTCGGGCCGGATGCGAAATTACCGTGTGCATCCGGCTCGAATTTGCTTTTTCCTCAAAAAAATTAGCACCCTTGAGAAAAGTTCATTACAGTTTTCATTACCGACCGCGATATTTCACTTCCCCCTAACCCTTCACGTACGTAATCGTACAAGATGTGGATCCTGTACGTGAAACGTTCAGACTATAATAAAGTTGACTCCGTCGATAACGAAACTTTAATTAACGATATACAAGGACCGTAAAAATTTGGAAAAAGGTGAAGCTTCATCGGACTCATGCATCGATCTCGCCTTGAGCGCTGTTTTACCGTTATTTTTTTCGATTAAATTATGTTAGAGATATGCTTTTACGATACTTTGGGGGGGGGGGGGGGGGGGGGGGAGTGGGGATGATGTTAAAGTGCATATTCTCTAATTACGACTAATTCGAGTGAGTCAAGGTAAAAAATTGTTAATTCAGCGTAAACGACGTAATTTGTAATGTCAATGAACTTGTCCTCCGCGAGCCTTGCAATTCGTCTATAAACTTTGACATATCACCGTAGCAGTAGGGTGACTCGTGCAATTTGTCACGAGCGACCTATTTCATCAGCTACAGTGTCGTGGACTATAATGCCGATGTACCTTGAAAGTTTCCGCGAGTGTAAAACGTGGCTCACGAATAAGTAAAGTTGCGAGGGACTGAGGGAAGGAAAAAAATCACTCTCGTGTCCTCGATCGTAGGGCACGTGCTGCTTCGAGGAAGCGAGGAGTTCAAAGTGTCCGCGGCACCTGTCTGTGAACTCGAGCCTCGCACGCGTTTTTTTCCCCGAATTAAAGTTTTGTATCGCATCTTACCCAATCCTCTTCCGTTTCGCTCCGATGAAACGCCTAAAAAAATATTTTCAATCCTGTAACAACGCTTTTACGTTTGAAATAATTTTTTGTCCCGAAAAAGGCGTTTTATTGTTTTTTCATTTCTTTTTGCTATATGACACGGAGCGTAAAGTTTGATTCTTTCGAGTGAAAAAATCTTAATTATGATTTGGCTGTAATTTTTGCGCTGAAGAAGCGATCAATACTTCATCCGAATACTATATGTATACTACATTGTGCGTAATGCAGTATACGATAGTATTTAATGAAGACATTTTTTTCCTCACCAGTAGAACGTCTCGTAAAGTTACCAACGTTCGTCGATACCGCAATTCGGTAGGCTGGACAGTAACGTGCAGTATGTAACTCTCTGCAGTCCACTATATATTATGTTATGAAGATACATATATTGTTTGCCCCACGAAACTGAGAAGCGTGGAGGAGGATAGGTCGATATGACTTATCGCGTTACAATGCACACAAACGAGCATACGACATGCCCATAGTGTACACATGTTTCCGATATATATATATATATATATATATATATATATATATATATATATATATATATATATAATTTACATGCATATATATTTACAAAAGACGTAGGGCGTATCATTGCAATGCTATAAGAGGGGTTGCTAACCCGACTGGCAATATATCGCAGCCGGAAAATGTCATTGTTCCACAAAAAAAAAAAATAAGTAAAACAATGATGTAGACTTTCGGCAAATATCGTGCAAGGAAAAAAAAATCTCTTCGAGGCTCTGAAACGGCTGGATATCGAATTTAACGCTCAAAAAAATAGAACTTCAGGGTGTGTGTGTTTTTATTTTGGAATTGCATCCTTATATAAATTATAACATTTTTGTTGTTGTTGTTGTTGTTGTTTTCGCGAGAACATATTACATTATGACCGACAGATTCCCTCCTCCCCCTCCTCCGACAAGACAAACGTAAAATATTCAATAATGATAATAATCGTAATAATAATAATGATAATAATAATTAATAATAATAATAATGATAATAATAATTAATAATAATAATAATGATAATCAAAGATGACAAATAGCTATGACGTAATGATCGATGATTGTAATAATAATATACATTGGTATTAATAATACTATATAGGTCGATCCATCAAACGCACGAGCGCGATATTCAAGTTTTATTTTGTTCTTTTTTTATTAATTTTTTTTGACAAAAATCGATTTGTTCAAATTTGACGCGGATGTGCGCTCAGCGTATTGACCTACCGTTCTTTTTTATTTTTATTTTTGAGGGTGTCGACAAACCTCGTTTGTCGCGCAATTTTTTTCGCGAAACGCTCCTACAATTAACTACGTCAATGAGAAACCTTCTTTTATTCGATTTTATCCAAATTTGAGCTCAGTTAACCTGATGCGTTTTCGAAATTGATAAAATTGTCCAGCCGCTCGACTTTTATCTTTGTCTTATCTATATTGTCATATATGTTGCATATCATATGCACGATGTATGTCTATGGCAAAAGACAAAAGTCGACCAGGTGAAAAACTTTTTCAATTCGGAACACACCTCTGCGTAAAGGTTGGTCGATCTTAGTGTGCCTGCGCGACAGATCTTCCGTGAATTTTAACCTCCGCGCAGCTGTTCCGTGCAGACAAAGGTGAAAATGTACCATTCAGGATAAAATGAGATAAAAAAAGGTTGGCTCGGCGTTGCGGTACCTTGTTTTTTCCACCCTCGAGGAACATGATTTTTACTATAAATCCGGTGCGCACACGCACACGCACACGCACACGCACACGCACACGCACACGCACACGCACACGCACACGCACACGCACACGCACACGCACACGCACACGCACACGCACACGCACACGCACACGCACACGCACACGCACACGCACACGCACACGCACACGCACACGCACACGCACACGCACACGCACACGCACACGCACACGCACACGCACACGCACACGCACACGCACACGCACACGCACACGCACACGCACACGCACACGCACACGCACACGCACACGCACACGCACACGCACACGCACACGCACACGCACACGCACACGCACACGCACACGCACACGCACACGCACACGCACACGCACACGCACACGCACACGCACACGCACACGCACACGCACACGCACACGCACACGCACACGCACACGCACACGCACACGCACACGCACACGCACACGCACACGCACACGCACACGCACACGCACACGCACACGCACACGCACACGCACACGCACACGCACACGCACACGCACACGCACACGCACACGCACACGCACACGCACACGCACACGCACACGCACACGCACACGCACACGCACACGCACACGCACACGCACACGCACACGCACACGCACACGCACACGCACACGCACACGCACACGCACACGCACACGCACACGCACACGCACACGCACACGCACACGCACACGCACACGCACACGCACACGCACACGCACACGCACACGCACACGCACACGCACACGCACACGCACACGCACACGCACACGCACACGCACACGCACACGCACACGCACACGCACACGCACACGCACACGCACACGCACACGCACACGCACACGCACACGGGATCACAATTAAATACGTCGTCGGTCCGAAATCACGTGGAACTTAATGAATATAGTTTTTTTTTTTATTTATCGTATGTATAATAATATGTATATATAGAAATATCGTTAATACTTGGCTTACGGCAAAATACACAACCAAATTCACGCATGCGCACATACAAATTTTATTTGTCTCTCGAGTTACAGTCGCAATAGTGCTTTTTTTTCTTCTTCGAATAAATTATAAGCATCGATCGACAATATCTAATAATAATAATAATATTAATAATGACGAGAAAGGGGTTTGGGTATCGTTGAAAGCGGATTATCGAAACACACACATGTCATCCCTCCAATCTTAGCCATTCGTCGGCTAGGCTTCCCCCCACCCTTAGCGCATTTAAATCTTATTAATTATCATAATTATATTTGAGAGTACGTGAGAGATTTTTCAAATCTTGTTTCTTTCCTTTCTACGATGTGTTGTTGTTGACTTTTTTTTTATCGCTTCTCCTTCTCATACAATGAATTCTTTATTATTTCGAAAGCCGTGGAATTACTCAAGCCGCGTGAATACGTTCGATTTTTTTTTGTTTTTTTGTTTTTTTGTTTTTTTTTTTTTGTAATAATTAGAGGAGTTTATGTAGGTATTATGTGTTTTTTGTATTCGTTAAATACGCGATTTTGTAATTTTTTTTCATCGTGTCACTGTCACCATCGTGGCGGTTCTTCGTTAAATAGGTTTCATTAATATTATTATTATCATCGTTTGTATTTTTGTGTTTTTTTTTCTCTCGTTTACACAATAATACGGCGGTGTTACCTCGTAAACTTGAGCTTGGTAAAGGCTTCGTCGTTTTTTTAACTTTATTATTTATTATAATTAATTGGATTTTTTTCTGTTGGTACTTTCATTCGTTACTTTCCTTTTTGTGGGTTCTTCTCTTAATCTTGATCTTGTTTTTATCTTCTCTTTTAGCTGCCCCTCGTAATTATCCCACTTTCTCCTCCTTCTTCTAATCCTCCTGTCGGCCTCGCGGCCTCTAATGAGGCGAGCCTGTTTTTTTAAACCTTTCCGTAATATATTACAAATTACGCGCAAGTCGTTAATTTTTATTAAAAATTTTGTTTTTGGACGCAATAGTTTATAGGTTAGCTGAATGGCGAATGGTATCATTGGGCTTTGTGTTCCCGTCCCCCTTCTCTTTGACGTTTAATTCTCGTTATAGATTAAAGGCTTCACTTTGTTTAAAGTGTGTTTTCTTCAGTTTAATCCTTACTTGGAGAAAGTTCGATAATTGAAAAAGTTATTTTTTCTTTTGTTTGTTTTGTTTTGTTTAAGTACCTTTAATTCGTTGGGATATTCAAATAGCGTAAATATTATATTTCATTTAATTCTTCTCTTCTCTTCCACCCCACCCTTCCCTGGCTCGTATATTAATTATATACCATTAGTTAGTTTAAATTTAGTTCAATTGTTTTTATTTGTTTTTTTTTTTCTTCGTTTTCTCGTTAATGCGATAATAACCTTAGTAAGGCCCAGTAAGGCTGCGTGGGTCACGAAAGTCTCCCCACAAAATTGAATATACCTTTAAAATCACTTTCACCCCCCGCTTCATCTTCGCGCTCGCGTTTGCATCTCAAAATCTTCGAGTCTCGCGTGAAGAAAACGACTCGCGTCACCGCATATACGGGTGAAACACCCTCGAACTACCTTGGCCATTAGAGTCGATTGGATCGTAGAAAAAAGTTCGAAACTTCATAAATTTTTTATTTATTTATTTATTTATTTATTTTTTCATTCTTGCATTATCCCCACCCGAAAAAACAATGCGCCTATCTGTAATCGAGCGTTCCTAATTTTTCGTCGTATCGTATCCCCTTATTATTGTCACGTAATTAAGTCCATACGGTGTTTTTGTTGTCGTTTTTTTTCGTAAGTTTGCTCTCCAAATTGGTAATTTGTTACATACTTTGTCAATTCAATATATATATAATATATAGTAGTTTTTTGTTTGCATGTATATAACTATAAGTTGACTAACTTACGGAATGCCCCTAAGATTATAGTACAGACTCGTTTGAGATGTCGCGTTTAATTCAACATGCTTGTAAAATTTTCAAAACTTACCTTATAACCCTCCCGCGCTTCACAAAGCCCCCCCTCCCCCCAGACTCCATTTTAATTTAACTTTTTATTCGCGGTTTTTTTTTTGTTATTGAACTCCTTCCCTCTTAAACTCGATTGTAATAGTAGGTATATATTTTTTTGCTCTCTTAGCCTTTGAACTCTTAATTATTCTCCCGGCGTGGCCACGCTAAATTTGTCATCGTCCTCACTCTCTGTCTCACACACCCGCATATACATGTATATAACATACATGTATTAATATATATACACATACACACGAAGAGAAAGAAGAAACACAAAATTATACACACCAACATTTGTGCAAAAAAAATTGTTCAAGATTTATTCAGCGTTCGAAGCCGAGAAAATAGTCTTTGTAAATTTTTTTTTCTAAAGAGTGCATAGTCTGGGCGACAAGAGGCTCTGAATCTCTCAGCGATCTATCGCGCATGCGCATTAACCGCGCACTTTAACAGCTCCAAACTACGAAACTACAATTCGTACAAACTTTCGCCAGAGAAAAAAGTTTGTCAAGTTTTCAACGCAGAATCAGTTGGTACAGTTTCTTTTGCCCAAATTTTGATACATGAACTTTGATACTGTATATATAACTTTGACTTTTTTTTTTAAATAGTATCTTATATCGGCTACACTTTCATTGTTTTTCTTGTATGCATAATTCGCCCCCGCTCCGATACTTTCATACGTTTCGCATAAAAAACAAGGCAATTAGATTGAGTTTTTTTTCGTTCTTTCATTGTTTTACACATTATTAAATCTTTAATCGCTTATTAATGTCATTATTAATTAGTTATTTATTGTTGTCTCGTTTATTTAGTCTTCATTAATGTCCATGTAGATCATTATCCGCGGGATAGATCACCCCGTATATACATTAATACTCGTGACTTTCACTCACTCTTATCGCGCCACATTCGAAAAACAAATGCTATTTTCTTACTTTCATTGTGTTATTCATCGCTTTCTCTCTCCCCCCCCCCCCCCACCCCCTTCTCTTTCGCTCTTTTCTCCAATTCACGCATTTCTTTCTTCTCTATGTTACGTTTTGCGTAGAATCACTAAGACCTACGGTTATCTTCGCGGACGGGAATTAGTCTCGTTTTGAGTCGTTATATATTCATTAAACATTATTTCTTTCTCTCATCCTCTCATCGCTCGAAGAATTTTATTATCCTAGCTAGTTATTTATTTATATTTTTTAATGCTTTTGTTCAGTTCGCGAGATCGCGCGTTTTTCCTTGGGTTTTTAGCTTTTTTTTTTTTTTTTCCACGAACTTCGCACGCGACCGGACTTACCTATACAATAATCTAAATCCGCTAGCTCTGGTTCGTGCGCCCGCCCTCCGGTATCAACGAAATATTGTTTAAGATATTTTTGTCAACTCACGTCGGATTGGAGAACGCGTTCGTGGAACTAGGAAAAAGTAATTGAAGCGCCGATGTGCGCGCCCCGCACGTCCTCCACGGAGCAGACGAAGAAGAAGAAGAAGAAGAAGAAGAAGTTTAATAAGATAACAATAATGAATAAGAAGTAATGAGAAGTTGAAGAGGAATTAGTTTAAGAAGTTAGAAGAAGAAGAAGAAGATGGTCGCGCCGCCACGCGGGACCGTTGATAGAAACTCACAGCGGACGATTAATCGTATGAAGAGTTCATCGAGGATTGCTTTTAATCCAGTCTTTTTTTTTCTTTTTATATGGGGAGTTTCGTAATGGATATTAATCTAGGGACAACCGCACTCGTCGACCACCATTTTCGGTAGATCTCTCTTGATGATGTTGGAGTCAGGCCCGTAGTATATGAGCGACATTGGCGAGAACTTGAGAGGTGCGCAGCACGGCTGCATGCCCGCAAGTCTATCCATTTTTCTGTACTCCTCGATAACGTGGGTGTAATAATTCAGAAACGTATCGGGCGTTCTGTGACCAGCTGCGCAATCGCCTCGGCAGTAATTCGCGTAGTAACTGAAACAAGCGCAGAAAAAAAAAAAAAAAAAAAAAACCAAAGTTTAATGGTGTAGCTGTCGCGCTGATTTACGAATTCGAGGCTTCATATATGCTTGTAAGAACTCGTAACAAAATGATTTTGTTTCGATCGAACTCTTCGCTTTTTGTGCAAATGGCACCGATGGTGCCATCGGGATGGTCAATCGAAATGGTACCGAGGGTAGCAGTTAATTTATCAATCGAAATGGTACCGAGGGTACCATTTAAATTATCAATCGAAATGGTACCGAGGGTACCATTCAAGTTATCAATCGAAATGGTACCAAGGGTATCATTTGAATTATTAATCGAAATGGTATCCTCGGATACCATTTAAATTATCAATCGAAATGGTACCGAGGGTACCATCTAAAGCATAAATGTAAATGGTAACGATGGTACCATCAAAATCATCTATCAAAATGGCGTTACCCATTCAGATAGATTTTTACGATCTTTCTGAAAAATGCCGACCCGAATCTTTGCGCGAAGTTCAAACTCGGACCATTATCAAACTCATGCTTACCCCTGTGGCGCGATAATCCAATCGTCCCATCCGAGTTGGGAAAAGCTCACGTAGAACCTTTGTTTGCAACATTGACCCTTGATAGCGCCGCTGCATTCGATAGCTCGTCGTCTCACCCGCTTCACAGCTGTCGGATCAGTCCGTACCACTAAAAATGGCCGATCTGGATCTTGTCCACCTTGAACATTCAATAAAAAAAAGAGCCAATCAAATTGTTATCCAAAATTCAATACAAAGTGATATTCGAGGTTTCTCCAAAATGTAACTTACTTCTTGCGTTCAAAGACGACTCAACGACATTCGGAGATTGAACACCGAAAGTCGATACGTGGACGTGACTACCGCAACCCGTGCAATCGACCAATAGAGTTAATTTCTCGTGCCTCGTCGAGCTTGTCTCGCGACCGCTGTACCAGTTACTCACTACTCTCGTAACGTCAAACTTTTGCCAACCCAATTGATTTACGTTTACTCCTAATGACGTCACCATTTCGAGGTGTTCGCCGAGTTCCTGAAAGAAAACAAAAAAAAAAAGTTAAATTCCCATGTACCATCTGAACTTTCGTTGTTTCGAGGAACAGAATTTTCGAAAGTTACAGGTAAACTTTTTTCCCCCTCCACACCGCCCCCCGTTAACTTACCTTGCCCCTTAGATGCGTGACGTTGCCGCATCTCACCCTGAACACCCATAGAGTGATATTTCGCTGATTGCTCTGGGCACGTCGGTGATGCTGATAATGATGCGCGTGTCTCAATTCGACTCTCGCCCAGAGGGTCGCTCTTTTGATTCTCAGAGGCTCCAGAGCCGGATCACCGCTCGATCTCGGAAACTCGAGAAGCGGCTGACCGTTCAGGGTACGTCCTGTAATGAACAAAAAAAACATGCAATCGATATAGAACAGTTTGGTCATTGCAGCAAACAAAACGCTGTTGTGAGCTCGAAAAAACAATTTTTTTTTTTTTTTTTTTAAGTTGCTCGAGATGGTGCCCTCGCAATATCGAGATGGAAACGTTATCGTGACGGCACGGCGTTTTGATACCGGAAGCTGCTTGCACAGTTCCAGCTCGCTGTTGAGCTCCACACCGAGATTGTGAAGCTACACGGCAAGCTGGAACTTTACAAGCAGCAGTCTGGTATCAAAACGCCGTGCCGTCACAGTATCGTCACACTGATAAAAAAATACGGTAGAATCAACTAAGATTCGGGCAGGGACATTCAACTAAATATTTTGTTGGTACAGCTAAAAAATTGGTTAGTTCAACAATTTTTTGGTTGATTTCACCAAAATATTTTTGAGTCGTTAAAATATTTTGTTCGCTCAACAAAATATTTATTTGAACGTCCCTGCCCGAATCTCAGTTGATTCAACTGTACTTTTTTATCAGTGCACATGCGGACATACATGTCTGCATTGTACCGGCACGGCGTGCGTTCCCGTGCTAGTACCGAGTAGATTCCGTGCCGTCAGTTTTCTATCTGGTGATGTATTTACAGCTTGAGATATAAAGACGCAGTAAACTTGTAAAGTTTAAGCGCAACAATGTAGCAGTTAAAGCAGCATGGCCGCGCCCGGGGATGCTCCTTCATCCGTTTTATCCGAGTTTTCTGTATTATCCGAGCCTGCAGCCCGGTTAACGCGGAGGGCTCGGATGAGTTGGGTGCTTCGGATAACGCGCACGGAGAAAAATGGTTTAGGTTCTCTAACAAAATGAGTTTCACTGACAATGACCTCGTTCCCGCAGCAAAACGTATTAGTAAAGGGAGCAAGACAATTACTACGTAGAATCAATTGCTAGCACGAAAAAACTTTCTTGTTACTGCGACGATTTAGTTTGCTATGAGAACAAACGACGCCTGCTGTAATTCGAGGGCTGAGTAATGACTGGTAATAGAAGAGTTATAGATACGTACATACATTTATTTGAAGATTAACTCACCGCGTTTGTATTTTATCATTTTATTACATTGAAACTAATGTCTGTATTTGCAATTGCGAATTCTTGAAATTTGCTGTAACATGGATGTATTAAACTCCGAAAGGTTTGTACATTCATATACAGCAAATTTCAAGAGTTTGCAATTCCAATATATTTTTCATTTTTACTCGAATACAATGAAACTGTTTCCTCGCGTCTCCTTGTTTTGATTTTGCGTGTTGAGCGTCTCGAGCTCGTCGTACTTGTTGGCACATATACGCGCCCCGTTCAGTCATATAACAATTTTTTTTTCTTGTTACAGTGACAAAGGCTGTTTTGTTGCGGTAGCAAATCGCTCCAAGCGAAAAATGTTGCTATGGTTACAAGCCGGTTTTGTTATCCCGATATTAACAAACTAATTTTGTTACGGCAACAAAAATCTTGTTGTACCAACAATTTTTTTTTCTCCGTGCACTGTAGTTTTATGCGAGCGTGAGAACGAAATCTGCTTCCATCCCATCATTACGTCATTGGCGCGATCCAACCTCGACTCTTGAGTCTCCCCTGCCCAAAGACCGGGCATTCGGTGGTGCAAAAGATCGTTGGATCTCATATTCAAAATTTACCAAAATTTTCGTGCAAAGAGAAAAAAAAAAATTGTTGGTACAACAAGATTTTTGTTACCGTAACAAATTTAGTTTTTTAGTATCGAGATAACAAAAGCAGTTTGTAATCATAGCAAAATTTTTCTCTCGGATCGATTAGCTACCACAACAAAACAGCCTTTGTTACTGTAACAAAAGAATTTCTTATATGACTGAGTAGCGCTCGTATGTGCGCCACAACTACGACGAGCTCGAGACGCTCGAAGCGCAAAATAAAAACAAAGTTTCGAATACAAAGTTCCTTTGTATTCGAGTAAAAATAAAATGAAATTGCGATCTCTTGAAATTTGCTATGTGTGGGATGTATAAACTGCGAAACGTAACACCATTCGCAGTTTAATACATCAATATGCAGCAAATTTCAAGAATTCGCAATTGCAAATACAGACATTATTTTCAATATGATAAAATGATAAAATACAAACGCCGTGAGTTAATCTTCAAATTAATGTATGTACGTATCTATAACTCTCCTGTTACCAGTCCATTACTCAGCCGTAAAATTACAACGGGCGTCCTTTGTTCTCATAGCAAACTAACTCGTCGCGGTAATGAGAAAGTTTTGTCGTGATGGTAAAACCAATAGCTTCTACGCACGGAGAAAAATTGTTCTGTTTCTCTAACAAAATGTTTATCGTTAATAAATTATTGTTGTGGCAGCAAAAATATTTCGCTGCTACAGCAAAATATTTGTTGCCGCAGCAAAATATTTGCTGCCACAGCAAAATATTTTGTTGTCCCTATGTTAACGAGGTTAATCAGTTATGGTAACAAAATTCTTGTTGTACCAACAATTTTTTTTTTTTCTCCGTGCGTAGTAATTTTTTTCTGCTTTTACTAATCGTTTTGCTGCGGGAACGAGTTTAGAGCAGCTAAGTCATTTTTCTCCGTGTGAAATTTTTGTCCATATACGTAGAGCAGCCGATATTGGCTCTAAAGTCGTACACGAGGATAAAGGTGAATTTTTAAACCTAGCGCGGTTCCAACGACTCTTTCGGTTCTCGTGTGTCGCATATGCTATTTAGGGGAGAGCGGGGCAAAATGGCATAGCGGGGCAAAACGGGATAATGAGGCAAAACGCAATTTTCCAATAACTTTTGGATGGTGGCGGTGAAGGTGAGTGGGGCAAAACGGCGTTGAATATCCGGATGTATCGTTAGGACGAAATGGGACATCCAAAAATTATGGGAGAATTGAGTTTTACCCCTGCTGTCCCGTTTCGCCCCACTGTCCCATTTTGCCCCGCTCTCCCCTAACATCCGACAATTAATACGAGGCTGACGACGCACCCGCGGGTCGTCCCCTCGGGTGGACATTGGCTAAAGCTTGGGAAAATTGGCAATCGTTACACCGACACTGACTCGATAATTAGCCGCTTCCGTTGGTTTGGCAAAAACCTACATGGGGCATGGCGTTGCGGTAGAACGGAAACTTCTGTCGTGATCTCCGGCAGGAAATATATAAAACGGCGTATTCGGCGCAGGCTCAGAACCACTTGTTCTCTTTCGAGCCCTCACAATCTGTTGAAAAGCTTTAAAAAAAAAAACAGCTATGTCAAAGAGTCCTTGCAATCTTTACCGGTACAGGTTGAAGATTTATTATAATTTTTATACGCGATGCAAAGTTCGACTGTTTATCATAAAGTATCACCAGAATCCGAGATACGATCGGTCATGCGTTGTACGTCCGGGCAAAGATCGTCGAATAACATTTTTACTATTTTGGTACCGAGGGAGTGACGATTTTTGTCAGGAAGTTGGCTTTTCGGAGGCGTGGTTGCTCGATACTGGCGCCCCAGCAGCGAGGATAACCATGCCCGAAACTGTGTGTTAGTGTGGACCACCTCTCTCCCCCCCCCCCCCCTCACCCCTCTACTCCCGTCGCTGCTATACTCCGGGTCGTAAAACACCACGTATCGTCGTCTTCGTCGACGTCGACTACGCCGACGACGATTCTCAGCACATCGAGCTTTCGCTACGCTCAGAACTATAAAACTCATCCCTTGCCTCTACAATATCAAACCGCCCCCTCACCCCAAAACCCCTGTCGTCGCGTATATATTTTCTGGACATTTGCACTCTGAAATTACGGACACGGAAAATTTGTACGTCACTATACGTTACTAATATTTTCACATATCGTTAGAGGAACAGAAGTTACGTTTGTTTATTTAAAAAAAAACGGTCATTTTGAAATGTTGACTTTTACGATTTATCTGCCTCGAGTTTCAGAAATTACAAAAATGTATCATTCGATAAACGCATAATTATGCGGAACTATATATGTATGTACATAAATAAAAAAATGCTTCGGTCAGTTTGGTAAGTACTTAATGGGGAAGCTTTCGTAGATCCTAGCAAGGATGTCTGCACACTAATTAAAATTCATTTGATGCAAGAGAATTCTTTTGGCGAGAAACGGTAATTGTCTTGCTGCTCTGACAAAAAACCGCTTGCGGGCGACCGAAGAAAAAGAAATTGTTTCAATTGTACTTTCAATTTTCACAATTCCATGTGATATTGAAACAACGATGGCAAGATAGTCAAGGTGACATGTTATCGCTTCAATCCCGTATGGAATTGTTAGAATTGAAAGTAGAATTGAAACAAATTTTATTTCACTCGGTGGGAAAACCCCCATTTGCACACCTTGCGAAATAAAATTTTATCGGATACTCGTGCGAAAAACGTTTTCTGAACTCGTGTGATTGCAACACTCACCTTCGGCTCGTGCTGCAAACTCACACTCGTCAGAAAAAGTTTTTTCGCACTCGTATCGAAATGTACTATTTTTCATTGGTAGCTCGCACGGAGAAAATAATGGTTTGGCTGCGCTAAAAAAAAAAGAGTTTTACTGGCAATGACCTCGTTCCCGCAGCAAAACGATTAGTAAAAGCAGAAAAGGCATCTGAAACATTCGACGGAGGTAATTATTGTCTTTCGGTAGTTCATGTAGACAATATTAAATATACTAAGACATGTTTTGTGCGAACCCTCTTTCCTTCTCTAGGCTTAATCGACTACCATTATGACTATGGCCATATCACTTGTAGTGTCCGGGTGATATGGCCGATCGCAATTTTTTATTTGTGGAGCTGCAGTTACATCACGCATCAAAAACATCGAAAGTTCTGAGTGAATGACTTCAGTTCGATGTTCCTAGAGTTGGTTACGAGCAAAATTCGAAGGTTTTCAAAGCGTTAAACCTCCAATTTACATTGTTTAACAAATCATGGTGATATCACCCCGACTTACCCTACTTATGGAACTGAAAGTATGTCAGTTAGCGAAGCTTTTGGAAGCGCGTTATCAATAATGAAACACTTTAACGTCCCTAAATGCCAACCGACTAGTATTATCGCAAGTCTCGTACACCTTCATACGTAGACTCGGTTTAAACATCAAGATGTAATGATATAAAAATGACTCTACCACCTTACTCCACGAAAACTATGAAAAACAAGAATTTCAATAGGCTATTTGACAATCGATATATAAAATTTTCATTGACGATGGACACTTAAAAAAAAAATACTATCGGGGCCCTTTTTGTGAATACAAAATATCTGCGAGCCAACGGGTTGGTTATCGTGTCGCTAGTGATGTGAGTCGATTAATAACCGGTTTAATAATCCGGTGAATAACCGGTTAATTAACCGTGGCTACCAACGTATTTTACCGACGGTAACTTATTCTGTCGTTGGCACTACCGGCGCAAATTGAATGTGCAAGATTCTGTCATACCCGCTTCATTCACGCGTCTTTACTCTATACCCTATAAATGTATCCCGATTTAACCCGTTCGTTTCCCATATAGTCGTTCTTGTAAACCGTGCAAACGTTATGTTTGAACATATTACATTCTTTTTGGCGAATAACAAATTAACCGATCCTTAATAGCATCCAAGGAATAAGTATTGTCTAATAGTCACCAGAAATCATTTACTGAACAAATTAAACATTGACGAAATGATCCGCAATACCGTAGACATTTTATCAAATTTAAATCGTAAGTTCGACTGCCCTTATTGGTAGCACTGTCACGACTCAAATGACCGGCTGTTTTACCGGTAAAAATGGTTACGAACGTTATTAACCGGTAAATACACAACACTACCTGTCGCTTTCCCCTAAGGCACCTCGTGGTAATTGGCCAATGAGGAAGGTACAGGTACAGCCCCTTTTTTTTTACTGTCGAAGAGCTTCGTAAACCGAGGACTATCGGGGAGCTTTTACTGTACACGGGTGAGATATAGATGTATGGAAAGAAGGGCGGGTTTTATCCCATAACGTTTTGGTGAGTCATGACCGCGCCGACGATGGAGAACCCGGACGGGGGATGAAAGGAGCTCCGAGAGGGATGGGATAAGCATGGTGCGTCTGCCGCCCGTCTGCCTTCCGCCTTTGCCTCTCGCCCCCCCCCCCCCCCCCTCCTCGTTCCCTCGATTTTCGCCTCTCTTATTCTACCGTCGCTCGTTTCGTTACGCTCACTCCTCCTCCTGGTATGCTACACCCTGCTATATACCACACCCGAGCCAGCCAGAGAGTCAGCCTGTCTGCCAGCCAGCTTGCTCGACGGCCACTCCACTATATATCCACTTCGCGCACTACCACTAACCAGCCCCCCCCCCCCCCACCCCCCACCCCCCTTCAGCCACTACCATGGCCGCAGGGACCGAGATAAAGAAAGACACCGAGGAGCGAGGATAAAAACTTGGCCGTTGTATTTTCTCGAGGGGTACGGGGTTTCACAGATTTTTCCAAATAGTACGACGACAGGAATCGCTACCAGATACAAATTTGTTTAACGCAAGAGAATCGAGCCTTCGACAACGCGAGGAGAGACGTCCGACTAATAACGAGCGTAACCACTGCGGGCCAAAAATCATCTCGGAGATACTCGCACGAATTCGCCCAGTGAGGCCTCGCCCTGAGCGTTGAAGAAATAGGATTCCACCGTTGTAAGACACAAGAGTCAACAACGAGATAACATATAAAAAAAAAAGAGAGAAATGAACGCCTCGGTGTTGCGGAGAGAAAAATCCAAAGTCGTGGATGCGAGTGAAAGAAGAACGAAGAGAAGATCCGAAAGTAGTTTCGGTTATCCGGTAATATCAACGCGAAAGGGGATTCACGGAATTTACTGTTATATCTTTAATATTCTCCTCTTTCTACTCTGTATATTCCGCTTCTTTTTTCCTACAACGACAGCCCGAGTCTCGAATCCGTTGACGAAGAATCTGACCCAGTTAACTCATTTCCGCGGACACGTTTCGCTCGGCTGCTCACTCTTGGCACTCTCACTGCTTGCCAGTAGGAGAAAAAAAAAAATATAATCGAAAGTAACAAAAGTGCAACAAAAATAAAAATGACTTTTTTTTTGTTGTTGTTTCTTTCGGAGTTGAAATATTTGGAAAAATTGAAGAGGGCCGAAAAGTCATTGGCCATTTGCTTTGGGATGAAAGTAGCGGCCGGGACGGTGAAGGGTCGGAAGTAGGGATGGTAAATCCAGAGTCATTTTTCGGGTACAAAAAGAGAGGCATCCCTATTGCCGTTTGCGCCGCATTGCGACACGACAACCACACACCGAAAGGAGAAACGCTTCTGCACGCCGGGACTTTTCTTCTCTGTCTCCAGACATACAGCCGTGTTCTACGCTCTCTTCTGCTCTCTGTCTCGGTATCTTCGTAATTCGTTTTTCTTTTGTCGATGACCGAGAAAGCTCTCGAATTTTTCGACGATGGAAACGCCGAACCCCCGAACGATCTTTCTGACCCTGGTACAATTCTTGACCCATTTAATAAATTAAATATAAACATTTTGTTTCGCTAAGGGATACTCCG
Organism: Exephanes ischioxanthus; assembly: GCA_958510785.1. Taxonomy (NCBI): domain Eukaryota; kingdom Metazoa; phylum Arthropoda; class Insecta; order Hymenoptera; family Ichneumonidae; genus Exephanes; species Exephanes ischioxanthus. The sequence goes on from OY294021.1 coordinate 6,248,576, forward strand.
GTGAATCGGTGAAACTTGAGTTTGAGACTGGGTGTCAGCGACCTTCGACCCTAAAGCTCGAAGGTTCTTTTTATCTAAATTGGATCGCGCCTTGATTCCTCGTGCCGCCATATTGAAACTCCCATTTTTATTTTTTGTTGTCATGACTCCGGTTCCAATTGCGACGATACTCAGTTGTTCAAACGATCCACAGAGTTAACGAATACTTAACATAAGCGCCATTTTGTGCTTAAACCGTTTAATTTGTGACCTTCGGATAAATAATTTTTCGTCTGGATCCTATCGATAATCGATCTTTGATCTATTGAGCCGTTAAGTTGGAAATCCACTTCTGTCTGGTATTATTTTTATTTCACTTACGTTTAAGGTAGTCTTTGCGTATGGTGTTCATTTGGCATAAGTTTCAGAGAAATGAGAGGGAATTGCAAACACTTCTGGATAGTACAAAAATCTGAAAAAAATCAAGCGTATTAAAGGTGTTGAAAAGATTAATTTTTGCGTAATATAAATTCCAAAATGTTATTAACAAATTTAATGCATGTAAAATAGTTTGTTCTTAATCAATTAATAATAATAAATTTAATGAAATTTCTCGGAAACCTAACTATTTTTCAAATGAAAATGATTTTTCTGAAATACGTATGAATTTTTTCAGATTTTTTAATTCACTTTGAATTTTGTGACTTTCCACACATTTTTCCTATACAAAAAAAAAAAAAAAAAATTCAAAGTGAATTTAAAAATCTGAAAAAATTCATAGCTATTCAGAAAAGTAAACGAATTATTTTCCTTAAAAAAAACGTTAGGTTTCCGAGAGACTAGTTGAACAATTTTTTTTTTTTCATCAATATGTTAATAAAATTTTGGAATCATTATTATGCTAAATTAATATTTTCATCGCCTTTAATATGCTTGATTTTTTCCGATTTTAGTACCATCCGGAAGTATTTGCAGTTCCCTCGCATTTCTCTGAAACTTATGCGAAGTGAACACTATTCGCCACGACTATCTTAAACTGATAAAGAGTGGTTTGAACGATTCGCTCTGTTAACGAACGGTCAACACCGCCGCTACGTCGAACCCAACATTTTTGATTTGTGTTGTCTCGACTGCGGCCTTAATTAGACATATCGTCTGTAGAATCGACAAAGTTAACAAAGCGTGCACAGCGTGTACGTTGTGTACGCATTTGGCGTTAATAGCCGAGGGTGTTGAATAACTGGCTTCGGGTAAGAACCGAGTGTACAAGAGGGATGCGAAACCGTTGCTCGGCGGTTCGCAACGACTCGCGTACACACACGCACACACACACACATAGGTAGACGATAGCGAGAGCTATCGAGCGAATATCAGCCTATTAGCACGGCCAAGGTTCGAGTGTTATAGGCAGCTGATGCATTGCTGGCCATATGTCCGATACATACATTCAATGCCCGCTATAGTTGCCCTCAACGTATTATACCACAGAAACGTAGAAACAGAGATATATTCTTCGTACCCGCAACGTTTACGTAGCATTATGTATAGGAAAGTTGGATATTATCGAGTACCCACTGCTTGTTGGAACCTTCCTTTGCCACCTCTCCCCCCCCCCCCCCCCCCCCTACCCTCCCCAACACTGCACTCAACCCAGTGGATTATCAAGGACGCGAGCGATCGTTCAACTATACGTTCTCTCTGCTTCTCTATCGTTCATCGATTTCAGATTCTTTTACATGTACACGTGAAACTGCCGAGCGAGTGCATATAACCGCCTCTTTGCGCGTTAGTTTTATCGACAAATCGACGGAGAAAAATGTAATCGAAGGGCCTGAGGGCTCTGAATAAAAATATAGCGTGACATGTTCTTTTTAATCAATATGATAATTCGATCGATTGGTACTGCGGATATTGAGGTGAAGTGCAACTCCTCGGTCGGTAACAAAAACTGCAATCCTAAATCCTCTAAGACGGTTAATTGCTAGGGAAAAATTAGAGGACGGTAAACTATGCGCAGTAATTCTGCAGTTCACTGTTCTCATCATTTTCCCAAGAAATAAACGGGAGATTTTTGGGTTGCGAAATTGCAGCTATGTCTCTCGCACTCATAGCGGTTACATTTCACCTTATGGACAGAACGATTACGATTCCAAGTGAGATTTACGAGCGGCCTTTGAGATGACATTTTGGATAGCTCGATCACCTCACGAGTTAGCAGTCGTATTTCGCAGGTAAATTCGATCGGGAGGACAACGACAAGTGTGACAAACCGTAGGCCACGAGTGAACATTGCGAAATTTACCAACTATCCAGTAATTTCCATGCAATCGTGACGTTATTTCGACTTTTTATGTTCCCAACGGTTGAACCTAACCTATCATCGCCTCAGACTCGAAAGTTGGATCAATGAACTCTCGTCCATTTATCCAACTTTCTCCCATCGTATTCCAGAGTAATACCGAATATTTATTATTTAAAAAAACTTTTTTCTTCGAACATCCGACTGATCGATTCCAGTTACCTTATCGGCCGAAACTATAACCACATCAGAATTGAAGAATCCACAAAAATTTTGTACGATTTTTTTATCTCCAAATTATCGTATATAATAAATAGCAAATTAATGATCGAACTCCGTTAAATAAACAAGTATATATATAGATATATATAGATATATAGATATATAGATGTTATTGTGAAAAACAGCCGTAGCTGTGAGATGTGGTTAGGATGAGTGCGACGTGGTGGAGACTGTTCGTGTCGCGTTGCACTTAAGCTCTCTGGAACGAGACGAGAATCTCGAGAGAAGTCCGTGCGCGGTATGCGGGAAAGGGGTGGGGGCAGGGGGAGGGTGGGTGGTGGTGGTTGGAAAATATCGTGGTGGACAGGCTCGCGTCCCCGGCATCCACAGAGATTTACGTACCGTTGACTGTGTAACTGTAAGAAACTTGGCTTAGTGTTCGGCCTTCGGGAGGGCGAAGGATATTTGGAGTCGTGGCTACAGAAAATCACGGAGTATGAGGGGAATGGCGCGAGGCAAATGGCGTGTCTTACATCATATTAATGCCAAATATCCATGCCCAAAACGCGAATTTACCACAAAGAAAACGATCCTACAGTCGTCGTTACGCGTCCTTCGACGAAAGTGGAGATGTCGAAATTTGTCTCTCACTTCAAATAATCAAACAGCATCCCTTAGGGGAGACCGGGGAAAAATGGCACAGCGGGGCAAAACGGGACAGTGAGGGCAAAACTCATTTTTCCAATAATTCTTGGATACCCCATTTTGTCCCAAAGATACAGCCGGATTTTTAAACCCGTTTTGCCGTTTTGCGTAATTTTGAAAATTACGTTTTGTCTCATTATCCCATTATGCCCCGCTGTGCCATTTTGCCCCGCTCTCCCCTAACTCACGAGGACCGAAATTCGTTTGCGCCGATTAAAAAAAAATGATTCGTGCATCAACTTTCGTTATCTTTTTTTTATCTCTATTCTCGATATCTTCTACCTCAAATATATTTTTCTTATCGTGCCTCCTACAGTGTATGCAATCCTTGGAAAGCCTTGAAAAAGTTGAGAAACGAAGGACGAGTAACTTTCGAGTCCCTGAAGAATGCACTAATTCAGTCGTAATCGAGGAGACACGATTCTCCGGGTTTCGTAAATTTCTGATGGCACATCAAGAGCCTTCGAGGGGGGAAGAGAGCTGGGGAAACGAGCGGGGGCCGGGGGAGGGGGGGGGGGGCGGGGGTCGGCGGGAGCGGCTCGTCGCCAAGTCGTCCATTTAAGAAGATCCTGGGTAGAAATGGCTAGCCTTGTCGAGATATAAAGATTCGCGGTAGCCAAGGAAGAGCCGAACCCCTCCCCCCCCCCCCCCCCCCGCCCTGCGCGGGGATGGGGTTGAATCAAATTCACCGAAAAAAAAGAAGAAGGAAAAAGTAATCTGCATAATTTTTTTTTTTTTCTGATCGTCCAAACATTAAACCCGAACGACAACAGTAGTAAACGTAAATTCCTGCTGACTTTGTGGAAAAAAAAGTGTCTCTCTCTCTCGCGCTCAAAGTGATGAGAGGAGAACTCGAGTAAATCTGCAGCTTCAGCTGGTCCAGACTAAAAAAAAAAAAGAAAGATATCGTATTTTTGAACAAAAAGCTCTTCGTGTCATATATATATCCACGAAGTAGAAATTCGATGAAAGTCTGCAAGTAAAAACAGCGAGTGAAGAGGAGAACTCCGTAGTATAGCTGAATTTCGGGTAAGGGTGGGTCGAACGGGGAGTTTTAATTCCGAGGAATGCCAAACCATGGTAAATGAAGAAATGTTCGTAGTCGTTTTCGTCGTCGTTCCCTCAGGAGGTTGGCCGGGGCATGAAATCTTGACCTTCCACTTCCACTTTTCTCTCGGATCGACAGAAAATCTCCGATCGCCCCTCCCCACCTCCCTGCCCCATGGTAGGGTCGAACTTGACTGACCCGAGATTTCTTAGAGAAGCCCCAAATCGCTATATCTTCGTAAGTATCTCTTGGATCAGTTCATATTCAAATATCTCACATTTGCACGTTCCTTCCGTCGAAGTTCCGTTGAATTTAATTGCAATACCGCTTTGGCGTCCCGGATGAGGGTTACGACCGCCGGCAAAGACGCGGATAGAAAGAGAAAGATCGCGGATTACGTACTGCGTCGCCACAATTCCAGTTACCCCTTCAGCGTTCGTCGATCACCCCCTAGCAGGATGTATTTCGCAATCTCGCCGTCGAAATTCCGAGAACAATTCGCCTGTGAGATTTCCGTTACGCTCACCGCCTTTATTGGCTCGTTGCAATTAAATTTTACAATTAAAACTTCCGCGGCATCGTGGAAATGGACCCCCATCTTTTCTTAGCTAAAACTCCGACGTTATTCCGGAATGAGAACAGGTAGGAAAAAATTACGAAAAAAAAAAATCCTCAACGTACGAAGGTCTATAATTTTTTGTTTGTGTTTCATATCGAATTTTTTAGCCGTTCAAGAGAAACGGTGCTCTCAGCAAGAGTCTTGAGCGATCCGCGACATTGAGTCGTTGAAAAAGATAAAATGATGAAATCATTGAGTCACGAGCTAAAACTCCGACGTTACTCCGGAATGAGAACAGGAAGGAAAAATGTCGAAAAAAAAATAAATAAAAAATCCTCAACGTACGAAGGTCTATATTTTTTTTTTTAGTGCTTCATATAGTATTTTTAGCCCTTCAAGAGAAACGGTGCTCTCAGTAAGAGTCTCGATAGCTCCGCGACATTGAGTCGTTGAAAAAGATGAAATAATGAAATCATTGAGTCACGAGCTACGGCGCGCACGAAAGGGTCGATTGAGTCTCTCGAGTTGGAAGAAAAATATAAATGGCCATCGCCTTACATCGTCATTTTGCCTCATAGAACGCTTACGATGTACTGTTTATCCAGGGGATTTGTACCTCCCGTACATTGCACAGATATACACATAGAGAGAGTCCATTCACTGGCTGTGGTTGAGCCATTTTGTAGAGTATCGTGTATATATATATATACACCTTTGAATCGTGTGTCACGTCGCAATTCTATCGACTTACCGTGAGACACGTATTACAGTGGCAGGCTTTAGATAGATATACAGACAGCAGATTGGCAGATATACAAGTGCGGCGCATGTATACATACAAGCGACGTGGAGGGGATAGTAACGTTATACCTGTGTACTTCATACGGCGAGAGAAGCGTGCAACGCGAGTATGTCGAAGGAGAAAAAAAAAAAAAGAAAAAATAACAACAACGAAAAAAAGGGGGTGAACTCCTCGTATTCGTGACCAGTGGCAATCATGAGGATTGAAACGCTATTAGATTCGCATACATGTGTGCTCTCGTGTATTATGGTTTTGATAAGAGCGTTCGAGTAGTGACCAACAACTAGTCCGACTGAACGGGTTAATAATTTGCTTGAACGATCGATCCTCCTCCCACAATCGACTGTGCTCTCTTATCTCTTATATTACTTATATATATATATACTAGTGGGTTATTGTGGCTCGCGCGCTTCGCGCGCTCGCACCCATTTCTGGACGTAAACCCTTGTTATTCCAAATACTTCAAAAGACGGGTTCAATACTTGGATGGGTGACCGCGTCCAAGTACTATCCCCCCCCCCCCCCCCCCCTCGATTCTTGACACGGCGGCGACAGCGGCGAAATCCTTTTATATTATAGAGAGATACATATATAAAAAAAAGACTCACGCCCTTATTATTCTAAGTCTTTTACCCCCCTCATCATTCCAATCCCCTTATGCTAAATGGACTTAAGCCCTTATCATTCCAAGGCCCTTTAAGGATGGACTTAGGCCCTTATCATTCCAAGGCCCTTTAAGGATGGACTTAAGCCCTTATCATTCCAAGGCCCTTTAAGGATGGACTTAAGCCCTTATTATTCCAAGGCCCTTTAAGGATGGACTTAAGCCCTTATTATTCCAAGGCCCTTTAAGGATGGACTTAAGCCCTTATTATTCCAAGGCCCTTTAAGGATGGACTTAAGCCCTTATTATTCTACCCCCCCCCCCCCCCCCCCCCTCGATTCTTGACACGGCGGCGACGGCGGCGGCGGCGGCGGCGGCGGCGGCGGCGGCGGCGGCGACAGCGGCGAAATCTTTTTATATTATAGAGAGATATATATATATATATATATATATATATATATATATATATATATATATATATATATATATATATATATATATATATATATATATATATAATAACCCGTTAGTATATATATATATGTAGTTATTTCATTCAGACTACCCGAAGAGCTTCGAGGGTGTCGGGATAGTAAATTATAGCAAACATAGTTGACCATTCTATTCCGCCCGTAGGTAACGAATGCAAGCCATTCAGTTCGCTGTCGCATGTTTCTTTTATTCTTTTAAGTGTCGTACACGATCACTCACATCTCGTAACAATCAAGACTCTTTCACTTTTGTTCCCCTATAATAACAAAAAGATAAAAATAGCGGTTTCCAGATTTTCATGCACGATGTGCTCGGAATGTTTGGAAAAGTAAAAAAAAACATGTTTAGAAAAGATGATCCAGTACAGGTGGGTAGGGAGAGCGGGGCGAAATGGCACAATGGGGTAAAACGGGATTACGAGACAAAATGCAATTTTTTAATGACTTTTGGGTGGTGGCGATATGGTGGTACGTGGGGCAAAACGGGTTTGAAAATCCGGGTGTATCGTTGGGACAAAATGGGGCTTCCAAAAATTATTGGAAAATTGAGTTTTGCCCTCACTGTCCCGTTTTACCCCGCTGTGCCATTTTGCCCCGGTCTCCCCTACGTATCCCGAAACTGTGCACGCAAGTCGCGTCAGTTTGGTGTCGCAGTCGGTCGGAATGAGGAAAAGCATTTTTTTTTCCATCTTTGCCTGCACTTGCGCAATTTTCAAGATAATCGGGCTGAAACTTTGTACCCAAATGGAACTATTACGAAGGATCTTCGGCACTTGTTTCACCAAGATTAGGCGGAGTGGTTGAAATTTCATAAAATTGTTGATTGTCAATCAATCTTTTTTTTTTCACTGCGAAAGAGTGTCAAATGCGTTTCGAACTTTTGCAACGAACAAAAAAAAACGAAATCTTTACAGTTAAGAATTGCTTGAAATTATTGTTTCCGCATTTTCGGTCATCGTGACCGACAAAGGTTTATCATTCTATATATGGAAAAAATAGCGTAGACGTGTATGAAATAAAATAGCATCGTCGAAGTAGTAGTGGCTTGCAGGAATCGATCATAACAAGACATACGCGTCACGCGACTATCGATCTTTCACCCGTTCCTACTTCTCCCGTCCGTCATTCATTCGTTCGTTTACGTTGCTCAATAAAAAAAAAAAAAAAAAAAAACTAAATCGACTTGACGGAATAAAAAAATTAACCGTTCCATAGAGTATCAAACAAAAAGTCTTCAGAGCTAACATCGTCGGCATCGTTTATTTTTTCCTTCTTCGGACGGGTTGGATGTTGGACGGGTTTATCGAATAGAGGACAGAGAGGAAACAAGTCTCGGGTGTCGGTATAACAAATCTAATTACGTCGCGACGTGTGCACTGACGTGTTCCAGACGTAGGTAAGAGTAGAAAGGGTCGAAGGAGAAGAGGAGAAAAAAATAACAACGATTAAGAGGAGGAAGAGAAGCGTGACTCGGGGGTTGGATAAGGGGAGGGGGGATTGTCAGGGGGGTGGAGAGTCGAGTCGTGTGTAAAGAGCTCTTATAGAAGGGACGGAGAGTGAGGCGATTGACCGCAATACATGAAGCAGTCAGTCAAATAAGAGGGTCATATATAGACCCCGAGGGGCTAACCCTGATCCAGATATATCGCCACGTGGTCTCGGCGGTGTTCTCCACCGCACCGGGCTATCTTTTTCTCGTATCGAACTTGGGCTCTTTCGATGAACCCGTCTTACGAACTTACAGTCGTTCATTGGTCCGATCATTTAATTTTTTTTTTCTCAAATTTGAATTTCGTCGGATCTGAAATCGACTTCCGGTAGAAATTTGATCGGAAAACATTTTTTTTTTGTGGAAAGATAATTTTTTTTTCTCAAATTTGAATTTCGTCGGGTCTGAAATCAACTTCCGGTAGAAATTTGATCGGAAAACATTTTTTTTTTTTGTGGAAAGAGTCGATAACTTTGAGTCTCTGAGGTCTCTGGGGGATCCGGTATAAATCGTATTGGTCCGATCTTTTTATTTATTTTTTCTCAAATTTGAATTTCGTCGGATCTGAAATCGACTTCCGGTAGAAATTTGATCGGAAAACATTTTTTTTTTGTTAAAAGAGAAATGGAGTCCATAACTTAAGGTCTCTGTAGGATCCGGTATAAATCGTATTGGTCCGGTCTTTTCATTTTTTTTTTTCAAATTTGCATTTCGTCGGTTCTGAAATCGACTTCCGGTAGAAATTTGATCGGAAAACTTTTTTTGTTTTTGTGGAAAGAGAAATGGAGTCGATAACTTGGGGTCTCTGGGGTTGTGGAGGATGCGGTGTGAATCGTGAAATAAAGGAACATCTTTGGAGACGATCATTTTGCAGAGGACAGCTGCCAGCCCGGGTGACGAGGTAGCTGTGTCTCGATGGGGGGGGAGGATAGTGAGGATGGACGTAAGAAAGAGTCGATTAAACGTGCAAGTTGCCACGGGACAGGGACGGAATGCAACCAGAACGTTGGGTAATAATGAGGGGGATCTCGACTGTGACCATCACTTCGAACACCGCGTTGAGTGCATGAAACGGGGAGGAAGTGGGAATAGGATGGGTCAAGTAGCAAAAAGCAGTAGCTTCAGATACAAGCTTGCAGCTGCTTGCGGATACAACCGCCCTCAAGAGAGTCCCCGGTCAACCACCCAACGAAGGAGTGTTGACCGCAGAATCGCGCTATTTCAACCCTTTCTGGCTTCAATTAACAATACCCGCTATGTAGAGATATTTTATTCTATAGATGTATATAGTCTATATGTACATGTCTATACATGTCAGGGTGTTAAAAAAAAAAAACATATTTTTCTTAATTTTCCCGACACCTTTTTAAAGTACAGATTTCGATTTCAAATTCAACGTCGCGAAAGGCGGTAGCTAGCAAAGAATCGTGAGATGTGCAGCATTCGGCGTTTTACCCCAAAAATGCGGCACCTCTCAAACTTAATTGTCAGCGGCCAACAGGTTCTTCTAGTAGGTAGTTCTACGAGGTGGGAGCTTAAATTTTCGTAATTTTTTGTAAGAAACACAAAAGACTTCGATTTTTAAATTCGTATATAGAAAAAATTTTAAACGTCCAGTAGGGAGAATTTGTTGAAAAAAATTCTTTCCACTCTCGAAAAGTATAGATTTTAATTTGAAATTGAACCTCGCGAACGCCAGGCCTAAGCAAAAAATCTTAAGAGATGCCGTATTCGTTGTTTGTACCCAAAAAGAAAGAATTTGTCGAATTTTCTCGGTACAAACGTTGAATGCGGCACCTCTTAGAAATTTTTGCTTGGGCCCGGCTTTCGTGAGATTCAATTTGAGATTGAAATCTGTACTTTTGGAGGGTGGAAAGAATTTTTTTAAACAAATTCACACTACAGGACATTTTTAGATTTTCCTATATACAAATAAATAAAAAAATTAAAGAATATGTATTTTGGGTGCACTATAAAAAATATTAGTTAATCTCCCACCCCATAGAAGTATGTATTTCGATCTAAAAAAAACATCTCGCGAAAGGCGGTCGTTGATGGTTATGTTTAAAGGGTGCCGCATTTTTTGGGTACCAACGTCGAATGTGGCAGCTCTTAGAATTTTTTGCTAGGGACCGCCTTTCGTGAGGTTCAATTTGAGATCGAAATCTATACTTCAAAAGGGTGGGAGGAGAATTAAAAAAATGTCCTTTTTGAGAAACACCCTAATACATGTATATCTATAAATACATATCGCACCCTTAGAGCAACAGTGTAACAACTTGTATGGCAATTCCATAAGAGATGTTACACTGTTGTTCTAGGGGTGCGATATGTACTTGTCAATGTCTGCGGAGATAAAAAAAGCGTCAAACTTCAGTTTTTATATTATGTCTGAAAAAGTAATAATTCATAACTTTGCAGAAAATATTCTTAACCCCTTCACGGTCAGGGGCCACATATAGGGCCCAAACCACATAACGTAATACGTTTCACGGACAGTGAAGGGGTTAATTGTGCTGAGGGACTCCGGTCGATGGCCCATTGGGCAAAGGAAAGCACAAACGAAACATTTTTAAGTGCCCGCTTTACCATGTAAACAGTCTGTTCAATAAAAAACTTGTACTACTGTACATAATCGTCTCCAATGAGTTGTTCATGCCTTGACGTTCTGGGTAGATAATGCCAGAGGTATTCGTCAGAGAAATGAATCAGAAAGTCCATGAAAATATTTCAAGCGGTTCACTCAGACTTTTGCAGACAAGTCGTCGGAGAAATAATCAGGATAACTGGAAGCGATATAGATAGAAAATAAGAAAAAAGCGATTAATGATTAAAACGGAACTCGAACGGATTTACCAAAGACATAACTAGAAAGGAGATAAACAGGGATAAACAGTGAATGCTTCGCTGATCGAAGCAGTTACTAATTCAATTGTGGGCGCGGACCGACTTTAGATGACACTAGGAACACTCGCGTTCGCCCAAGAGCACAGGGAAACCACAGTAAAACGTACGCCGAGTGCAGCCGGCTACAGACCGGATCCCCGAAGCGCCAGTGTTCACTCGGACAGCATGGCACAACTCACGGAAGTGTATACCCACACAGTAAAATAGGTACACCGATAAAAAAGGTTTGGTAATGTCAACTGAACTGCGGTTGCGGGTGGCGAAGGAAAATGTTTGGTCGATTAAACAAAATGTTTTTTACAATCAATAACAGAACAGTCAATTCAACTAAATATTCGTTCACTCAGCTAAATATTCGTTCAATCAGCTAAATATTCGTTCAATCAACTAAATATTCGTTCAATCAACTAAATATTCGTTCAATCAACTAAACATTCGTTCAATCAACTAAACATTCGTTCAATCAACTAAATATTCGTTCAATCAACTAAATATTCGTTCAATCAACTAAATATTCGTTCAATCAACTAAATATTCGTTCAATCAACTAAATATTCGTTCAATCAACAAGTTATTCGTTCAATCAACAAGTTATTCGTTCAATCAACTAAATATTCGTTCAATCAACTAGTTATTCGTTCAATCAACTAAATATTCGTTCAATCAACTAGTTATTCGTTCAATCAACTAAATATTCGTTAAAAAAAAAAGTTTGTTTCGAGTACAAAACTGTTTTTACTGTGCACGCAGCTGCTCGAGTTTTATTTATTTATATGGTCGGTTTTTAAGTTATGGGCGGTTAAATGGGGTATAAAGCGAAGGCTGAAAAAATTAAATTAAATCAACTTGGAGCTGCAATGCACCACTCATGGATTAGGAAAATCCGCGTTATAGCGATTAGCAAGGAATAACATTATGAGCATTTAGGTTATGTGAGAAGGAATTTTGAATTAATACGGGACCGTTACATCGAACACGCGCACCCGCGCATGTTTCCCTTCTTTTCCTAGGCTCAATTCCCATTTCTATCCTTCGGTCGTAGCGTTCTACGAAGTTGTGGGGCGGAGAGGAGTGTAAGAGGAGGGTTGTACGAGATGTACGAAGAGCGGCGCCCAGCTGGAGCCACGTGCATCGATCTGAACACAGGCGCCAGTCGTCCTGTCCGTCGGCTCGTTCATCCATGAGTTCGACCCTGCCCTCTTCTTCTTCATCTTCTTTTTCTTCTTCTTTATCTCCTTCTTCATCTTCTTTTTCTTCATCTTCATCTCCCGCTGCTCCTTTTTATCTACTTCATCTTCATCTTTATCTTCATCATTCTTCGTATTAATCGTCATGTTCGTATTAATCGTCATCTTCGTATTAATCGTCATCTTCGTATTAATCGTCATCTTCGTATTAATCGTCATCTTCGTATTAATCGTCATCTTCGTATTAATCGTCATCTTCGTATCAATCTCCATCTTCGTATCAATCGTCATCTTCGTCTCAATCGTCATCTTCGTATTAATCGTCATCTTCGTATCAATCGTCATCTTCGTATTAATCGTCATCTTCGTATTAATCGTCATCTTCGTATTCATCGTCATCTTCGTATTAATCGTCATCTTCGTATTAATCGTCATCTTCGTATCCATCGTCATCTTCGTATCAATCGTCATCTTCGTATTAATCGTCATCTTCGTATCAATCGTCATCTTCGTATTCATCGTCATCTTCGTATTAATCGTCATCTTCGTATCCATCGTCATCTTCGTATTAATCGTCATCTTCGTATTAATCGTCATCTTCGTATTCATCGTCATCTTCGTATTAATCGTCATCTTCGTATTAATCGTCATCTTCGTATCCATCGTCATCTTCGTATCAATCGTCATCTTCGTATTAATCGTCATCTTCGTATCAATCGTCATCTTCGTATTCATCGTCATCTTCGTATTCATCGTCATCTTCGTATTCATCGTCATCTTCGTATTCATCGTCATCTTCGTATTCATCGTCATCTTCGTATTAATCGTCATCTTCGTATTAATCTTCATCTTCGTATTCATCGTCATCTTCGTATTCATCGTCATCTTCGTATTAATCGTCATCTTCGTATTAATCTTCATCTTCGTATTCATCGTCATCTTCGTATTCATCGTCATCTTCGTATTCATCGTCATCTTCGTATTCATCGTCATCTTCGTATTCATCGTCATCTTCGTATTCATCGTCATCTTCGTTTTCTCCTCCACCCCTCATCCACTCTCTAATTTTCTGCCGCGAGCAATGAAGTATCCGCGTACTCTAAGACCATCTACTCAATAGCTCTACGGCATCCAGCCGACTGTCAGCTCACTTATGGCGAGCCAGAAAACCCACCATACGCATCGCTTCATTCCTTAATTCCCAATTTTTCAATTCCCCAATTTCGGATACCGTTGGTTACTTTTCAGTTGATTGATCAATAGATGATGAGCTTCAAGTAGTTTTATTTCTCCCTTCTTACCCTACATCAGATAAATTGTCCCCACCGTTTCGGTTGATAAAAGTTGGTTAGCTAACTCCTTTCACATAATAATCTCTCCCTAAATCCCAACAAAAATATGTCCTTGGGTTGATCGTGCGATGCTACATTCTCAATAAGAAATCCATTTTTTTTTAATAATCCTTTTGCAAACTTTACCGGGGGGACGCTTGGTCAGCATTTGACCTTGGAAGGTTGAGAAGATTATCCGATAAGTAAGGACTGCACCTTTACGGCATACAGCTTCCGGGTTATATAGACATCGACCTCGAAGCGCAGTGATAAACTATCTAATGCTCATATAATATATACACATATATGACCATGAAGTTTATCGGAGAAATCGACACTTGCTCTGTAAGGGAGGAATCCCGCTCTCCCCCCCCGAGAGTGGTTGGGATTTCCCGCGGGAGTAGCGAGAGTTCAGGTTCAACGACCTAGCCGCAACGCGAAACGCCCCGATTTTCGGCTAGCAAGCAATGCTCCGATGCTGCGATTTCCTCCTTCCCCAAACCAAAGTCGCACAATAAATTCCGTGGAATAAAGTATTGCCTTGGTACGAAAAGTAAGTGATTAAACTACGCGGCTAGTCCTGTGAAGCTCAAGTAGAATTCCCGTAAGAAGTATAGTCACACGCACTTATCCCCTCTGTCAAAACTTCGTGCGTCGCCGTGCAAGTAGAGAAGCCCGGGAATCGGTCAGACACGAGGAAAAATAATGGAAAGAAAAAAAGGCCAAGATCTGCCAATGAATTAAAAATAAACGTGACATTTGGCGTTTTTTACGTTGCTTTATTATTTAATCCACTTGAGCGGAAGTTTCGGTCACGTAACTTAAAATTTGTCAGAGAACGAGCACGCTTAATTGTTTTCACGAAATATACAAAATAATATAGATTCGAACGAGGTGTTTCGATTGTTGAGAAAATTTTAACAAACGTTGAAAAATTTCAGCCCTACTGTCAAGGCCGGTTTCGAGTTACAGAGGCTTGAATTTCGCCGGCCTGGCAAACACACACACATCCATCCAAACAGTTTTTTTTTTTTTTTTCAAAGTGTGATTTTTCGACTTTTTCGTAAATTACAAACACGTTTCGGACTTTTTCATAAATTCCAAGCACGAAAATCCCGATAAAAAAAAACAAACACGAATACAACTTTTTCACGACAACGAAGCTCGAACGAATAAAACGTTTCAAGTGATACAGCACCGTAAATAGTCCGACGAAACTTGTAGGGAAGCCTACCAAGTAACAAAAGCCACTCGAGCTTCCACTTCATCGAAGTCAGACAGCGTGAAGTTTCACTGCGTAAGCTTCCTAATTGGAACTACTCGATATAATCAGTGTAGCGCAGTGTTGGCGAGACTTCGGTTAGATTTGGAATTAGAATTAGAATTACTTCCTCCAATGTTTTATCCAAACTGGGATATTTTTTTTTTTAATCCGCAAATCATTCGAATTTCTATTCAATTCTTTTTTTCTTTCTTCAGAAATCCAATTACATTTACGTGCTCATTCGGTCCGATCATTAAAAGATCGATAACTTTGCGCAATTAGTTCGCGTCTTGTAATTTTTTTTTATTCTTCCTTTTAAAATTTCTAATCTCGAAGATCGAAGCCACTCGTCTTCCGTCTGAAGTGTGCAGTCTGAAGTTTGCGGTATCAGCGACAGCGTGAATGAAAAGAAAAAAGAAAGGTAAAAAAAACGGTTGAACGAACTCGTAGATGTAGACGTGCGGAAAAAAAAAAAAAAAACAGCAATGTATTCTCGCGACGTGGTTGTTCGCACGTGTCGCGGGAACGCCCTCAGGTGTTGGTAGACAAGTTGCCAGACGCTCACTCAGACAACGGGGGCGCTAGGATGGAAAGAGGGGCGGTCGGTGGTGGTTGGCGGACGGGGAAGCTGGAGTTGACTTTCAAAGGCGTTCGCACGTCCTCTAGTCTCCTCGAAGGTCGAGTGGTAAGCCTCTGTCGTCTACCTTGTAATCTACGTCGTCTCGAGGATCTGCGAAGTGGCAAGCAGGTTGAATGGCCTCGCATGTGGCCTCTCTAATTATTTATTCATGTACTTGGCAATAATAAAGAATAATAAATAAAAGTGTAATAAAAAAAAAAAATTGTAACAAAAAATAAAAAATTGTAACAAGAAATAAAAAATTGTAACAAAAAATAAAAAATTGTAACAAGAAATAAAAAATTGTAACAAAAAATAAAAAATTGTAACAAAAAATAAAAAATTGTAATACATTTTTTTTTACTTGTAATACATTTTTTTTTTAAATTGTAATTAAAAATGTTTAAAATTGCAATTAAAAAAAAAAATAAATTGAAAACGAAAATTGACCGTTTAAAATCAGTGAACAAAATAACTGTAAAAATATCGTTGATCAGTCTCAACGATTGGGTTGCGTAATCTTTGGGATGGCAGGCGTTTGTCGGTGCAGCCAATTTTTCGCCAGAGACTCGGCGGTTCGAGATCCAAATTATCTTCGGATAGCCGGAAAGCGCGGAGCCCGATGTTGATATTCACGGAGGAAAAAAAGAGAAGGAAGGTTGGGAGTGTGTGGACACGATGGCAGGGTTGAATGAAGAATTCGTGAGGGAGCAAAGAATCGCCTGCGCCAACTTCCCTTTAAAAGGAAATAACGAAGGATAATGGCAGCGCCACCCTCGAAACCCCCTCGAAACCATCGAACCCCCTTCTCTCGCTATCCATCGGCGAGCTTTCGTCGTTTGCACGACAAACCGTCATCGTCGGTGGAGCTTTAACGGCTCTGCAAACCGACCCGTCCTCCGGTCCGCCCGAGTGTAACGTCGAGCCGTTTCTATCCTCGGTGAGAAAAAGTGTGTAGTCCAGTCGATCCTCGTCAACGGCGTCGAGATAAGTATTTTTTTTTTTTTAATTAACACCGATGTCTGCCGGGTACTGACAATGAAGCTAAGCGTATGCAGTGAACCAAGTAAAGAACAAAATAGAAAAGGAACGGGTTGACTTGTGCATGAAATATTGTATCAAGCCAACACCCGGACGTAAAAACGTTGGTAGCAAAGCATCGAAAGACTCGTTTGGCTTTTCTTTTTTTTTTGCGAATTGCACCACCGCAATGAACGAACTTTTTTTTAAAAATCATGCACATTTTTTCGAGAATAAAAGCACAGTCTATCCCAACCTGATGCGCCTCATGAGCTGCAGTTTTTACCGCTCGTGACCTTAGATTACAACAAGAACTATTATTATTATTATTATTATTATTATTATTATTATTATTATTATTATTATTATTGTTATTATTATTATTATTATTATTATTATTATTATTATTATTATTATTATTATTATTATTATTATTATTATTATTATTATTATTATTATTATTATTATTATTATTATTATTATTATTATTATTATTATTATTATTATTATTATTATTATTATTATTATTATTATTATTATTATTATTATTATTATTATATTTCGTGCGTCAGGAAAAGTATGGCGATTCAAACAGTTCGGCGAGGTTTGGGCCGTTATCGTACGGTATGTGTTGAACACGCGGATGTTTTAATGGCTGTGAACTGCTATATGTTGTTCACAGCCGCGTTAGGCGATAGTACATGTTGGTATAGGTAAGCATGTGAATAAGGACAGGAGGAAGGAGAAAGGAGAGGAGAGGGAGATCTGGCCAGTCGTCCGTCCCAAGGCGCCTCTCGTAATATACTCCGGCGCGCAATTCCCTGTCACGAATAATGGTTTCCTCTCAGCTTCTGAAAGATCCCCAACTGCTTTTCCTCCACCTCCCTGTTTCTCTCTCTCTCTCTCTCTCTCTCTCTCTCTCTCTCTCTCTCTCTCTCTCTCTCTCTCTCCATCTCCCTACTGTCGTTACTTCTTCATCTCTTGTACCCATAAAAAATTACAATAAAAATCCGTCCGAAACTACGACTTTAGAATAGTCGCTTCTTCCGCGCTACTGTGTATTCATGTCCGGTACTAAAAGAAGCGAAAAAGAAAGGTGCGTCGCGAATAAATGTGTAGTAAAATTTAGTGATAAACGAAAAAAAAAAATATATATATATATATATATATATATATAAAAAGACGCCTCTCATGCTTCCAGTCGTGGCGGAAGCAACGACGTGAAAAAAAAAAAATCTGAAGGTACACAGAGCACGAGGCACGGCCAAAGGCTTATTCGTGCGGTACACAGGGCTCGTTTACTGTACACACGAAAAAAAAGAAAAATTGAGACGAGCCCCCGGAAAAGCGCGAGGGACTATATTCGGAGGGTACATAAACCCCTAAAAAAGACGTGGCAGGCGGGAGAAGGCACTTCTCCTCTTGAATGAACGAAAAAAAAGGGCCTCGGAGAGGCGTTTCAATCTTTTTGCATCCTCGTGGATGAAATTTTCGAGATTCTAATCTCGCGGCACGTGCCACTGATAAAAAAAAATACTGTCGAATCAACTAAGATTCGGGCACGGACGTTCAACTAAATATTTTGTTGGTACGGCTAAAAAATTGGTTAGTTCAACAATATGTTGGGTCATTTCACCGAAATATTTTTGAGTCATTAAAATATTTTGTTCGACCATCTAAGTATTTATTTGCACGTCCCTGCCCGAGGTCTTGGTTGATTCAAATGTACTTTTTTATCAGTGTGAAATAAAGTGAAATTGGCTATCGAATTATAGAACGAAGGAACTATGCACAAATGAAAGCTTGCACTATTATTTTACGACACGTTTTAATAATAATAATACTGTAGAAAAAAATAAGTAGGGAAAAGAGAAAGTTAGGTTTATAGTTTAGCGGACTTTCTCCGAACCCTCCGGCCAGTTCGGCGTATTACTGGCTTCGAGTCGCGTTCGCGCTGCGAAGACGAGACACAAAGTTCGAAACCCTTTCCGCCCTCCGTTCTTCGTTCCCCGTCGAGACGATTTGCGTTAAAAGTTTCGATCACTTTCACTCTCCCTGTCCCGAAACTGTCCGATCCGTTCTGTCTTATCGTCCGCCTATTTAAAACGCCCGGGCGACCGAATCGGGGGAAACAATAACAGATAGCCGGGGAGAAAAACTGCATAGGGAAAAGTTGTACGTCGGATCGGTAGACGAGATGAAATAAAAAAAAAGCACTTGCACACTTAGTGTGTGTGGGTTTTTTTTTCCTCGCCGCCCTCTCTCGTCGCTATCGAGAAATTTTATAGCAAGAAATACGAGTAGACGGTTTACAAGCCGTAGGTCTTCATCCCTCGCATTGTAGTAGCCGTTCGGACACGTGTCGTATCGATCTCTCCGTCTTTCTCCCTTTCTGCATGTCTGCCCGTGGCTCCGAGTGCCCCACGAGTCAAATGCCCCGGGTAGTTCGACGGCGATGGTAGAACGGAAAATAAGGCCTGAAAAAGGCCGATGATAAACCTGACGGAAAATACGGCGAACGAAAATTGACCGACGGAAAATAAAGGACACAGGACAGTCGGGCAAGACTGCCATTTTTTTTTTTTAATTAAAAAAAAATGCATTTCCAATTTTTAAATTTTTTGATAGCTTCTTAATTTTTTTAAGTATATAGTTTACCGAAACAATAATACAGTGACAGAAAAGACCACGGAAGAAAACTGACCGATGGAAAATAAAGGACACCAAAAATAATGGACACCGGGCATGATTGTATATTTTTAAAAAAGCGCGTTTCTAATTGAACATTTCTTTGATTGCTTCGTAATTTTCTTTTTATAAGAAGTTTACCGAAGAAGTGGTCAGATGACCGATCGAAAATAAAGAACACAAAAAATAATGGACACCGGGGATGATTGTAGATTTGTAAAAAAGTGAATTTCTAATTAAACATTTCTTTGATTGCTTCTTGATTTTCTTCTCATAAGAAGATTACCTAAGAAGTGGTCAGATGATCGATCGAGGGAAGACCATACTGGTATTTTGACTATAAATTAAACGGGACTACGAATTCGACTGAAGCATGGTGACGGAATCGTTCCCATAACAGCATATGGGAATAATTTTATCTATTAACTTTCGATGAGAATCAGAGCGACTTGAATGTGTTCTGAACGACAACTTAGGGTGGCGATAAATATCGTCGCGCCAATCACCCGGCCGTTTTCACTGCACCATTCGGTTCCAGTGAAAACAGTGAAAATTATTGTGCGAAAATGTTTAACAAATCGAAAGGTCTACGTTCGCAAAAAGTACTAAAAAAACCTTCGTACAGACGTTCCAATGACTGAAGTGAAAATCACTTGACTCAACCGGTCTTGAGGCCACTTTTGCCGATTTTTTTATCTTCATCTACCCGTAACCTGCGACTTCATGTTCGGATGAAAAAAGACACTGGACGTCCGAGCCTTTTTCTCAACCAGGCGCTTTTTGGTTGGGTTCCTAATGATAAAGAAAATACTTCGAGCAGCTTAAGCCCGTTCGGTCGCGAGCTCCACCCTCGGTCCATTCGCCTCTCTATCGAGATAGGATCAGAAAACTTTCTCGTCGTACTAAAACTACGCGTCTGATGGAATAAATTCATCTCGCCGAACCATGACTATTTATACAGTGATGAAAAAAGGGAAAGAAAAAAATAGAAGAGGTCGCCAAAGGCCAGACACGGGGGGGGAGGGGACGGCGGACAGACAATCGAAGTTTCAGGGGAGGAGACAGATCGATATGAGGTTGGCGAGGGTTGAAAAAGCAAGTGAAAAAAAAAAAAAAGAGAAAAACGTTGTCGATAGAAAGGAAAAGGAAGGGTGTCTGCCGGTTCGTCCGTGTCTGCCACTTATTTCCTTGCAAGCTGCATAATTAAAATCATTTTTTTTTTTTTTTTTTTTTCACTGTTCCTCTCCCGACTATACCGAGAGCGTCTACGTGTCAATTAAGTGACACAATTAACGACGCCCGCGCCAGCACTTCTCGTTTTCCGCTCTCTGTTTCCCCTTCGACGCCTGGAACGATCCCTCATCATTCCAAACCCTCACCATTCCCCACACACCGTACCCGGCTTGCAATGCTCGTCTGAACACACAGATCGGGGAGGACGGGCACTGGCTACGAGGGTGAACGAACCGCGTCTGAAACCCGTATGCATCATCCTCCACCGCGTGCCCCCCCCCCCCCCCCCCCGGCCCCCTTTCCTTTATACCATTTCACCACGAAAAAAAATGAACCATTCACCTTCGCAGTCGTCATTCTCAGCTATTCATTTAACCATATACGACACTGAAAGGAAATTCGCTTGCGGCCCGCCAAAGAAACAATTTTTTACTTTGATTCTACTTTCAATTCTTACAATTCCATATGGCATTGAAACAAAAATGGCCACACTGTCAAGGTGACATGGTATTGTTTCAATTGTGTATGGAATTGTGAGAATTGAATGTAGAATTGAAATAATAATTTTCTTTCTATAACAGCCCGCAAGCGAATTTCACTTGAGTCGTTGATATTTTTTTTTCAGTGCGACAAGTTATTATATCGTCGCTAAAAAAAATATTGGTTATAAAATTCCCGAAAAAGTTTTTATTTGATCGTCGCTCAAGGACTATATTTAGTCTGTTGTTCACACTGATTACGAATTCATCAGTTATTTAGCTTCTTCTTCTATATATGAAATGTCAACGGGTGACTGTTGCGAGGTACGAATTTTTAGTTTTTTTGTTTTCAAAATTAAATAAAATTTAAACGGTTGGATCGATTTTTGCCAAATTTAATAGGGAATATGGGTGCATAATAATTTATTTGTGGTACATTTTTTAGGTAAATATCTCAAAAATAATAAGAGCTACAGTGCAAATGATATTTTTTCGAAAAATTGAAAATGTCACAAAACCGAGACCCCTCGACCGATTCTGACAAAATTCAATAGCGAACATTGTTTGATGTTGATCTACTCCTGTAGAAAGTTTGAGCCCGATAACTGAAAATTTGCGAAACCTAGAGGGCGAACACACTTTTTCCAAAATTTCAAAATCTGATAAGAATTTTGCAACGATGGTGTAAATTGTAACAAGCAGAGGCGCACCCAACTGCTCTAGATGCGTGCCAAATTTCAACCCGATTGATAAAACCGTTTTTGAGTTATAGACGGTTGATCAGGCACGCGCACGCGCACGCACACGCACACGCACACGCACACGCACACGCGCAGAAATTTCTCGAACATACAGAACACGTTTTCATTTACGAGGAAGCAAAAGAGAAGTAGATAATGTCGATACATTATGATCGGTACATAATGTCGATACATTATGCAACCAATATCCGTCTAACAATATTGTGTAACGGATTAGCCCGTCCATAACAACCCCTATCCGTGATATAGATGAGCACAATGTCGAGGAAATAGTTAACTTATGAGGTATCGAACGGTCATAAGATGGACGTTAATAACGTTACAATCATTCTCGGGTATCCATGCAACCATATGCCGGTAAGTTACTTTACGCTCGCTAAAAAGAAAAAAAAAAGAGATTGTACGATTGAATCTTACATAATGGACGATATGTTCTGCAACCGGCAAGAGTCTAACAAGAGTTGAAAATTACATGGACAATGTTTTGTGACGAATGACCCTATTCATAACAGCCCCTATCGTTGATATTGACGAACACAATATCGAGGGCACAGTTAACTTACGAGGTATCGAACTTGTGAGGTAAGATGTTAACGTTAAAATAACGGAAAATCGAGGTAGCAGGAGGGATTGATCGGTGCGAAAATGGATCTCGTAAATTCGTCGTCACGATGGGTCCTCCGGAGCAAGAGACTGAGGAAGATGAAACTGTAGGGAGCTCCGTCCGCGTACGGTTTGGAGAAGTTTATTGGAAGGGGGGGGGGGGGGGGGGGGGGCTTGGACCGAGCGGGTGAATGCCGCAGCAGCATCGGTAACGCAGCGAGGATAGAATATCTATACAAACATATAGCAGTACATAGTGGAGAACGCTTGGAATACGGAGACTCCGTACGTACAAGCACTACGAGTTACGCATACACGAGAGAAAACTGTTACCACCACCAGGGACGTCGTAGCCGTTCCATTTTGCCATTGGCTACGTTGTAAAATCCATCCGCGTGTCCCACGTCCCAGATTCATCGAATTCCTGTTCCACGAAACTACCGTGCAGTTTCGTAGTGTAATGTATATGTGTGTGTGTGTGTGTGTGTGTGCGCGCGAGAGAGGAAAGGGGGAATTGCAGTGGAAAACGGAAACGGAGAGAAAGTATTGGAGCATTTTACAGAATCCGGTAAATGCAAAGGGGTGAACACGCTGATGTTATTACGTTCCACAATCTACTCGAGTTAGCTACGCTGATACGACACGCGTACACGAATTATCGAGTACCTTCCTTAGTTTCATAGAATAAAATTGAATCTTTCGAAACTCTCGTATGGTTAGTAATCAAGTTGTTGTTAGCATTTTTATTAACACAATAGAGGGTGTCGAAGGGTCTTTTGACTTTTGGGAGTGTAGTTTTTGGTACGTCAATGGAAGATGGAGGTGTGGGTCCAGTTCTGGGTCTGGTTTTGGATTCTGCGCCTGTGCGTGCGCCCGAGCATGCGCCCGTGACCGACCCGGCGTCCGCGTCCGTGTGTTGAATTTATTACCGTTGGATAAAGTCCAAAAAATTCGAGGTAAAACTTTTGGCTTAGCCCGAAGTCAGTGTAGGAGAGTAGGTAAGAGCGAAAGATTGAGATAGCAGAAGAGTGAGAAATAAAACGAAAAGACATCGGGAGTGTCTGCCGACTCGGAGAGTCGCAGTCGTGGTCAATCGTGTTGAAGGGACTGACTGACTGCGCTTTCGAGGGTTAGCAGTGGCAAAAGGGATTCGAACAGGAGAGCGTCAGCGACTAATCGAAGTTATTCGAAGATAAACAAAAAAAAAAAAGAAGAAATTATCGAATGGCAAAGCTTCCACCTCGCGTTCATCGAGTGTAATGACACAAGGCCTTCGCTCCAGAGTGCATCCAGCGAGCACCATTTTCTACTTTACTCATCTCATCTTTATGTCTCGACTAAAAATCGATCGCCTAACGCTTTCAAGTGCACAACACGCTGTGATTGTTGCACATGTTTGTTTCTCAAGTATCACACCATAAATTGTCATAGCACTCGAGCCACTGGCTGCAACTCCGCAAATGCAAGTTTGGGCTAATAGAACGTGATTAAATCGAATCGAAATCGTCCTCGTTACCACGTAGGACACGGTGCACCGATTCCGCGGAATATTACTCTCGGCTGAGGCCTTAATGTTAAACATAGAGTTACAGAACTATAGACACAGCTAAAGGAGGCGCGGAAAGAGTGAGAGGAAATATAGATAGATGGATGGGTGGGTGCATAGGCAGTCCGAGGGTGCAGTGGCTCCGACGGTACTCGGACATTGCGCCGGGGTTCGTGCGCGCGACACATCCACCGGAACCCATACGTCGTCGTCTACGACGTTCACAAAGTCGTCTAGGTGCCCTATCCTCTGCAACCACCCGCGCTCGTGTACGCTGTACATTACACGTCGGTACAGTTTTTTTTCTTTTTTTTTTTTTTTTTCAATGTATGACCTCCTATATACGTATAGACAAGAGCCCAACGGTAAAGCGGCTGATGTAGTTGTTGAAGGGGATAGGAAGCGAGACAGAGGCTTGTTGAACTGTGCGCAGGGGCCACGTGGCCTGCGGCGTGTGGCTACATCAGCACCGGTGCATCATACGCACTCGACGACGACGATGACATCGTCGTCGCAGTTTTCGTCTTCTTCTTCTCGACGACGTCGTTGACGACGTCGTCGTCGTCGACATCACCGTCGGCGTCGTCGACGACATCGCGCGTCGTCGTCATCATCAACGACACTGCCGTTGTCGTCGTTGTCGTCGTCGCCGCCATCCTGCCCCCATGGAAATGACCCTAGTATAAACATTCCGAGCGTCACATCGCGGCCTGATGAGGCCATGGGCAGGGCCTCGTCCGGGCCCGATGTTACGCTAAAAAATCCTTGGCGACGAGACGCTACCGTTTCTCTTGATTTACCAGGGGGCACGTGTACGTCAGATATATAAAGGATATATCTTTATATATATATATGTACATACATATATACGTGGATATATATAAAGCGGCCAAATGTTCTATATATTGTGTGTACCATCGCATATATCTGTCGGATATATCCCACAATATATAGGATATATATATTTTGGACATATGAGTGGCCAAACGTTCTATATATCGTATATATCGCGTATACATGTATATGCATATAATATCTATATTCTCGTGAATATACTTTTTTTTCATGCCGTTGTCGTCGTCGCCGTCGTCGCCGTGAAACTCGGCCCCGAATGTGCCATTTAAGCCTGAGACTTAAATTTCGCACCGAGATACGTAGATAGTCGCGCTATAGAGGAAGGAGTAAAAAGACTTTAAATGGGTGGAAAAGAGGAGAAAAAAAAATGTGAGAAAGGTAGACGTTTCCTCGACGTCGTGGTGCCTCGTGCGCCTCGGCCTCTCACTAACTTTTTTATTCTTCTTTAGCATTTCGCCCTCGAATTCGCTCATTCAACGTACGACACGTAGCTTTGTTCGACTTTACTTTATTTCATGCTAAACCGAACCCTCTCGCAACAGCGATGATTTCACGGAACGGATTCGTACATACAAGTTTGCGGCAATCGTATCGGTTAGTTTCTTTTTGGCCTGTTTCCTCATAGAGTCGTAGAGGAAGCTTCGTTTTGTGAGGAAGGTTTAGTTTTTTTTTCACCTTTTCATGCAAGCTTGTTCAGAATTTTCCGAAAAATGTCAAGCAGTCTGGTTTCCAAAAAAAAAAAAAAAAAATGGACGGACTTATTTGCATGTGTGCGCCAAGCCTCGAAAATACAAATCTCTATAACTGAAGAAGGGCTGAAATTTGGAACCCAATCAGAGCTAGTTAGATTTCTTAATTAATTTTATATTCAAACCAATGAACGAATGCAGAGTCTCGTTGTTTTCGAATCCAGCATTTCTTCTTTATTTATCGCAATTAATTTTAATATAAACCATTATTTCAAAAATAAATCTACCCTATCCGAAACTGAGCATGTTAACTCCGCATCGAGTAACGAATTTGACGATTAACGAATACCATTTGTCGCAAGGATTTGAACAAAAAACAATAATTTGCAGCAATCACTGCATGCCGATTTGGTCGAAACAAAGAATACAAGAACAAGCGACAATATAAAGTCGATTAAAATACATATATGTATATCTGTGTTTAAAATAAATAAAATGAGCCAAAGGGAAGAGTTACACATGAATAACTCACCGGGTTCGGCAAAAGTGATAATTTCCGAAGTTCTGGCATAAAAATCGTCCATCTCCACTTGGCTGTTTTGTTCCGCATCGTTCCCATGCCCGTCGTTCCCAAAATCTCCGTGACCCCTGTGCCTCTCGTTCTCCTCGTAGGTCGTGCCACCATCCACCCTCGGTTCGTGACTCTCCTCGTCGTTGTCCCTTCCTCCCGTCGTCTCGTCCTTGCCGATGACGCCGGGATCGACGTTTCTGTACGAATACTCCTCGTCGGCGTAATAAAATTGTCCGTAGGACGACGAAGAGGAGCTCGAGGATGTCGAGTCATCCTCTTTGTCGAGGTGGCGATGATGATCCCGCCGTCTTCCATCCCGATGGCTGTCCCGATCGCCCTGATGTCCGGCAGGCTGCGCCTCGGCTCTGTACAGTGTTTCCAAGGCCAAATGAAGAGGCACCGACGCCATTGTCCTGTTGACATCGGGCCTCGATCTGAGTCCCAATTTCGTGAGTATCTGATGCTTTATAGCTTCCAGTCTAAGATCATCGGGAGTCGGGGCGTTCTCCGAGCCCCCCGCAGCATCCGCGCCGCTCTCCGTGCCAGCTTTACGATTTATCGTGTGGACATGCTGATGAGGACATCCCGGACACGTCCTGTGATGGCTCTGACGTCCCGCTATCTCGGGAATCATCATACACCACATGAGCAATCCAACGGCAATGAAAAAACGATTTTTTTTCGTTCTCCACGAGTTGTCCGACCTCGCGGTTCTGATCTCGCGCCTCCTTGAACCACCGTGCTCGAATACAAAATCTTTAATCTTACCATCCCGAAGCCTACGTCGCGTTCTACTCGTCTCCTCCTCCTTACAAATATTTCCCGATGAATTTGTCAAACTATCGACCCTCTCGCTTATTATAGAAGAAACGTCGCATCCTCTAAAGATTTCGCCTATGGGATCGCCGGTACGATTTATTGCAGTTTGATTTACGATCGGTACGATCGAGGAAGGTTCATTTGTGATTGGGCTACGATTTCGATTAAATTCATCAGTTTTTTCTAAAGTCCCTACGATCCTCCTGCGTCTCCGTCTCGGGTTCTCGATGATCCACGACGACGATCGACGGTAATTCTGATCGTAGCGGTTACTCCCTGTCATCACCCTATCGGTGGGTCTAAGGTTCTCCTCGGTAGGCGGCCATCTTCTTGTATCCTGCCGGATGTCGACGTCCACGGGCTCCACGTGTCGATTTTTCGACACCCCGCCTCGGAACTCGGCACCCGCGGTTCTCGACGTTGACGTCTCCGTCGACGACGGAAACGCGATATCGTCGATGATCTCTTCGTCCTCGTCGACGAGGTCGTTGCGATTGTCGTCGCTGAGGCCGACGCTGGCCTCGTGGCGGCCCGGCGCGACTCTTCGGCGTCTCGATGGCATCCCGACGGCGTGTAGTCACCTAGAACCCGAGAATACGATCTTCCACCTCCTCCACCCCTCTCCACCCTCTTCACCTTCCTCCTCTTCCTTCTCGTTACTATCGTTTCGTTTTTTCGTCTTTCCGGCGACCTCTTCGCCACTCTCGAATTCCTCCACGATCCGATCTTCCTCGACCCTCGATGAAACACCGACCAGCACCGGCTCCACGATCCTCCAATATTCTGATGCTCCGCCGATTTTTGAACTTTCCCTGTTGTCGTCGATCGACGCGATAGCTCGAAGCTCGATGACTCTCCTCGGTTCAGTGAGATCCCTCGCTGAGGCGACGTACACGTAGACGGTTGACACAACGACGATGGCGTGTAAGGACGACGACGGGGAGAAGGCATCATCGCCCAAACCCCCCATTACCAGCGTCCACCCGTTGCCACTTCCGGATCGATCTCGACGCGTCGGTACGCGTACCCCCAATAGGCCATTCGCGAGGTTAACTTCTTTATTTTTTTTTTTTTATTATTTAAGTTGCCTTTTTTTTGTCGACGCCGATGATCTTTGCGGGACGTTGTGCGGACGTCGGAGTTCGGATAAGATTTATTTTTCTTCTTACAGTATCAAAGTCCGTTCATCCGTTTTTATTTCCTCTCAAGAGCGAAGAGATTTCCTCGTGCTCGGAATTTCGGGGACGGTGAATATCAATTATCTTCGGCGTATCCAAAACAACAGTGAGGATATAGAACAAGTTCAACCTAGTGCTTTTAACGCCTTTCAAGACACTTTTGACGGATTCTTAACTTTTGGTTTTTTTTTTTTTCTTCTTCTTCTTCTTTATTATTATTATTATTATTATTATTAATATTATAGTTATTATTATTTATTAATTTATTTATGTTTTGTTTTTTAACTAGTCGACGAATAGTTTATGTAATTCTGTGAGTTGGAAGCTTTGTGCCACCCAGATGTGTGTACCACCCAAGTAAAACGGATAGGCAGTCAGGCAAGAATAATAGAAGGCAAGGAGGTAAGAAGAAGGGCAAAGGCAGAAGAGAGGAGCAGTCAGGCAAGTAAAGAGATAGAGAGAGAGAGGGACGCACCGGGTCCACTGTTGGGCCCTCTCTGTGCTGCTACGGACTCTATCGGACCACCGTGCTTGCTAGGTCAAAAGGACCCACGACCTTCGATGACTGTCCGTTGCAATGCTGCGTCTTTCGCGACTCTCGTACCGAAGTCTTCGTCTCTCCCAAGGACATCGCGCACCTCATCTCCGACACCCCCTTTTACTTTTCAAGTTCTTTTATTCTTTTAATTCTCTTTCCCACCCCACTTTTTTTTTCTTCATTCAACTTATCGCTACGTGTAACAGACTTGAAAAAAAAAACAAAAAAAAAAACAAAAGAACAACAATTTGCGCACTTTTGTGACCAGGGAGAGCCCCCGGAAAGGGTTGAAAATTTATGCGGGGTAAGGTGGGAATATGGCCAATAGAGGCCATAAAAATTGAGCCATATTATCCACGCACTTGTCTCATCTTTATTTAATACAACTGGTGTATATATACGTGCGTATATATACTTTTTTTTTGTTTTTTAAATTTGTTTATAGCGAAACGTAGTAACGTGGCTGTTTTTTTTTTTTTATTTTTTATTATAAATGTATAACTTTTATCGTACGAAGAAAAAATGTAGATGTGTGTGTTTTTAATTCAAAAAATGTATATATGGTTTTTATTCAATTGCTTTTTCTTCTTTTTTTTTTTTCTCAAACGCACCGCCGCGACGCACGAATAGAGTCTAGCTTGTATAATCGAAGGCGAAGCACGCTTGTCGGAGGCGCGCCGGACACTGAGGGGCATCCGCCACCTCCACCACAGCGACGATTCCACCCACCCAAATGCTCTATAGATATATCGCTCGTGTGTGTCTCTTGTGCTGTAGCTTTCTGCGATGCCGACAAGGATGGAATAAGAAGGAATTAACGGGAAGGGAGAAAAAAAAAAAAAAAACGAAAGACTCCGCAAACTAATCTCGCAAGGATTTTCGCAAAATCTTTTTGTTTCACAGTAAAACAGAAATTTCTCTATGATGCCTTTTTTTTGTGATGCGCAAGAGCCAACCAATTTTTTTTTTACGATTAATCTTGGTCAGCCTTTCGAACGTTTCCGAGATTTTGTAGATACCGCGAAACTACGCGGGTTCGCCGATGCTTCCTTGCGAATAAAAAAAAAATTGTGTCGTAATCTATGCACCGAAAAAAAAAAAACATTATTTTATTTCGAGTACATTTTTGTCGGATCAAATTAATAGTAATTTTTTTGCTGATTCGTATGTTCTGGTCAAAGAAATGATTTTACCGATTGATACATTGTATTCTTTTTTTTCGCACGTAAGGGAACTGTATTGTTCTCTCGTGTACGGTTATAGGGCAAATATAAATAATGCGTTTAATCATTCTAGGAAAAAAAAGTGTAAGATCAGGTTTTGCGTGCAACCTTAAAACGTTCCATTGGGAATTTCCTCGTTGTATAGGGGTGGGGTGGGATTCCTTTCGATGGAGGAATTCCCTTGCAGCCGCCCCAACTACCCACGGGGTTTAAGTGTACACCAGAGGTCGAGCCTCGGGTCAAACGGGGATTCGCGCTGTACCCCCCCGTGGCTACTCCCTTTACTTCTTGCATTCTTCAAAACTTTTCTACTCGATACTCTCATAAACTTACTTTCCGGAAGTTCGTATAATTAATGACAGTAATGCCCCATATATGGCTTTAGGTGATTGAAAATTTATTTGTGCGAAATGATATTGTTATTTTGGATTTCGGTGAATTTTGTTGGGATTATCAGATTTTTACATTGATCCGAATAGAAAAGACGACGGGGATAGCCGTCCGTATACGAGGACGACGACGGCGTTGCTGGTTGCGAGAGAGCGCGCGTTCCCGTAAGCATATTGATCAGAAGACGGTAGTTGGCCGAATGCCACGTGGTGCTGGTGGTGCCTAGGATGATGCTGGGCGAAGTATAACAGAGATGGTAGATCGGATTGTCGAGAGACGGAAAAGGCAAAGGAATCTGAGGCGCCGGCCTCTCCTCCTGTTATGAGCCAAGGCTTCCATGTTCCTTTCCCTTCTTTTTATCCGCAAAAAAGAGGGAGGGGGCGGTTTGGAGCCGGAGCCGGAGCTGGAATTAGAGTTGGAGTTGGAATTGAAGGTTGGAGTTGGAATTGTAGTCGAAGTCGAAGTCGGAGTGGGAGTTGAAGTTGTACTCGGAGTGGGAGTGGGAGTTGGAGTTGTACTCGGAGTCGGAGTGGGAGTGGGAGTTGTACTCGGAGTCGGAGTTGGAGTTGGGGTTGGAGTTGGAGTTGGAGTTGGGGTTGGAGTTGGAGTTGGAGTTGGAGTTGGAGTTGGAGTTGGAGTTGGAGTTGGAGTTGGAGTTGGAGTTGGAGTTGGAGTTGGAGTTGGAGTTGGAGTTGGAGTTGGAGTTGGAGTTGGAGTTGGAGTTGGAGTTGGAGTTGGAGTTGGAGCTGGAGTTGGAGTTGGAGTTGGAGTTGGAGTTGGAGTTGGAGTTGGAGTCTCCCAATTTGACGAAGAGATGGTAGTGTCTCGAGACAAGTACATTTACATATCTACTGAGGGTAGACCGACGCAACCAAGATTCTTTTACAGGACTACCGCGTCTTTTCAAATACTCGAGATTTTTATATACGGTTTTTTAGAGATAAATGTTGATTTTTAAGATTCCGGGCATTGCTGCATAGACATATTGTCTTGCAAACTTGAAAATGCGACGAAAATAAATTATATTCCGTCAGGCAATTAAAAATAAATGTTGATTCTGCGGTCTTGCATCGCGACACAAACGAGATTTCGGTCCTCATGTTCATTGCAAACTTTGATGTCTTCGCGCACCCGCCAACTGCTATACTTCCGTGTAACCGGCGTCCTGAATCGTAGCGATAGTGATTAGCATGTACCGAAGGCGACCGATTGGCACCAAACTTCCTGGATATCAAGAGACGCGACAGCGTCTCGAGACAAGTACATTGTTATGTAGACAAACAATATCACTGGTAAAAAATTGTTAATTAATATTGATCAAACGAAAAATCGTCAAATATGAACCGGTTACCATCAAATTTGGCCATTATTGTTATTTAGATCAACGATCAATGTTTGGGGTAAAACATTGTTGCTTATTATTATAGTTTAAATAAAAAATCACCGTACATGAATCAAGTGGCACGAAACTTTATGAATATTGTTTTTCGGGAAAAAAACAATATTGCGAGTAAAAATTGTTATTCAATATAGTTTAAACGAATAATTATAAAATATGAACCGTTTGGTCCGAAACTTGGTGAATATATTTAAGCAAATTCAGAACATGAGAAAGTTACTTTCGAATGATCTCGGTTAACCTCGAGTTCTGACTTAGTTACCCTTGGTTTGGAGCTAGGGAACTTTGAATCGATACGTTCGACAGAATTTTTCATCTTTCGCATGTAAAATTTTTCCAGTCGCGTGAGATTAATCGGGGTCCAGGATTGACTCGTCAAAAAGTCAACGAGCTCGTGTTACAGAGTACGAAAGCCGATCGCTCGCAACGAAGCCCCTTAGAATGGCAAGCAAGCTAGTAACAGTTGATGCAAAGAAAAGAGAATAATAAAAAAAAAAAGTGAAATCAAAAAAAGAGAAGAGGATGACCGGGTGAGACGTTAAACGGCCGCGTGCCGAGTTCCCAACACGGTGAAAGGGAACACCCTGCCTTCTTGGGTGGCTACCGGTTCGAAGATACGAGAGACTCGACCCTTGCGGATCTCTCGGATTATCCTCTCAGCCACAGCCTCACCGACGACACGAGAAACCGCCCGCGATTCCTGAATCCCCCCACCCACCTCCGTCGCCGTTTTTTCAACCACATTGCACGAGAAAGATAATTTTCTACTTTATTGACGTCCCGTCGGTATGAGGAATCTCTGCGCCGGGCGAAGCAGAATTTTTATGAGCAGTTTTCAATGAAAGAATTCCGAAATAGGTAACTCTTCGTGCTGTACGATTTGTTTTTATTAATATTCAAACAACAAAAATGCCTGAAGATCCGCTGATCGGTCGTCTCAGCTATGACTAAACGCTCAGCGCACTCGACACTCCCGATCTCGCATTCCGTACACAATCCACAAGTTGGTTTCAGCTTATCAAAGGGTCAGCTTCGATGATTCATCACATAAACTCGTCCGAGTCGTATCCAGTCGTCTCTGCATTGGTCGTCATACTCGATTTGCTGAACAGCGAGGTGTAGCTCCTAAAAAAAAAAAAAAAAAAAAATTAACGATTTTTAAATCCAAATCTAAATCGAGGTTTTAGTAACTTCTTCACGTCTCACCTCATCTCAGCCTCCTCCTGTCGTTTCTTCTCTTCCGCTTTTTCACGCTCTTTCTGTTCTCTCAGCAACTTCTTCTTGTCCTCCCGTTCGTTTCGATCTCTGTTCTCGCGCTCGCCTCTCAAATTCGGCGCTTCCGCACGTTTCGTTTTGTTCAAACGATTAACGATCGTATTTATGCGTTTCGTCACGTGCATCTTTCGTACTTCCTTCTCTTTGTGGAAGCCAACTTGACCCACTTCCATGCCCGGAGTCTTCTTCAAGTTTGACCACATTGTGTAGACAACATCAACATCATTTACTTTGTTTCCCTCTATGCTGTTGGCTTTCACAAGCTGCGCAGCATCGTCCAGAACTGCGCTCGGTATGTCGTCGATTGTTTGACCCTGAAATCAAGCTCAAATCTGTTTGTCACTGACATTCTAGTGTCTTAAGGGGAAGTGAAATATCGCGGTCGGTAACGAAAACTATAATGAATTTTTCAGAAGGGTGCTAATTTTTTTGAGGAAAAAGCAAATTCGAACTGGATGCGCACGGTAATTTCGCATCCCGCCCGAATTCATTTTTGCTTCCTCATAGAAGAAGCTATGTTTTTTCTCAAAAAAATTAGCGCCATTGAATAAAGTTAATTTGGGAATTGCCACTATCTCTCTCGCACGCACAGCTGAATCCCCAAGAGCCAATCAGTGGAAGAGAAAAATCTGTTAACTGTTCAAGGGTCACTGGGAAGAAAACGGCTTCTTTTCTCATTGAGTCAAGAGTAGTATATATAATCTCGATATGCTGATAAAGAGATAATATTCTTTACTACAGATGAAAAATTTATATGAACTTTATTCCCACAGACTATTA
Organism: Exephanes ischioxanthus; assembly: GCA_958510785.1. Classification (NCBI taxonomy): domain Eukaryota; kingdom Metazoa; phylum Arthropoda; class Insecta; order Hymenoptera; family Ichneumonidae; genus Exephanes; species Exephanes ischioxanthus. The sequence goes on from OY294021.1 coordinate 6,282,129, forward strand.
CGGATTCGAAGTTGTCAAAACAACTTACAAGTCTCAATCGTAGGTACACGTGAGCTGAAGAAAATTTGTCCACGTGAAACCAAACGTCTTCCGGCCATCCCCATTTAATGAGATCCTCGTCTGAAAAAAAAAAAAATCATATTAGATAAGCGGCGTGTCACTCTGTTGAGGCTTCGGAAAATCAAGGTTATGTTCGAATTCAGCACAACTTAGCTTATGCTTGTTCGAGATCGATTTTACATTATGCTTTTAAAAACTTAATCACAAAGTTTACCCACTCTCGTGTTTGTCGAGTCCCATGAAGAGCGTTACCGGAGGTTGGACGACTGTGAAATAACGAAAGTGCAAATAATTACATAACCTCGAAGTTGAACGTAAACATTGATATGCATCAAATTAATGGTTTGAAATTCATCGAATTTTGGAACGGAGAGCTCGACCAATAAGACGATTGATCTTACCATCGCTTTCGAAGAAGAATACCATAGTTACGATTGTGTCGAAACAAATTTGGGTTAATTGTCAAACCACCGTCGATTTTCGGTAAACTTTCAGTCGGTTCGATCCGCAAAGGTTTATCCAGCAAGAGTTATACGGCAGAAGCACAGAGCAACGAGCAGAGGCTCGCGAATACAGCCAAACGCAGCGTCGATAGCTCACGCAGAAAAGGCTCGAAATTCCGCGGGACCGATAAATTGAATAACGCTGTAAATTATTTACTGCGCGGTGCAGCGACGAAAGTGCGGGCGTATTAATATCGACCGGAAAAAATCGAATCGACGGCGCAGCAATCAAGCGACTTCCTGCATGTAACGTGACCCTCGCGAAATATCAAATTCATAGTTTGAATAATAACGAAAAACCAAAAAATATTAATTGCATTTTCTATGCACAAATCGTTACGATCGCCGAATTGTGAAGTTAAGGGAATGGACAACGCGAGGCAAATGACAGACGCGGTCAGTCAGCTGTGAGCCGTCGAGTTTGACACGTCGTCGCTCTACGGTTATAAACATTCCACGATCATGGACGGCCAATTGTTGGTGAGTGCCTTTTTTTTCTTTTATTATCGTAGCTTCATCGTCGTTCGGGGAATCGCATCGCAAAGGTCGTTCCAAGAAGTACGCAGTACGTTCTATTTTCGTGCGTTCAGTCGAGAGACGTCTCGAGTCCCCGCGAAGCGATGAATCGTTACGTGTCATCCGGTAGCCCCGTACATAACCTCGCGAATATGCAAAGTTTTCACAGTGAAAAGGATACCAAACCATTCGTACGATCTTTATCTTTTTTTTTTCTTCAACTTTATGTAAAATATATGAAAAGAACGCGAAATAAGAACAGAAAAATACTGTCGAACACACACTCGCGTTCATGAAAATTAGTAGAGACGTATTTGTCATGCTTCGAGCGAAGCAAATACGCCCTTCTGATTCTAGGCGCAGATGGTTGTAAAAAAAACCCGCACGAAAAAATGCAATTTTTTGCAGGAACCGACTCTGTACACCGTCAAGGGCATGGCGATCCTGGACAATGACGGAAATCGCATACTAGCAAAGTACTACGACAAAAACATCTTTCCGACGTCGAAAGAGCAAAAGACGTTTGAGAAAAATTTATTCAACAAAACCCATCGCTCGAATACAGAGATAATAATGCTCGATGGTCTTACCTGCGTCTATCGCAGCAACGTGGATCTCTACTTCTATGTCATGGGCAGCTCGCACGAGAATGAGGTGCGTTAATTACCGTTATTGTTGCATCACTTGTCTTAGTTATTCAATTAGTAGAAAAAACCTTAAGCGGGTAATAGAATAATCAGACCCAGAGTAGGATTGTACATTTATTTAATTTGTAATTTTTTTTTAATTTTTGCAGCTCATACTTATGAGTGTCTTGAATTGCCTCTATGATTCGGTCAGTCAGATACTGAGGCGAAATGTAGAGAAGCGTGCTGTTCTGGACAGTCTGGATATCGTTATGCTCGCAATGGATGAAATATGCGACGGAGGGTTGGTTAAATATAATCTACATAATAATAAAGTTCATGTCGATTGGCCACTCACAAATACTCACAGATTCTCATAAATACTCACAGATACTCACAAATACTCTCAGAGACTCACAAATACTCACAAATACTCACAAATACTCACAAATACTCACAAATACTCACAAATACTCACAAATACTCACAAATACTCACAAATACTCACAAATACTCTCAGAGACTCACAAATACTCATAAATACTCACAGATACTCACACGGAACTCGCAGATACTCACAGACTCTCACACACACTCACAAACATTCATAGCCTCCACATTAACCGCCTTGCTCAGAACCGAATGCACCGTAAATCATGGAAAACCCGATTGCAATTCCCATTCAGTACATAAGAACTCTTACATAATGACCGTCATATACCTTATTTTGTAACGATTCTTTCATTATTCAGGATAATCTTGGACGCTGATGCAGTGAGCGTAGTTCAGCGAGTCGCCCTGAGAACAGATGACATTCCGCTAGGCGAACAAACAGTTGCCCAGGTGAATAAAACAATCTTTGATACAGATTAAGGAGATTATTAGTATCTAGTTCGTAAAATAAACTATTATGAAGTACTTGGCGTCGAGACGCCGCGCTTACTATTGATAAAATTTAGTTTTATCGTCTTTTCAGGTCTTACAATCCGCCAAAGAGCAACTCAAGTGGTCCCTACTAAAGTAATTAACAATCCGTCTGCGTTTAATCTGTCCGTTGTATAAAATAAAGTTATATTTGATTTTCACTGGCTAATCGCATCGAGTCATTTATTTATTTATTTATTTATTTATTTATTTATACGGGACAGGCCCTTTTTTCAATAATATATTTACATGTCCGATGTGTGTTACGTGCACAGTATGTCTTATAATGCTTCAGTGTGCAGTACTTCGTACAATGTTTTCAACGCTCCTTATGACTTTCGAAAGCCATAATAAGTAATTATAGATTTTTTGTTGCTATGTTTCAAACACAATAACTATGTTATTCTTAAAACAGAGCGCAAACTGCGCGTTGAACTACCGCGCATCGGCACCCCTGACCCCTGGCGGACGTTCTCATCCCGACACACAAATTGTGTCCGGCTGATGTTATTGTCGAACTTGTCGACGAAGATTTTTTCAGCGCATATTTTCCCCATTTCCAGGCGTTCAGAGTGATGACAATTGTGAAAAAATGTTCGAAAGCGAAGACTTTGATCTTGACGAAGTAAGTAACGATTTTTTAATGGACAAACATTCCTATTGCATGTGTTTCGAGCGATCGAACTACAATGTCGTTGTAGGTTACGTTCGGCACTTCAACAACGAATCAAACAAAGCTGGGCAATACTTGAAGTACCGGGTTTTTTCCTTTATAAAAAAAAACAGTAAAACTTCGATTAAAAACAGCCTCAAAACTACCAATTACGAAACTTTTGGTTAGCAATTTTTTACAATGAGGAAGCTATATGCAAATTACTTTGCACCTTTTTTTCTTAGTCCAAGATAACACTTAATGCTACTAATCGAACTTTGAAAGGCACTTAGCAAAAGTACTTTAGAAATACTTCAAGTACGAAAAGTACTTGAGAAATATTTCAAGTACAAAAAGTACTTGAGAAAAATACAAAGTATCACAAGTACATGGAGTATCAAACTTCATGTACTTGTGATACTTTGTATTTTGCACTTGAAGTTTTTTTTTGTACTTTGCCCAGCTCTGGAATGAAATGTTAATTTCAATATATAGACGAGTGTTAATTTTGTTTGTTCTTGGTACACATCCTATCACGGAACACTGACAATCGCGTATTGACAAGATATTATCATTTCAGGATTTTCTGAAGGACGTCGGCGAGAAGGAGGAACAGTATTACTCGCAGAAAAATAATTCTGATAGCTCCTGTGCCGAGCCGTCCCCGAAACGCCACAAAGTTGAAAATCTACAGTCCGATCTCAGCGACATAACTTTCGACAATGAGCCTGACTTTGTGAGAAACGCTTCGAAATGTGTGGGAAAGGGTTCGAGAGAATCGGACTCTGCACAAATATTGTCACGCAGGGAAAAGCCACTGGAGATCCCCGAAGCGTCGCAACCTCATCGTTGCGACGAAAATGTTGAAAGTAGAAGAAATGTGGCCCTCGAGATATTGCGGAAAGAAGCGTCGAAGGATGCTCCAGAGCCAAAGTGTTCATCATGGACATCGGGTCCACTGCGACAAATATCGCCCGGAAGTCAGAGAAACTCTCAAAGCGCGATCAGGCTGCAGGAAAGTCGTCAAAAATCGGGTCCAAAAATGTTCAAAAAGCCAGCCGCCGGATGGACCAAATCGCCGGCAAAAAAGACCTTCACAGATTCGCCGAAATATCGTTCGGGGCCGTGCATGACCTTGGTGAGAAAATTTCCGGGTCCCGCCGGACTTCTTCCCGACAGTCACGACTCGAATCTCGGTCATCAGAATTTACTGAGTCATCTGGACGAGCACAAAACGAACATGATCGAGAAGCTGAATGACCCGAGCATGTCCGAATATTGTTCTCAGAACACGGAGAGATTGTTCAGCGTCGGTGCTTGGCGCTCAATGCTCGACGATCTACCGGCAGACTTTCTGAAGGGTCACGAGATCGCGACGATAAAGAGATTAGCGAGAAACAACTGCAGCAATTCCGAAAATTCTCGTGCGTCGTTCTTGGCCGGCGTAGTTCAGAGGATCGATCACAGCGTGGAGAACCCTCGTTTGGTCTTGAAGGATCTCAGCGATTCTATCGAGGCGACGATGCACCGCGACATTCCGCTCGCCCATCCGAACATCCTGGAGCCCGGAGTCGTGATTCTTCTTCGCAACGTTGGACTGCTTGGATTCAAGGGTTCGCAGATTTGTCCAGGACTGCAGTTTCACGTCATGATTGCGCCGAAAAATGTCCTCGCTGTTTACAACGACAAGGCTCGATTGGTCACGAGTTCGTGGTTGGAATCCATCCGTGTCGAAGGGTCCGAGACTCTCGACACCCCGCGAGTATCCGAGGCTACGGAAATTACCAGAGACACTGGAGAAAATGGAATTGCCGAGGGTACGCGAATTTTTCGGGAGACCAATATGCATATAAGTGACTTCGAGAACGACATCGATGAAGCGGATTTCGCTTGCATCGACACCGACGTCATTAAAGAATCGCAGGTAACTGGGAATTTATTCAAAGCTGCATCCGACATCGTAAAGGCTCAAGAAAGTACGGACAGCAAAACCGATCGTAAGTCAATCGAGAAATCGACGAAGATTCGGAAAGCTGCTGAGAGCAAAGAAGACATTGTGATAAGACCGGAAAGTATGGCGCGCGTAAGATCGAGACTTTTGCAGTACAGAAGCAAAGATGTACCGACACCTGTTGTCGATTCAAATAATGCAGAGGGTAATTCAAGGGAAAATTCAAGACGCGAAGACGAAGCGCCGAAGTTGGGAGCGTTTGGCGACGATCTTCTCAACAGTGACAACGACACCGAGGACGAGATTATATCGCAGCTGGACGTGGATTCTATCATGACGAGTTACAATTCAGGGACTTGAGTAAGCCTTGATTTAGCCGTAAGGCTTTTTTTCAACGTCAGAGTCATTGTAAATATCTTGTGTTGTTACGTAATTAATCGCAGTAATGTTTACTGTAATTGCAATTAAAGTTATGTCAATACGACGCGCCAATATTTATAGAAACAAGTTCCTCGGTACTCGGTACTCTTCAGTCGGTACTTTTATTGAACTTTCTTCGACTTACTGCCGATATATCGATCACTAAAAACAAACCAAATAACTGAAATATATCAGTGCCTTGTCGCATCTTTGCTGAATACAAACATACATTTTGAGACTGAAATGCGAAAGGTTTTCCCGCACGTCGAGTCTCTGTCGGCTCGGTAACAAAAAAAAAGTATGCAATTTTGTTCAAATGCCGACTTCTATTGCGGATTCCACACAACAATCGCATTTACTGCTAAAGTTTCAGCAACTTAAAAAAAGAACGGCATTGCAGTTTTTATTGCCGACCGCGGCATTCCTCGTGCTCTTAAGAGCAGGTGAAATACCACGGTCGGCAATAAAAACTGCAATCAACATTTTTCACGGTCGGTGGTATTTGTAAAAGAAAAGTGGAATCTAAAACGGTTTACATGTCAGCTTTCGATTACACTTTTCTCTTGATCGTAGATGCTACTATCCGTGAAAGAAGTTGCTTACAGTTTTTGACACCAACTGGGCACGCGATGGGTGGAGGGAAAGCTTTCACATGCTATTAAGATATAAAATAAAAAAAGAGCTTATTATATGAATACTATCGTATTATATGAATACTATCGTATAGTATCAAATCCGGTAACTTTGGTATCTCAATACTTGTAATGAACGATACTTGTATTGAACTTCCTTCGACTTACCGTCGATGTATCGATCACTAAAAACAATCAAAATAATTCAAATATTACAGTGCCTTGTCGCATCTTTGCAGAGTACAAACGTACGTGTTAAGCGATGTGAAAACATTCTCCCTCCTGCTGAGCCGGTAATAAAAGGAAAATTCTTCAAATGGTGCTTTGGCATCTGACGGAAATGAGACTTCATTGCGGTCGTGAATTCCACAGTGAAATCCTATTTATGACTAGTTTCAGAAATGTTGAAAAAAAAAAACAGCATTGCAGTTTTTATTACCGACAACGGCATTCCTATTACTCTTAAGTAAATAAAAAAATATATATTATATAAATACTATCGCATTACATAGTATCAAATCCAGTAACTTTGGTATCTCAATACAAATATGTACAGCTACCATATTTGTAAAATGAACAGTCCAGACGACCGTGAGAACTCTCTGGTAAAAAGTGTTTGAAACGTCGGAAATATTTCAGTGGGGCATTTATCGGTGTAAAAAATAATTATAGCAATGCGTCATAGATTGTAGCGTCGAGCCTTAAAGAGGTACTCAATAATAACACCGATAAGCAAAAAAAAGTCTGAAGAAATAAAAAAACTGGTTTCCGTGGAACGACCACAGTAGTGTAAAAACACATTGGTTTGATTTACACACTCGAGTCATCGACTCGCACCTCCTCTGCAACTGCGTGATTCACAGCCTCGAAAAAAAAAATTTTGACTTTGATCTCGTTTGCGTAACTCGCTCGTTGTAAAGCGACGATAATTCACGCGGTCTGCGCTGTTAGTACTCGGCGGCACGTGCTTCGACGAAATAATCATCGTCGTGTGTTTCAGACGTCCAGACGACGCGAAGTTAATCCTCTACGTTACCAGAGCCGCGAAACGACATTGACAGACTGAATTGGTGTGGGGCTGGTGTTAAATCACAGCCGACAATTGTCACGTTTTCGTGCCACCTTAAACCGTCACCGATGAACAATTTTCTCATTGTTCGAACCGCTGCGCGTTCCAACTTTAAAATAAAATTTCCACCAAGATACATTTTTTTTTGCTCCACATGGCAAAAAAAGCACACTGTATTTTCTTCATGTACCCCATTTTTAGATAACGGTAATTTTTAAAAAAATTTATCGAGAAAGATGAATGCAGGATAATGAAAACGGAGATGAGAAAAAAAAAAATATGCACACGTATCGAGGTACGATCGACAATCGTGATGCGGTTGCGGCGTCCTCTGGATCTAGGATACAATGCTGGTAACCGAGATCAGACGGATGTGACATAACTGTCATGCAATCCAGGCACATAATAAAATCACGCTATTTTACAACGCGATCGAATCTTTCAGATTGTCGTCATTAATGCTCAACCGTAATTACTACTTTCCGCACAATCCACGTGTTATTTGATTCGCGAAAAACATTGTACAATTATCTGGAGGTAACTCAACTACCTCGTCGAAATTTTTTTAAGACATTGGCTGTGTGACATCTATATTAAATGAAGGGATACGTGAAACTACGATTAAAAAAAAACTCAATTCACTCAGGTCAATTATTTAATTACGATATATAATTTGCGTGGTTCAATCGTTTTGATCGATGATTAACTTTGTTTTGGGTCAATCCTTTGATTTACGTGAATCGGGAAACAAATCTAATAGTAATTTTTCATCCCTCGGTGCGGAAATGACCACTTATCCGCCCGTTTCGCGTGCGTAAAACCGCCATTTTCGCACCTTGTGATGAAAAATTTCGTACATCCCTCGTGCGAAACACTTTTTCTAACTCGTGTGATTACAGCACTCGTTAGAAACAACGAACATTTTTTAAATTTACGCGATTGCCGAATCCTTTTTTATTATTCCATATTCCTTTAATATAGTTTTGTCTGCAGTACTTTAGTGCAAACAGCCTAAGTTTAATCAACATTATTAATTGAAGTGTGAATAAAAAAATGAAATAATAAAACTTAAATAATTTAAAGCAATTAGTAAGTGAATATTAAATAGACGTGCAGTAGACACGCTGCTTTTATATAAAACTCGAAAAAAAAAATCTTCAAGGTGAGCATAACCGAGTGCATAAGAGCGTCGATTACTATTAGCCGATGTCACGGATTCGAGTCCCCCATTACCCACTAAAAAATGTATTTTGGAGATTCTAATGTGTGAAGATAAAAAAATATAAAAAAAGCAATTGTAGAATGATAAAAAAGCATTTAAAAGTCACGTTGAACGACGAAAAAAATGTATCGCTTATTAATATTTTTTATTCATCGTTTGCTGGATATTGGCAGCCAACATTGGAACAACGTCGTTTGATAAAGTTAGGCCGATGTTATCATCCCGACGTTAACTGGTCGTCGGGCTTACATTGGTGACCAGAGTCGGGTCGACTTTCTAACTCCGGTGGTCATAGTTGGTCCAACGTCAGCCCGGCTCTAAAACCGTACCTGGGTATATCCGTCAGCTTACGTAGCCAACGACTGTAATCTAGCCGACACGATACTGCATTAAAAATGAAAAAAAAAAAACAAAAAAAATTAATTCGGGTAAATGATTTAATTACGTATATAATTTGCGTGGGTCGATCATTTCGATCGATAATTAACTTTGTTTTGAGTCAAATCTTTGATTTAAGGGGAAGTGAAATATCGCGGTCGGTAATGAAAACTGTAATGAACTTTTGTCGAGGGTGCTCATTTTTTTGAGGAAAAAGCAAATTCGAGCCGGATGCACACGGTAATTTCGCATCTGGCCCGAATTCATCTTTTTATTTAAAAAATTAGCATTGAATAAAGTTAATTTGGAAATTGCAACTCTCTCTCTCTCACACTCATGGCCCCGTCACATGACTTTCACTTCACCTTAAGCGAAGCGCGAAACGAATCTAAGAGGATTTTTAAAAGTCAGTCGTACGACCATCTAGTAATTTTATTTTTCCGAATGCGGTAGTTCCGTCCACTCCCGTAGCCAATGACTTCTACAATCTAGCCAAAATGAAACTACAATAAAAAAAAATCCCTCGGGTAAATGATTTAATTACATAAATAATGCGCCTAGGTCAATCGTTTCGATCGATAATTAACTTTGTTTTGAGTCAAATCTTTGATTTAAGTAAATCGAGAAACGAATCTAAAAGGATTTTTTTTAAATCAGCTGTATGACCGTCTAGTTATTTTATTTTTCCGAATGCTGTCGGTTCGGTAGCGAACGACTGCTATAATCTAGCCAATACGAGACGAAGCTATTGGTAACTGCAACTCTCCGTGATATCGTACCGGCTCGCTCCAAGGGGCAAAACTATCGCACGGTATTAAAACCTCTAAATACGCTGAACCGTCTGATGATTCGAGCAAATTGCATAGCTCACCGCGCCATGTAGATACCGAGGTATCGTAGTCGTTTTACTGTAACGAATATACATGACGTCCCCTTATCGTATCGCTTATCCCGGCTGCGATATATACATACGCGGATCGCATATATCGCCAAGGTTGATTCAATAGATTCGAGCTCATTGGCGTAATCATCGGATTATCTAGGGACTTTTTATCGAGACTGAAAACGGGGGACTCCCCCGTTCTTTTACACGGCGCCACTGAAAATTATACGCTGGAGGATCATCCAGGCCAATATCAGGAAAAATTGAGAGCGTGCTCGACACCGATTAAATATGTCACGTTTTATCTATATATATATATATATATATATAGATATATATGTGTGTGTGTATGTAAAAATACAACAAATAGTATTACAGTGACCCGGCGATGTGGGAGGCCAGTAGCGCGACGACCTAGTAACTTTAATTGCATCGAAGATCGAAACACCATACGTGAATCAATTTTTTATCAATGCGTTACAAATCGTCAGAAACATTTTTTTTTTTTTTTGCAAAAGAATTTCAAGGACGAAATTGCAAAAAAAATACAACCCCTTTGTATTTTTCCCAATCAACGGGCTCTCTGGGGTCCGAAAAAAAGTACGACATTGATATTTTATAGAGCAGCAGTGCAAAAAGGAAAAAAAAACAATTAAAAAAATGGCGTTTGCCATTCCCGCCTAGCGAGAGTTTTGGCTCGAAAATGTACGAATTGAAAGTAACTGTGAAGTCTAAAAAGCTTCCATATTAATGCGTTCCGTCTAAATAAGATATTTACTGCTTCACTATCACTGTTGATTTATGCAAAAAAAAAAATAAAGAGTAGGATATACGCGAGCGTTGTGCAAGCGCGCCAAGGACACTGGACGTAGAAAAAAAAAGTTGGAAAAAACTTGCGCCTGACAGAACTGTGCCCGTCAGCCGCGAGATAAATGGACAGGTAATTTGTTGCGCCGAGCGCGTGAAGCGGATGTAAGAAATCCGAGCGGTTCGAGAATTGGTAGTTAGGTCTTTCGAAGAAGATCGTGACCGGAGCAAACGAGAGGAGGAGTGCACACCACTCAATTTCAACTGGAATGATTCCTCGACGCCGACGAACGCGATTTGTATGACACAATCGTCGCGCATTACGCTGGCCTTGAACCTGATGGCCGTTCGACCCCGAGAGGTGCGCGAACGAGTTTCTCTTTTCCTATTGTACATTTCCTGTTTCCCCATAGCCGGGCCCCCTCCCATCCTCCGCTCGGGACGACAAATTATCGTCGACTTCTCCTAGTTTAATTTGCCGGTTCAGAGCTCGACTACGTCAGATAACGTTTGGCGGGGCTTCTAATCACGCAGAAGAAAACACTTCTTTCCTTTATCACCGTCCGATTAAAATCAGTATCAGCTGTTTTTATTGTATATATTTTTTATTCTTATTTTTTGAAGTTATCGGGCCAAGTGTTTATACACGAACGGACTGTCGGTCGATGATCCCTGTTGAATTTTGCGGGAATCGATAGAATCGTTTAATTATCACAAGACTTTGAAGTTAAAAAATTTTCAAGCAAAAACATTACGGTGAAGTTACTACGATACAGAGGAAACTTATACGAGAAAGAAAAACTTCAATTTTCGGCATAATTTAGTTCGCGCGTTTAACATTGTAAAGAGTTTCTTTTTTTTCCCCGTCTTCGTTGGAAGACCAGTTTACCTTATCTTATCTCTTGCATTCTCTATTGGGCAAGCCTCGCACGATATCCGAATGTATGAATAAATTCGCGCTAATATCATTAATGATTAATTATTGCCGCGAATGCGTGGTTATCTGGCTTGTTATACCAGTCTCGTAAATTTTTTTGTCGTCTTGGATCGACTCGCTTGCCTGAAAGAGTTGGCATCGAGAGACGCGTATTTATCCGATGCGACGAGCAAAATTGAGATAATCGTTGATTTCCAATGAAAATTCAACGAAACAACTTTTCCATTCGAATGCATCAATTACTTTTTTCCCCCTTTTATTCCCGATCTTAATCGCGAGGTAGGCATTTTAATAATTTCGCAATGACGAGTGTTTTTTGTGATTAATTTTATTCTAATTTATTTTCTTCGCCTCGGGTCACCATGCTCGAAATTCCGGATAAATGCGAATAAAAGAAACTTTTATCCGTCGATGATGTGTTTTCTACACGTTTTCCCGGATGCAACGCGGATAGATACGGAAGGTATCATGTGAATTATATTCATGTATCCGTGTTGCTCCGTACACACTTATACAATTTCTATCGTTCTCTATTTGTTCATGCATGGTTTCATTATATATGGCTATCCGAACGTTTCGGCATCAATATTTCGTTCCGTTTCTATCGTTCTCCAATCGTTCATTTGAGAGCTTATGCGATTCATTATGTAATATGCAAGCTTGTAATTATTAAGATTAATTAGTATCTGTACTTTTCTGTACCTCCGGATACATTGGAAATTCAGTACTTTTACATCGATTCCTGCCTTGTCGATTCCTGCCCTGTCAAATGTTATGTATAGTGATATTGTTAATAGTTTATAGTGACTGCACAGTCGGATATAGAAGTCGAAAAAAATTGTGAGTACTTTATGTTTGTAGTACAATACCAACATTGTTTTTATTAGTTCTGTAACAATTGATTATGAATTCAAAAACTCCTTCAAGAGGAAACATTTGTGTTATATCACTTGGCTATTTTTAAAAGATGTTTAATAATAGCAGGAAGGTTTTTATACGGTGTACCGCGCAATTTCAGATACAACATTTTGCGCACAAGATTATGGTCTTATTCATCGACCACACGTAAACATTCCTGTTTCTGCCTCTCTTACATACATACTTCGAACGATCACTGATACAGTGTTGATACGACCGCATTTGTTGACATGAATCATAAAACAAAACAAGTGGACGTCATTGCGGATAGAAACGTACAGAAACTTCCACGTCTCTGCTGATTCATTCGACCTTTTTTAAAAGAACTTATAAAAACGGACAGATTTTTAATACGATTACCCGGGAAATATCGTATATAACATTTTGCATACACCGACCGATGGAGCTCCTTTCGCAGGACACATCGTAATCCGGATCGAAAACCACGTCTAGAAAGACGTATAGTAATACGTATACGAACGTATAGATTGCTGTTCCGATTCAACAACTAAAGACGTAACGAGTCTTGGTACGGATAGAAACTGATTTTTTTTCTCCAAGTTCCCCTTATGGCTCTGGTAATTTTTCTGCCATCAAGCTGCTATTCCTCAATTGTTCCAAGTCTTCATTTCGCTTGTACATGTGCGTCTGCAGCCGCTTTCCCCCCTACTGTATCGCATTTGCACGAGGGCTCAGGGAAACCTGCAGAAAACCTGCATCGATATACCCGGTCATTCAAACTGAGTCTTGATGTTCGCAAAGCGTATAAGTTATGTATCCGTTCCCAATTGATTCTATTAGATATTTTGAACAGGGTACTCAAGGATAACGTCGCGAACATTTTTATCACGCCGGCGGTTCTTTTTCAATTCCATTTGCCAATTCTTGAAATATATTTGACTTCGAGACTTCGCAAAATTTTTTTTTTAATCGAGAAAACCCTGTCGCACCGTGAAAATAGATATATATAGGGTATCATAGATATATATAGGGGTCAATGTGATATGGTCACCTGTAATATCTTTTTTAGCATATGTGGATACAATATAATTGCACCGAAAATTATAATATTGTATGTGCAAGGGTCGATATGCCACGTGGCCATATTCTTTTTTTTCAGCCAATACGTCATGTTTGATTTTTCACACAATAACGGACAGTGTCATAATTTTTATAAAATTCAGTGGAAAATAATAGATATCTCTTTTTTATTATAAATCGATCTTAAACGGAGCATACATATCAAACGGGTATCTCACCCATCCAACCAAAAATGAGTTCACTCTACACACTTGAGAGTATATTTTGGAATTTTTAAAGAAAAATCAAACATGACATATTGGCTGAAAAAAATATTTTTCTCTATTTTTCATAGAAATAGACGTTTATTGCATTCAAAAAAATCTACAAAATTTTGTTTTCAAAAGTTCATTTGAAACTGCAACGTTTATGTCTCAAACGTTTTTTCGTACGACTAATAGTTTTTAAGATATAGGGGTTTTACAAAAAAAGTTCAATTTTTCGTAATCTCAAAAAAATAAAATCCAAAAATTCTGAAAAACGTACAGAAACTCCCTGTAAATAATGATGAATTGTGGTGAAATTACAACTTTTTTTGGAGAAGGTCGAGGTTGTTGACCTTTTGAAACCGGATGGAATGCATTTGAACAATATGAAGAAATACGACTCATTTATAAAAGTCAGTTGCAGTTTGTTGTACAAGTTTCAATGACTCGAAAGGACGTGGACAATTGGCTTCTAATCGACGTAGTTGTGGGCTAAATTGCCAATTATTTCACTATAAGCAGTAATCAATCTTATTAAATCATCACGGACATTGTAAGCACAAAGAACAGTCTACGTAGTGAAGTAAGTCTGAAAATGATGAATGTATAATTATTGCGACTGAGAGAACTGAATAACGGGAAGAGAGAGAGAGAGAGAGCCAGGGAGAGAGGGAGAGAGAAAACGCATCGAAGTGAATTACACACGTGAGATGCGTTGAACGAACTGAAGTACGATTGCCTATACATGCGATTCACTGTTACATGATCATTTGCGTTCGTTACATAAACGATCCATCTGTCAGACACTTCGAACTCTACCGATAACGGTAAAAAATATTAGCCATTTTCATTATTTACCTAAAACAACTTTCCATTTTTCATTACTCAGTTTGTTATACACATTCGTTAGATATCTTCACTACGAATTCTTTTAAATACTGATCGATTCGAACCGACCTACATTGTTAAAAAAAAAAAAATTGTAAATTAATGCACCGGACTGAAAGTTTTTATGCAAAAACTGGTACAATATATTTAAGGTACAATTGTGGTAAAAAATTAATGAACTTTTACGGTGAAATTAAAGTAAATGATTTAATATAAAGTATTTCTATAGTCAAATTAATGTAAATGATTAAAAGTAGAGTATGTCAAGTTTTGCATCACAATTTGATATACCAGTTTATGCATAAAAACGTCCAGTACCAGTATATTAAATTTCATAATAATTTTTTTTCAGTGTACATTCACCTGCCATTACGTAAATAATCAGTTGATGTGAAAATCCACGGGTATTTTAATGCCTCCGTTATCGGAATTCTTTGTCATAAACCATCCCGTTAAAAGTGCAGCGAACATGCGTTTGAAATAAAAATACGGGTTCGTACATAAAAACATTCGGTGCCGGTTCATTAACTTTAGCGTCATTTTTTTTTAACGGCATAATATCCCATGAAATTTGTAAATTCTAACAGTTAAACATTGGGAATTAACAAGCTGCCTCACGCCCACAACGTGCGCCAGCGTTCATAATAACAACAACAAAAATAATTATGCGTGCACCTGGCAATATACTGATAACCGCAGCACCGTTGCCTTCAAAGTCGATTGGCGACAATTCCTTTCACCGTACACAAACCGTCATTGAACCATCTAGAATAAGTTGCAGTAATCGATCCGAGAACAGCCTTATTCATATCCCCGATAAACGATCAATGCAAAATACTTTATAATGTATCAGGAAGTCGATAATCGCCTGATCGAAAAATACGAATTGGAATGTTGTAGAAACAATGGTTACTTGATTGGCTTTAGCTGGGGGTTTCCATTATGCTCATTATACCGCAATTGAGCCTCGATCTTACCTTTCTAAAAGTCTGCGAGACCGTTTTACATCTATATTTATGTAGTCATTTATTTATTTACAAATGACGAAACATACATAAATAAATTATTATTTATTTATGTAACTTATGGTCACGCAACAAGATCATTAGCGACGAAGCGTCTCCATCTTTTAATAACTCTCATTGACGGCGGCAACCTCGGTACGTTGCGGATTTGCATTTTAGCGTGTGTGATCGGGATTTACTTTCATCGTGCGTTGCGTTAATGCCCTCTGTGACTGCATCATCTCGATCGAACCGGCGATATCTGGTCGAAGAAACTCAGCCTAGTGTGTTCTGTAACATCGGTGAATCCCTAGGGCTTGTTATGAAACTAATAATCGATGTAACGAGGTCGTCATCACCATTGAGGAATCCCCGATTCTTTATTCATCTTGTTATGCCATATACAGGTCCTAGGGACTTTTCTCTTTCGCGCCTACCAACGTTTTCTCATCTCAATTTAACCAATTTAACCTGACATCAATAACTGCGAATGGCAAATTCGTGCATTGCCAATAACGTCGTTAACTCGATTCGGGAATCCTAGATATGTCTATATTTCAGAGCTGGGCAAAGTACTTTTTTTTTTTTTTATATATTTGTTGTTCCAGTTCCACCGTATACCCTGTCGGGTTTTTACGGAAGCCCATCCCGATTCCCCCCTAGCACTCCCTACCCGCACTCAGCTAAGCTACCTAACTTCCAGTGCGTCCGTAGCCGACTTAGCTACACTGTACCGCATTTGCCGGGAACACGGGGAAACTACGGAAAACCCGTCCCGGTACAGACGGCCATATTCTACTGATCCACTGGTATTTTTGCACTTGAGTAAAGTGCAGAAACACCAAAGTCTCAGAAGAAAGCGCCTCCCGCTCAACGGTCGATGCGCCAGCTAGCGCACGGCTAAGCGGTCACCCATCCAAGTACTGACCGCGAACGAATCAGCTTGACTTGGGGGACCACCAGAGCCGTGCGCCAACCGCGCATCCACCGCTGTCGGTACAAAGTACTTAAAGTACTTGCACTGATAAAAAAATACGGTTCAATCAACTAAAATTCGGGCAGGGACGTTCAACTGAATATTTTGTTGGTACAGCTAAAAAATTGGTTAGTTCAACAATCTTTTAGGTGATTGCACAAAAATATTTTTGAGTCATTCAAATATTTTGTTCGACCAACTAAATATTTATTTGAACGTCCCTGCCCGAATCTTAGTTGATTCAACTGAACTTTTTTATCAGTGTGGTATTTGAAGTGCCTAGCACTTTGAGTACCGGCAAAATATTCTTAAACATCATTCAACATCAAAGTTGAGTACAGTACTCGAAGTACTTAGTACTTATGGTACGGCGTACTTAAAGTATTGGATACGTACGATACTACGTATCAAGTACTTTTTGCCCAGCTCCGCTATATTTTCGTCTTCTTAACGTTCCCATTACACGATCTGCCATCAGACATATAACTTCAAAATGCGACTTCCTCGGTACTCGGCTCACAACCATCAATACGAGTATGCATTGTTTTTCCCCCCATTCGTCATTGTTGATACGACAATTTCAAATGTGTGACATTAAAGCACGCGCAGCCGCGACGGATTCTTGAAATTCCCTCATCATTCTCCGCAGCGTCATTAGCACTTTTAGAACATTTCATGCAACCGCTACATTGACGTGCATTGCATATTATTCCTTTTTTTTTTTTCTTGTTTGTCACTCTTCGCTGTCCGGTCTTTTCTTCGCCTCCCGCTTTTAAACCTTCCGAGAAGGACGGAGATAACAAAAACTGCTTCTCTTGTCGAACTCAAAGATCTTCGACAGCTCCATCATCAGTGCCTTCTATATTGACGATGTATTATTTCCGCGTCGTGACGGAGGAAGGCTTTGTTTTTGTGAACTTTTTTTATCGAATTTTTTAGTCAAATGAGATTAATTTTTTTTTTGCTTATGTCTGGCCGTGCATGCCTGTGAGTGAGAAATGTAAAATTGACATTTTAATAACTCAAAACCGCTTATCTTTCGAGCTGAAATTGCGCAAACGAGTTGAAGCATCAATAAGGAATTTGCAAACAAAAGCAAATTACGAGGAAAGAATGTGAAATTTTTTAATTTTCAGTCATTCCAAAAGTTTCCGCAATTTTTATTTTTCACAAAAATTCGCAATTTTTATCGGCCGAACGATTAAAGCTTCTTTAAGCGCGCCATTGTGCGAGATCGCTCTCGTCAACAAAAGCCCGCGAGAGTTCTCTCGCTTTGCTGTCCCGCGATTAGATACGACCATCTCTGCCGCCTCTTCCCTGAGGCCGTTTGACTCACGAGCCCCAGACTATTAGTCTGGGACGATAATAAATTGTGTGGATAAAAAGAAGAAACGTAAAATCGTAAATATCGAATGGCGTATCTGTCGAACGAGCTCGAGAACTCGAGACTGTGACGCTCGAACGAGACCAACAACGTGTACGTCGGCTTATCGTCGAAGTTGCATTCCACATGTCTCGTCCTTATCAATTCTGGCCTCTTTTTTTATCCACGTGAATTGCGACACGTGAGCTCACATACCGTATAATCCTCGAATTATCCTTAATCCTACGGACATCGGCGCTAAATGAAAAACAATATATATGTTCTTTTTCTCGCTGAAAAATCATAGTTGATTACCTAATTTTTTTCCGAATAATTTTTTTTTTTTTTTTTTTTTTTCATTGTAATTATTTGTTCGTACAATGATTATGAGAATCGGGGTGTCATGGGCGTCCCTTGAAGACTATGTACGCCTCGAGAATTGCAAATTGAAATTTTATCTTGACAGTGTCAATTAACGATGCCAGGTAGCCGCCGCTATATAGGACAACGTGGGCTCACGTACGAATACTCGCGGACAATTTCTTCGGCGGTCGAGCGAGGACGTTAGGCGGGCGCATTATTGGGTACTCGCATTTTTTATGCCACTTCGCTTCGTTTATCGTCACGTAACGCGCACACCACTGCACGTGTATTTGCACAACATTTTATGACGCTTCCGACGAATATCTTCGAGAATTTAGCGTGGAAACAGGAAGCTTATCGCCAAAAAGATAAAATTAAAAAAAAAAAACAAGCTTAGGTAGGCGTTAAAGAATAATTACAATATGATTGACCATTTGACGGTAAAGTTGTAATTGAGTTGTAAACAAATTGGCATAATATGAAAATCGTAACGAGCAAAGGGAAGCAACTGCTTTCCTACTGCACTGATAAAAAAATACGGTTACATCAACTGAGATTCGGGCAGGGACGTTCAATCAAATATTTTGTTGGTACACCTAAAAAATTGGTTAGTTCAACAATTTTTTGGTCGATTTCCACAATATTCTTAATTCATTAAAATATTTTGTTCGACCAACAAAATATTTATTTGAACGTCCCGGCCCGGATCTTAGTTTATTCAACTGTACTTTTTTATCAGTGTAGTGTACCAAAATTTAAATGATTAATTTTTTAATTTTTTAATTTTTTTTTTTTAAGAAAAACAGTTTTTTCCGTGAGGAAGGAATTTGATAATTATTGTCAATTTCGCGTTAAAATATCGTTTAAATTGCAAACTGGGCGGAATTGTACTGTAATAACATCATGGAAGATCGATATCGATGGTCGAACGCCAGAAGGGCACACACGCTCTTACACAGCGTACGGCCTTACGGCATTAAGCCCCCAATATAATGGCTTAGCGCGTGAGAATGAGCCGGTCGAGCGAAGTGAATGGGTAGAGAGGGAAATGAGGAGCGTGTCTCGCTCGATGTGTTCTCCGTTCAACGTGGAAAACCGTTGTGGTGGGGACAATTTGACATGACAGTCAAAGAGCCGACGGGAGTTCGCAATGTCAGTTTCGCGCGGTACTTGCTGGCAATCAGGTGTCCACGGGCCTTTTTAATTAAAGATAAATAAATAAATTGTAAAAAAAAAATAAAAAATAAAAAATAAAAAACGGATTCCTTTAAGAGGTTAAAATTTCGAATTAAAAAAAGTGCCGAAGCTTTGATAATTCGAAGAATTTTTCGATACAAGAGTTCGTCAGAGTTTTAAAATATTATCCGATCGATTCTGCGGGCGCGATCATTAATATGCGAAGGCTTGGGGGATCTCCCAGTCCCCACTACTGAGCCGACCCTTCCCGTATCTAAAAAATCATCGGTAAGTACAAAAAAACAAAAATTATAAAATTTTTTCACTGTAAAAAATTAGATTCGTAATCAATAATAATTTAATTAAGTGACACAATTAAGTTGAACTGCCGATACGATTGCGTTTATATCGCTCGATGGACTCAAGCCGAGGAGTTGTTTGCTCCGGCGGGAGTTTATCGCCTCGCCGTTAAGCTTCGCGGTACTCTTTTCCATCAACATTATATTCCCCATTGTTCTTCGATGCCCCAAATCGGTTCAAACAGCAATTTATTTTTCATCACTCGGTGCGGAAATCGCCACTTTTCCGCCCGCTTCGCGTGCGTAAAACCGCCATTTTCGCACCTTGTGATGAAAAATATCGTGCATCTCTCGTGCGAAACATTTTTTCGCCCTCGTGAAGTAATGTACCAATTTCGCACTCGTATCGAAAAGTACTATCATCTCAAAATAGATTGTTTTTTGTGTTTACATTTTCAGACCTCCAAATTGTATTTCGTTTATCGAGTTTTTTTTTTCTCCGACGGGATTTCAATTGTCTCGTGGATCTTCCAGTTGGGACGGAAGTTTATTGCAAGCTTTTTTCTCCGAGCAAACAGCGCATGCTCGAAGTTTGAACGCGAGACACCGATTCATCGGATCGAAAATTGTGCAACGTTAATAGTAGTTCTCTCTCGGTACAGCGACAGCCGGTACTTGAGCAGAATGCAGTTACGGCCGAGCAATGGCTAATGTAAGCTATGAAAGCGATGAGAGCCTCGCGTACGCGTGCGGAACGTACAATTTTTTTTCGCGGCATACGCGGACAGAGACGCGTGCTCGGGGAACACACGAGGTGACGCGCGAGGCACCGGGGTCGAGGGGAATAGCCGCCTTTAAAGGACACCCGAGCGATTAAGTCACGGGGGGTCTGTGACACGAATGCCCAGTTTAGTCTCAATGACTTCTATCCTTGATAGAAAAAAAAAAAAAAAAAACAACAAAAAAACATCTCTTCCTTGTCGCGACGATCGAAGCTCGTTGAGCGACGATTATCCTTGCGTGGAGCGGTCTTATAATAATTACATTTAAAAATCGGAAAAAAACCGAAGTCCCCGTCCACGACCAATCGGCCGGACGAACACAAAGTATTTTTCAAATAATTGTAATTAACGCTAATAGATATTTTAAAAAAAAATAGGCATTATTGAAAAAAGGGTTTCTTTTTTTAAAGCAACCGGAACAATAGAAAGTTTACAGTTGACTCGACAGTGTTTATTTGCTGAATTTCACATCCCCTTAAGCGCCGACCGGTCAATAAGGACCGGCTTTATTTAGAGGCGGAAATACGAGACCGTTCATTGACTGGCAGGTGTTCATTTAATTATTGTCCGGGCTACCTCAGGTATCCTTAAAAAAAAAATTACGCGATTGTTACATTATAGCGGTTGCGTAACGCGAGGAATGATAAAAAAAAAAAAGAAAAACGTTGAGACAGTTGCGGGAGTTCCGACGAGGCAGAGTTATTTTACGAGCAGCGGTGAGTGGGTTTGTAACGCCGCGAAACGAGGTGAGACTAAGTAGTTCGTAGACAATAAGAGGTAAATAGCAGTGACAGAGGAACGAGACGCCCTCGGATGAGTGAAAAGCGTTCTATAGTCTGTGCGGTAAACGCTAAAGCCGGTACAGGATTCGAACCGAGTAAATTCTCATCGACGCAATGCTGTCCCGTTCGTTTCCAAGTGTGCGGACTTTTCTCGCACGCGCCATGCTCGTGAACGCCGCCACTGCTGCAATTAACACGCCCGGCCCAATGCGACCAGGAGAGAGACGAATAATCATCATCAATGCACCTAGTCAAGAGTGCCTACCAGTTTTCGAGACCAGTATGAAAATGGAATGCGCAGGGACACATGTGTTTGGACGGAATAACGAACTCGTTATAGTAAATCGTTATTGACTAATAACGAACTATGCCGTAGGCGAGGCTGTTTCGGTCACGTGGGCGGAGCGGGAAAAAATAAGTCCCTAGAGAGGAGGCCCCGATTGGTCGACAGAAAGAGCTACACCGAAAAAATTGTTTGGTAATAACAAACTAAGCTGCGGTTGCGGGTGGCGAAAGAAAGATTTGGTCGATTGAACAAAATGTTTGTTAAATCCAAGTAACTATTTGTTGAAGCACCAAAATATTCGGTCAAACAACTAAATATTCGTTCGATCAACTGAATGTTTCTTTCAATCGACCAAATATTTCTTTCGCCTCCCGCAACTGCAGCTCAGTTTGATATTACCAAACCTTTTTTTCGGTGTATATTTGAGTTGAAGATACGATCATTACAATGTTTGCCGATTAGAATATGTGGGATTGTGCTAATGTCAAGTCTCGTGAGCCTTCCGGGAACGAAAAGTTTCTAGGACCGAGGCTATGATTGCGCCCGGAAAAAAAATT
Organism: Exephanes ischioxanthus; assembly: GCA_958510785.1. Classification (NCBI taxonomy): domain Eukaryota; kingdom Metazoa; phylum Arthropoda; class Insecta; order Hymenoptera; family Ichneumonidae; genus Exephanes; species Exephanes ischioxanthus. The sequence goes on from OY294021.1 coordinate 6,304,389, forward strand.
ATTTGACGGCCACCGATTATTTGGTTTAAGTAAAATATTTATTTGATTTGAATAAATATTAATTTAAATTAAGTAAATAGTTGCTTAAATGAAATAAATATTTATTGAAATGAAATAAATATTTATTGAAATGATATAAATGTTTATTTAAATCAGATAAATATTTTATCTAAACGAGATAAAGGGTGGCCGTCAAATAAATTATTTTTCTGGGTGTGGTAGATAAATAGAGCAGTTGTATTTCAGTTGGAGCTACAATTATTACAATAGATCCGTTCGTTTTCGGAGTATGCTGGAGCAGAGCGCGCTAATTTACGTGAAAAGTATATCTGTATTTATTGGATATATAGATATAGCTTCCACGTGAAACCGAGCGCCCTGCTCCAGCTTACTCTGAAAACGAACAAATCTAATGTTCGATAATTAGATTACGCGGGATTGTGCTAATCTCAAGTCTCGTGATTCTTCCGGGAAAGAAAAGTTCCTAGGACCGAGGCTCCCAATAGATAGAAAGAGCAGTTGTATTTCAGGTAAAGCTACGATTATTACAGTAGGTCTGTTCATTTTCCGAGTAAGCTGGAACAGAGCGCTCTAAATTACGTGGAAACTATATCTATATTGATTGGATATATAGATATACCTTCCACGTAAAACTGCGCGCTCTGCTCCAGCTTACTCTGAAAACGAACAAACCTAATCTTCGACGATTATTAGATTATGCCGGATTCTGCTAATGTCAAGTCTCGTGAGCCTTCTGGGAAATAAAAGTCCCCAGGGACGAGGCTCCGATTGGCCCGACCGGCAGGTGGGGCCAATACAAAAAAATATACATATACAAAAAAAAAAAAAGTTCCCTATGACGTTGGAATAAGCGATCCTTCGAGAAATATATAATAATAATATATAATAATAAAACAGTGCCATGAAAGGCTCTTGGCACTTGTTGCGGCAAGCGATGTCTATATCTTCAATAGGGGCCAATTTAACACGACGGATGTTGGAAATAAAATAAATAATGAGTTAATTCCCGAGGTAAAACTATGCTTCAGTTTCAATTGCAATTTCTCTGCAGCGCGTCCAAAGTCTGCAAGAGAGTGAAAGTCTCTTGGGGGATCACTGACTCTTCGAGAGGGTCGACACAGCTCCGTGGAAGGAAGAGCTCATCCAGGGAAAAAGTTGGATCGAACGAAAGGAGCATTGCGTTATGAACGAATCCAATGGTAAGATAAAAAAAAAAAAAAGTCTGTAAAAAAATGTTTCGCACGAATAACACTGTAAACAGTCAGTTGCTGAGTTCACTTTAAATTACGAGAGGGCAATAAGGATAATGACAATAACAATGACGATGAAGACAATAAAGTAACAATGGAAGGGATTAGCCGACACGAGACTCTATTAATTACGTTGGCAAAGGCATTATGAGTGACTAACTGTTTTACTAGACGAACATTTCTAAACCTTGATAAATGTGGAACGTCCAGGGCTTTAGTTTATCTTTGGTATTAGAATGAAATATTGCGAAACACGAGCGTCGTCAACGCTCTCAGATACAACGCGCGTGTCGGAGCTAAATGATTTCGAACAGCAAACATCGAATATCATTTTGCTGGACGAAAACATGATATTCACAAGTGCCTCATGAGGCGATAAAGTTTTCACGCGAAGATTATAAGCACGTGTTTGTAAAATCATTAATAGTCGACAGGGCAATCGTGTACGATCGGCAACTATTTCTGATAGTGTTTATCATACATTTGACAGAAAATTTCGCGTGCTTAAAATCAGAAGCACTTATCGTCTATTCTTGTAAACGAGAAATACGCCCGTTTGATTTTTGTCACGACAAGATTTCAAGGAAGAAATTGAAACACGACGTGAATCACTTGGGGTGAAGGGGTCATATTCATCGATCTACATTAGAACGTGAACACTAATTTTTTTTATCGCATCAGATTTGAGGCACCCGAGAGAGATAAGATTTGATTGATTATAGAGCAAGCAGATTTTTCTTGCCTTGTCGATCGAATGGCGAAAATTCATTTAGGAACCTGGCACGTTTCTTGATTAATCGATCGATAAGACGCTACAGCTTTGGTGCTCATTGGCGCAGCAGTAATGAACTGATCGATTCGAAACGGCAGAATCGATAAAAGTGCGTCAATTAACGATAACTAGACCGTTTGGCAAAACGATTAGGATGCTGTATGGCCGACCAGGGTCAATTGTTACAGCAGAGCTTAGTCGCAGATCGATCATTGAACTCGATAATGAAACAATAATTAATATCCGAAGTACTTATGGAATCGTAATTTTTGTCCCAAAATATATTGATCTTTGTCTTCTGTAAATTCTGTAGAATGATATTTTACTGTGCCATGACGATTAAAAAATCAGCACGGATTTCGGTGCCAATGACATCCGCTTGAACACTTTAGATCGTACCGCGATAAAAATGATCTACCGAGCGAGATTTCGCCTTAAAAAATGATTACTATCGACGACCACATCCGTGCCAAGGTGTCGTAAATTTTCTCAGGGGCAAAAACAGCGGACTCGGTTATCGTGCTCGTTAGATTTCAAACAAAGTAGATCGTATCTTGGATGACGAGCGCGAATTTTTAACGCAGCGTTCCCTCTAGGGACAACTTATTATGTCCTTGTAATCGTTAATTGTTCAGGTCTAAAAAATGGCAAGCAGTCGGAAGTGCAGTGGCAGAAGATAAATACGGGACAGGATGGAGAAGAATTGGTTAGTTTCGATATTGAAATTTCGACAATCAGCGTTAAGAAGATGAAATTATAATATAGAACGGGGAACCCCCTTAATTTCTTTTCAGACAGTCCACGGTTACGAAAGAAGCTGCGTCCGCTCATTTCTCACGTACTTTTCATTTTTGCTGACCGTCGGTTGGATCAGGCTACTATTTCACTGGTATCCCCAGCTCTATCTCTACGCGACGCACAAACAATGTCAGCTGAGTCGAGCAACGAAATTGCTGATAATCGACGATTATCAGGGAAAGTACAAGTCCTACTACGTCAAGGAGGTAAAAATCGTTGGCACAAAGAAGCTGAGGTACGTTTTTTTGTAACGCAAAGACTAGAAGAGGATCCTAGGCATTTTTTTCTTCATCCACTACAGAGTCAAGGCCTTTGCGACTTCTCTGGGCAAGATAGATGACGAGCTCCTGGCGAGGATTGAGGGAAAGAACCTGAACATAAGACTGGAGAATGGCACGCTTCGGGAAGTCCAGGAGTACAGTGCATTCTGGTTTAAAAAGCAGTGCTTCATCTGGGACGACACGAAGACAGAATTCGCGAGGTTGGTCGGACTGGACAAGTTTGTCGCGTGCTCGGATCTCCATCTAGGCAATGATCGGGGTATCAGCAGGGAAGAACAATTACTGAGGTAAGATCGGTAAAAAAAAAAAAATGTCCTAGTACATTTTTCAATTTTTCTTTCTTGCAAATGCTGATTTTTTTTGTTGCCCTAGGCGAATCGTTTACGGAAACAACGAGATAATAGTTCCAGTTCAGGGCGTGCTTGTCCTGCTTCTCCTCGAGGTACTCAATCCGTTTTACATATTTCAAGTCTTCACGCTGGGAGTATGGTTCGCCGAGGGATATTTCTACTACACCGGGGCTATCATACTGATGTCGCTGTTCGGTATCTCAAGCTCGATAATGCAGACCCGGCGAGTAAGGTTCTTCAATTTCTAGGGAATTTTCTTTTGCGTCCTTCCAGCCTGTAAAAGTGGCTGTGCCGAACAAATCTCTAAAACAAAAACAAAAAAAAAAAAACAATCCCTAGTGTTTCGTTAAAAACGATGTGTCTCTTTAGAATCAAATTAATCTTCATGGAACGGTGGCTTCGACGGAGACTGTTCGTGTGCGTCGAGATTGCGGCACCTTTGAGTCCGTCTCGAGCGCTGAATTGGTTCCTGGCGACGTCATCGAACTTCCTCGTCATCAGGGAACTGTTATTTGCGATGCAGTGCTCCTCACGGGTCACTGTATCCTCAACGAGTCTATGCTAACAGGTGAAAAAATTTAAACAAAAAATTAGCGTTAGTAATAAAAACAGCAACAAAAAAATTGTTTTTTTTTAACTGAAGAAATTGGATCTTAGGTGAATCAGTTCCGGTGACAAAAACACCGTTGACACCACGCCAAGTCGTCTACGATCCGAAAGAATGCTCGCAGCACACTCTCTACAGTGGTACCATAATAATTCAGACTAGGTGATTGCTCTCTTCAAAGAACAACAAAAACCCCTAGATTTCGGGGATTGCCCTGAAAAATTTTAATTTCTTTTGACGATCTCATTTGTCACTAGGATACAAGGGGATGACCCAGTTTTGGCGAGGGTCATCAGAACGGGCTTGCAAACGAACAGAGGAGCTCTCGTCGCCGCTATACTTTATCCCCCACCGGCGGACTTCAAGTTTGATCAGGACTCTTACAAGTTCATCGGAATACTGGCTCTCATAGCATTCCTGGGATTCATCTACACGATCGTTACCAAAGTACGCACATACAAAATTCACACCGAAGGCATTTATGTTTACAGTTAAATTTAATTTACGTCACTATTTAGGCCTCTAGGGGAATCACCGCTGGTGATATAGCGATAAAAGCCCTGGATATAATAACTATCGTAATTCCGCCGGCTCTGCCGGCAGCTATGACTGTCGGAAAGCTTTACGCTCAGGCCAGATTGAAAAAGGCCCAAATATATTGTATAAACAGTCGCGTTATCAACGTATCCGGCAGCGTAAACTGTGTCTGTTTCGACAAGGTAAAGAATTTTTTTTTTTACTTCAAATATTTAAAAAAATGCATTACTGACAGTTTTTTTTTTATATCAGACTGGAACTCTGACGGAGGATGGCCTCGACATGTGGGGTGTCGTACCGAGCAGTAACGGAAATTTCGAGGAGTCCGAAAAGGATATTCCTAAATTGAAAAATCATCCGCTATTCGAGGGTATGCTGGTCTGCCACAGTCTTACGATTATCGACAACGAACTTTGTGGTGATCCTTTGGACGTTAAGGTAATACGAAAGACAAGTGCCTTTTTTTTTTTGTTCAACAATTCAATTTTAAAACTTTATAAATTCGATTGCAGATGTTCGAAAGCACCGGATGGGTTCTTGAAGAGCCGGAGATCGGGGACACAAGTAAATATGATTTACTCACGCCGACGGTGGTCAGACCGCCAAACAGTTTTACGGAAAACATGAACGAAGTATCAGAAATCGGTATAGTTCAGCAGTATCAATTTTCAAGCTCCCTGCAACGTATGTCGGTGATCGTCAGAGTACTGGGATCCGATCACTTCAGAGCTTATACCAAAGGATCGCCCGAGATGATTCTCAGTCTGAGCAAACCTGAGAGTATTCCGCAGGATATAAATTTTGAGCTACAACGCTATACCGAGCAGGGCTATCGTGTTATCGCTATTGGAAGATCAACAATTTCAAACACGTTTGCGAAGGTAAAAAATGTCTTGCTTTCTGATAAAGATGAAGCATATCCCTGATCGAAAAGAACTACTGAAAACTACTGGACACTAAATTGCATTGTGATTAATGGGCTCCCAGCAGTAACTGCTGTGAAGCCAGAAGTAACTACAGGGATAAAAAAGTAACTACCCATGTAGCAAGAAGTATTTTGAAAACATTCCAGAAATATTTTCAATTTTTCAAATATTCAGAAACATTTCTGAAACATATGAAATAAAATGTTGAAATATTCTCCCGAAATATTGCAACGAAACATTTCTGAAACATTTCAGAAATATTTTCAATGTTTCAAATCTTACAAAATATTTCTGAAATATATGGAAATCATATTTTAAGGTATTCTATCAAAATATTCCCACGAATATTTCTAAATTATTTCAGAAATATACTTAATCTTTCATACGTCTGAAATATTTTGAAAGCGAATATAAGCAGATGTGTACTGAACTATGTTCAGAAGGAACGAAAAATAAAAAATGCCACGGTTCGTGGAAATATTTTAATACAGTTCGACTGTTTAATATGTCAACACTACATGTTATTGCTACTCTTGAAGCGGCTCACAGCAATTCCATAGATGAAGTGCTGGAGACAGTACATATATATGTTTAAAATAATGAACAATATGTACAGCACTAAAATATTGATAATTTCTTGAATATTTCAGAAAGATATCTAATCAATATTTTACCAACATTTAAAAATGTTTGTAAAATGTTTCAAAAACATTTTTGCGAAATATTTCTGAAACATTTCAATGTAAGAGTTATGAGCGGACAAAAAAATGTTTTCAATATTGCAAAAAAATATTCTCGCATCATTTCAGAAAAATTTCCATGCTATGTGGGTACAGGGGTCCACCAGTAACTACAGGGACCAGTAATGTTTTTTATTTTTTTTGGCAAGAGTAGTGCTACAATAAAGATTTGTTTATTTATCTTAATAGATCCACAAAATGTCGCGCGATATGGTCGAAAGAGACTTGGAGTTTCTCGGTCTCGTAGTGCTGGAGAACAGACTTAAGGAGCCAACAGTCCAGGTCATTGACGAGCTGAGAGAAGCGAATATTCACGTCGTTATGATAACCGGTAAATTATGCAACAATCGGCGAAACGATGGATCGATCAACTTGTAACATTATGGGACACTGTAAAAGTTACCTTTCTTTAAAGGTGACAACATACAAACCGCGGTGAGCGTCGCGAAGGATTGCGGTATTCTGTCTCACGATGAAACGGTAATCGGCGTCACCGTCGTTCCCGCGGACAAGAGAAACGAGGCGAAAATTTACTTCAACGCTCAGAGAGGGTTGATAAAAACTGTAAGTTGAAACAGTATAACTGGCACAACGAATCGTATAGAATTCTAGATCAATGATTATAAATTCATTTAATTTATTTCAAATTTGAGGTTTTTTTTTTGTTTTTTTTTTTTAATAGGTACCCAAAACGGGCAAACTGATTACCTCGTCGTTCGAAGCCCTCGAGAGCGGAATGGACTCAACCAATTATCGTTTCGCTCTGACCGGTCAAACTTGGCAACTACTACGCGAATACTACGCCGATCTTATACCACGTATTTGCGTCAGGGGTGCGGTATTCGCCAGAATGACGAGCGATCAGAAGCAACAACTCATTCTCGAACTCATGCAGCTCGGATATTACGTTGGTCAGTAAAAAAACAAGAATGTCCCTTCAAATGGATTATACTTTTTTCGTTATGTAATGACCCAAGAAAACTGTGCCGTTTTCTGTTTAGCCATGTGCGGCGACGGTGCCAATGACTGTGGGGCCCTGAGAGCTGCTCACGCTGGAGTCTCACTCTCAGAAGCCGAATCGAGGTAATTCAAACCAGACCTGGGCAGTATGTAAAGTACATGAGTACTTATTTGGTACTTAAAGTACTCTAGTACTTTTTGGTACTTTAAGTACTTTTATAAAGTTCGAAGACCAAAGTACTTGTACTATTTTCTTCCTCAGCACATATCGATCAATGTTCCAATTTGGAATGTTAAATATAATAAAAAGGTGCAAAGTAATTTGCACATGGCTTCCTGATATATTACAATTTTACGCATAGCTTTCTCTATGAGAAAATTCGTTGACCGATTTTGGCTTCCTCAAAGAGGAAGCTACGCTCAAAGTTGTAATATATGAGAAAGCCATGTGCAAATTACTTTGCACCTTTTTTCGTAACATAAAAAATTCTATATCTCATAAAATTGAAACAATAAAAATTTACCACGAAATTTATTGTAGGAAACCGCAAACTGAAATTTTCAGAGTTCGTCGTCTTGAAGCAATTTTTCATCTATTCTTCACTGCTCATTACAAAACTATAATTCATTTTACTCTGAGCATGATATTTTATTCAGAAACTCGTGTCGTCGTAAAAGAAATGTCAAACAATAAACAATTTTCAAAATCCCATAACACTTAAACGGTTAGATTAATTTTCGCCAAAATTAATACCGAAGATTCTACAGTATTAGTCCATTCCAGTATTAAATTAAAGCTCGGTACCTCCACGTTTATTCGAATTAGATCGTTTTCAAAAAAATCAAAATCCTGTAAAATCTGACCGTTTCGATTTCGAACAAATTCAATGCCAGAGGTCGTTGATCAAAATATTATATTCGTATGCAGTTTTAGGACGATAGCTTAAAATTCACGCAAGTTAGAGATACCACGGACAGTTTAAAAAAAATTCTAAATCGCATAAAATCTCCGATTTGGCCTCACAGAAATTGCACTTAATTAAGAGACCACTCTACTAGTGTACCAAATTTCAACTGGCAATATCAAACCGTTTCCGAGTTCCCTCAAACTCACGCACGCACGCACGCACGCACGCACGCACGCACGCACGCACGCACGCACGCACGCACGCACGCACGCACGCACGCACGCACGCCCGCACGGACATACATCCGGACGACAGCTAAAAATCACATTTTTAGATATTTTAAGGACTTTGATACTAAAATGTCGAAATTTTTTTTGTACGAAAACTGCTTTATTATACGATCATAAAACTCACTTTTAGCTGCACTTTGCCGCTAATCTTGCGACTTGTGCAGTATTTATTTCCTCTGTCTTGTTTCGCACTCGACATAGTTCCAAACGTGATTAAGAAGAAAAAGTATTTTTTACTGTGTATTTTATAAAAGTACTTAAAGTACTCACGGTACTTTGCCCAGCTCTGATTCAAACCATTCCTATTGATCGAAATCCCGAAATAAATAATCCGCCTCTTGTTTCAGTGTCGCGAGTCCCTTCACATCGAGGATACCGGATATAACGTGCGTGCCAAAGGTCATACGACAGGGTCGAGCGGCTCTGGTCACGTCCTTCGGAATTTTCAAGTTCATGGTCACATATTCACTGACAGAATTTTTATCAGTTATAATATTGTACTCGATTGACTCGAATCTTACCGACCTCGAGTTTCTCTTCATCGACATATGCCTTATTGTCAACTTTGCATTTTTCTTCGGCAAGACCCAAGCCTACGAGGGAAAATTAGTTAAAACACCGCCGATGACGAGTTTGCTGAGTTTCACGCCATTGTTCTCTCTGATCGTTCATATGTTCACTATGACGATCTTCCAGACCATAGCGTTTTATAGTGTCGAGCAATTTTCGTGGTTCACACCTTTCGTTCATACCACAGCGACGGCTTACACTTGCTATGAGAATTACTCGGTCTTCTGCGTCTCGCTGTTTCAATACATAACTACAGCGGTTATTTTCTCACGCGGAAAACCCTACAGAAAAGCTATATGGACGAACAAGATGTTCATTCTATCGATCTTCATTCTAGTCTCGATTTGCACCTACATAACGATCTATCCAGCCAATTGGGTAATTAATACGTTGCAATTGATGGTACCGCCCGAGTACGATTGGCCTGTTCTAATTCTGTTCCTTGGTTTCGTTAATTTCGTTGTTTGCATGCTCATCGAAATGGTTCTTATCGAGTGGGCGATCGAACGCAAGATCAAGCCCATTATGTACAGACCGGAAAAATCAAAGAAGTATTATCTAAGGGTTCAGTACGATTTAAAGAAGAATCCTGGATGGCCGCGTATCGATAAAGAGTTGCCTACATTACCGATTACCCCGAGCGTAGAAAATATAATTAAAACTTGCAGCGAAGACGATGAGATCTTTAATGAAACAGAGACGAGGCGAGGAGTCGAAAATTTGGCTTTCGTGGACGATGAGAAAGTCGTAGTTGGGATTGTTAACGAAACTACGAAGTTTTGAGTCCATTCTGAGCTAAAAAAGCTCGACAGCTTAAAAGTAACCAAGATAATTGTTCGGCTCGAGCTGTCGAGCGAGAGCATTGCGATAATTACGAACGCCGTAAAGCAATATGTAAACAGTCAGGACAGTATTTTTTTTCCATCGAGGTATTTTGTTTTTAATGTTATTGATAAGCTAGTAGGGCCCTCATTAGAGATTTAGAGAAACCCAATGTGTGATAAAGTATGTGACGAAGATTTGCGGACGTTGAAAAAACAGTTTTTCCTTTAATTCTGTACCGAAACAGAACAAGGAAACAAGCAACGATCGATTATCGAAATAAAATCGTATTATTATAGTAGTCGTACGTGTAGATTTTTAAGTTCAACGAATACCCTCGCACTGTTGACGAAATGAAAAAAAATATACATTTATTTATTGATAAAAAAACCAACCGTCCTTGATTTTATTTACAAGTTGCAAATTAATCGGAGTTTCGTAAAAATTTCAATAGTAAATTTGTTCGTCTATGAAGTAGAAGAGATTGCATATCGTAAGACGAGAGCGTTTCTCATCTTCACTGCCGATAATTTCGATGGTTTTTGCGTTCTCTGAAAGAAAAAAAAAATTGTTGTTCCGGTATATGAGACGTGAAATTATTTTTTCTAACCTACCAATTATTTTTTCGTGCTTGGCGGCGAGTTCGTCGTGAATCCACCGGCCGTACTGAAGCACTACTCTGTTCAGCATCTCTATCGTGGTCTCGTAGATGCTGTTCTTGAGCAACAAACCCGGGAGCGACGTTACAAAATGCTCGAAGGCCTTTTCGCTGTAAAAAAAATAGACGTTATATCAGTAATATGGACGGGGCGGCCATTTTGTGGAGCAATAGCGGCCATCTTGTTGTACGCACTTGTGCAATTCTTTCAACTCGTGATTCAAGACTATCTCACTGAGAATCGTGAATAATTGTGACTGTAATTCACGTCTGGGTCCTCGAGAATGAGCTTCGATCACGCAACGAAGAGTCTCGCCGAGGGCAAAGCCGCTTTTGTATAAAATTTTGCTAGCACGAAGAAATATTACTCTCAGAAATTTGGTCAAGTATGGAAGAGCGGACAATTCACTGTTCGACCAATTTTTCAATCTCTCTGCAATATTAAAAACATTTGAATAAATAAAGTGTAACTGTAATTTACGGAACATCTTTTTTGTAAAGCATGGAGTCCTCTACAAAAAAAAAATCCGAGAGATCTGATGAGAGAAAAAATAAACAACTGGTTTAATGCATCACCATTAACGTAATCCAAAACTCGCCGGCACATCTCTTTATTCCACGAATCTTCGATTCTCTTCCCCCTCTTGGAGGTCAGAATCCACATATAAGCGTAGCACAGAGACAAATTTTGTTCCAAGCACTTGTCGTTCAGTTCTACACGCTCAAAGTCTTCCTGTCGTTTTCTCGTTTTCTGAGCGTTTCTCATCTGACTGTACGGAAATTTATCGATCAAATTTCTTCCCAATGATTGTAAAAAATGTTCGTGCAGCCACACCCCACTGTTTCCACTGCCGTTCTCGGCTTCCAACAGTTCGAAATACTCGATTATCAATTGCACAACTTCCGAAATGCTTTTTAGAAGACACGAAGCCTCGGCCGAGATTACACGATCAGAAGCCGCTACAGTTGAATTTTCCTTCGGTGTTACTTCGAGCCAACTGTCCAGCATAAGTGGCATCAAAACTTTCGTGTATTTAGTCAATTCTTCAAGATCCGAATTCGACTCTATGCCGTTGCTCGGATTTTCCATTTCATCAAAGTCAATACGACAAAGGTTCAAGTTGTTCGAATTGTAAATTGGCAAGTTATGACTATCGACATCGATACTAATTGTTTTCGAAACTGCATGCCGATGTTCGAGATTCCGAGATTTTCTCTCACTGACGATGGAAGATAAGATGCTTGATAACCTAGTTAGAACTTTAGTTCTCCATTTGACACTCGTGTTTTTCGAATTCAGAGCAGTCACCAGTTGTCTTCCAGGCTGCGATTCGGCACGAAGTTTGGATATCATGTCGAGAAAGTTCGGCAAAACTTTGCGAGCATGTTTAGCGAGCAGGGCACCACAATTTTGGGCCAGAACATCGAGAAACAGGAGTGAATCTTCTTTTATGTTTGGATCTATGTGAGTCATTGCACAACGAAGATACGATATGAGAACATCCGAAAATGGACGCAATTGCTCGTTCGATATAGGGCCCAATATTGAATTCAATACTTTCAAAGAATCTCGACGTATGTCTTTCTCTCTGTCAAGAGTCAAAGCTGCAATGCCTTGAAGCAAGGATCGCAATTGAGAGCTCAGAATTTCTGTCGAATGGTGGGAGAGTATTTCTTTTAGCTCTCTCACGGCTTCCTGACGAACAGTGGAATTGTGATGCTGGAGTCTAGTGAGAAGATCCTAAAAATTTATATTTTTTATCCACAATAAAAAGAAGAAAAATTTAAAAAATTATGAAAATCTTGCGCAAAGTACCTTGACGTTCAATTTTCTGCGGCTCAAGATTTCGTTCTCTTCGTGCTGCCTTAGCTGTTCGCGAATAACAATCTTTTTTACTTTGAATGTCGTGTCAGTTACGTTCAATCCTTTTGGCAACGGTTTTGTTGATTTTTTTGTTTTTAGCTTCACTTTCGCCTTTTCGGACTTGAGATTCTTCTGATGCCTGTTGTTTTTACCCATTTTAGATATTCCACAATCTTCCGGTTACAGCCTGCAAAAGAAAGATTTATTGTAATACAAGGTCTGACTTCTTTTGACTGTAAAAGAGTGAACCACTTTTTAAAGTGATTACGACTACTGTTCTCGGATAATTTGAACCATTGTGAGACAAAAAGGTCTTTTCAATTATTCGCCAACGAGTGGTAGCTTCAGAGTTTTACCCCAATAGTAATAATAACTTTGGGGTTAATAATAATTTTGAGGTTAATGTCTACCAAGGGCAATACAAGAATAGCTGTACGATTAACGACAAAAAGAATTTTTCTTTGATCAGTTAAAAAGGCCTTTTCAATTATTCGTCGACGATTTATAGTTTCAGAGTTTTACCCTAATAATAATAACATTGCGACGAACTTTCGGTGAAATTTTGAGGTTAATGTCTATCAAGGGCAATACAAGAATACCCTGATAGACAAGCGGCACGAAAAGTAGCAGTTGGCGCAATAATTGCGACATGTGCCGCACATGTAGCAAATATCGCGCCAATATTGCTACTTTTCATGGCGCTTGTCTATCTGGGTAGCAGTACCATTAACGACGAAAAGAACTTTTTTCGATGAATTAAAAGGATTTGAAAAAAATTCTAGGACTATGTCCGGTGAGTTATGGTGAGTTACAGCGACGGGACGGTGAGCACCGTCGACCCGCGATCATCGTGTGAGTGATATTGCCGCGCGATCTGGTCTCGATCGAACACGACGAAGAAGTCTTTGAGTTAATTTATCTCCAAAAGTAGATTGTGAATTGCTTTGAAACTTTTTTATATCATTGATTGGGGCACCATGATCTGATCTGTATCACTTTCATGCACACTTAATTTCTCAAACAAGCTTTATTACGGTTTAAACAGTGTGAAGGCTAATCTAACCTATACGACGAATCACGACGAATGTTAAATGACACAACGTTTATGGAATGAACAGCAATGTATCTCGAAAACAGGATAGAAAAACGTTTCCAAAAACGTCGGCTGACTACGTGAGCGGAGGGCATCAGCTCCGACGACAGTAATTCTACGTGAGGTAAGTCAGGGACTCTCGTAGTTTGCTTTTTATTGCCTCGGAGTCATTTCTGTTTTGCCGACCTTCGCTAATAAGCCTCAAGAAATTTTTAATAGAGAGCGCCACGCCTGCGACTTTCTAGCAACGTTGTTCAACCGATACAACCTATTCTGCACTCTTGTGGACATTCATTCGCTCTCCTGGAAGCATCATCTGTGGGATCCCAGCTGCTCTTTACAAGAGGCTCTAACCAGGCCGGGGTTATCTCCTCTGGTAAAGCTCTGGCCGGTACAGTCTTCCTGTGGCCAGAACGGGTTGCCCCTAGTGCGGTGCTACGGGTCCGTTCAAAAAGTTTGAAGAAGAAGAAGCCGCTCGACAGTCCCGCAGTTCATCGACGCGGCAGAGATATACAGCGATAATCATGCTCCGGCATGTTGCAGTTTCTCGCGCCTCTTGAAGCCCTCGCCGCACAATTCACATATCTGATAATCGCCGAACCCGCGACCCCCCATGAGCCGGCGCCCGTAACATTGCTTGAGAGCAATAGGCCTATTCGTTGCGAGAGTAGATCAGAGTGGAGCGCAAGCAAAGCGTTCGTTTAGCCGGAAGTACTGCTGCGCCCCCTAGTGCCTTGGGTTTCGATAGAGGCGTCAAATGCACCGAGGTTTCTATTTTTTTCTATGCTGCTAACCTCTAATGAAAGTTCCTGGAAAAAGCCTGGAGTCGACATGAGCCCGAACGCGTGTTCGTTTATCTAAACTGAAGTCGAAATGAGCCCGACCGCGTCTTCGTTGATAAAGTCGCGCTCCCGTACGTGTAACTCAACTCAGCTAGAGTTGGGCAAAGACCGAACGTTGATTTTCGTCCATGAATGCTGGCAAAAATATGGGCAAATGCGGATGCTCCTTACCCTGATAGACAAGCGCCACGAAAAGTAGCAATATTGGCGCAATATTTGCGGCATGTGCGGCACATGTCGCAATTATTGCGCCAAGTGCTACTTTTTGTGCCGCTTGTCTATCGGGGTCAATGTTGCCTAGGGTGGACATATGCTGCCTATTTTCTGGCGGGCTGTTGACAAAATGGTATCTGCGTAACAGCGGCTTTTCTGATAAAAATGAAATATTAATTAAAAATACGGGAACTTTCAGGCATGGGCCAGCAAACTCTTTATCGAGTGTATCATGGCTGTCATTTTTTTTTTCTCACTGTTGATTGTCAATAGCGTGACCGAAGGATTCGACTACCCTTCGGTCGAACGAATTCATGAAGTAAAATGATATCGTTACTGGATACTCGTAAAAATTCTTATTCGCTGTTTCTTATTCGCGGAAAACAGTAGTCGAAAGGAAGGTATCATGCTAAACCCATCGGCAACTGTCGGCGGTAAACAACAATTATTGCACCAATACACCACTAACAACAGTTCAACGACATCTAAGCTTTTACATCTCTACAGTAATGGTTGTCAAGAGACAAGGTTGTGAGGGACGCAAAAACAAATAATAAATTTAATCGATATCCAGCTTTTTGAAGCTTCCTTCGACGCCAAACAGATCGGTACTGGTCTTGCCCTTGCCAGGACGTAGCGACTCATTGACCCTCATCGTTGCTTCCTCAGTTTGGAACCACGCTCTGTTATCTTCCAGCCATTTTACTGTCTTTGCCGCTAGTTCCGTCACATTTCCCCCTTTTCCTCCATCCTCGTTCGGTAATGCGTCCAAGGGTATGAATTTTCCCAGGCTCTCAGCCGTTGAATGAAAGTGGATCTGCGGTTTGAAGTATAAGTTACTAGCAGGTTGTTATAACTCAGGCTCTTTGCGGTCCCCCCTGTGGACTATGGAATTTAGTAACCCGACATTTTTATCTCTGAAGACTTACCGGAAGTACGGAACTTCCGGTCGAAAAGTGAGATTTTCGAACTTGACGTGACCAATTTCTGGTCGACAAAGCAAAACAGCAAAAAAAAAATGCAAATTGAAATGTTCATATGGCTTTCTCACAATGTTCTTTATTCGCGAAGATTCTTCTATGAGAAAGCATTTTCTAGATTTATGGCTTTATTTATTTATTTCCTCATGGAGGAAGCTTCGCGAATAAAGGAACATTATGAGGAAGCGATATGAAAAATTCGATTTTCAACTTTTATGAGGAAGCGATATGAAAATTTTAATTTTCAACTTTTTTCAACCTCAACATCGTATTTGACTTTTATGCAAAACGACTGACCGATTCAGGATCAGCGAGAAAAATACATCAACGTCGCGCTTCCTTTGTTGGATCTGTGATCGGCGCGAAAACACACATGGAATTATGCGCTCCTGAATTATTTTTCGCACTTTCGATTTTTATTCAATAAATGCAAATGGTAGGGGAAGACCGTTTGAATTGGTCTTACGCGTAAATTGGGCAATGGCAATATCTCACGAAGGAAACATTTTTAAGAAACACCCTGGCATAGACACTTTCGTGTGACATACCCAAGATCAGAACATGAAGGTAAAGCAAAGTGCCGCATGGAAGATGCAAACGATGATAGATTTTGATACCGTCTGATGTAATTTTTCGAACTCATACCGTTCCGCTTAAACAAGTAAAATTTCGGTCAACTCGCTGAAAGTCGACCCACAAAACTCTGCTGAACTGAGTCAGATTTCAGTGAACTCACAAAAAATCGACCAAAAATCGACTCAATTGCTAAACTAGATCCAGTTTATTTTTGGCCAATCCAGTGAATGTTGTCCATTTTTTGACTCACGTTGGTTCAGACACGTTGGTTAAATATCGGTCCATTCACTTAATATTGATCAAACATTGTCCCATAAATGTCCATTGCACCAGATCGTGATCTAGTCAACCATCTCGAACTCGACCCCATATCGACCGAAAACATACCCATTGAAATTGGTCAACTGCAGTTGAATCGAGGTCAAATTTTTGCACAAACCGACCGTCGAATTTCGGTCGGACAGGTCCGCTAGGGGCGCCAGGCTTGATATCTTAAGCCGTTCTCAAGCTATAAGAGTTACCATTTTTCGGGTCTGACATACACATACATCCAGACATTTTTTTCTAAATATGACTTTCCGATGTCTTGGAACATCCCGGATGCCTTTTTATTAAAATCCCGAAATTTTTTTTTAATGAAAACAAAGCTTCCTCTATGAGGAAGCAAAGAAATTAACAAATCACTTTCTAGAATGTATATACGATGTCTTCGACAATTGTCGTCCTCAAGGTCATTGATTCTAATTAAGTGAGATAATAATAATGATAAATTGATTAATACCATTTCAATGAGTTCCTTCTTCATGAAGGGTTTCATCATCCCCATGATGATGTCCATTACCGGGACGGTATTCATGAAGTGAATTTTCTTCAGTCGTACCGGAAGAGCTTCCTGAAGATAAAAAAGGAACTTCTTGAAACCCATGGGACTGAGACGACCAACATGGCCCAGCGTTACACCTTGCAGGTTGAGGACAAACACGTGACCCGGGCGGGTACCCTCGTTGCGTAACCAGAGATCGGCGATCATGTTCGTGAACCTTATGCAGTCGTTGTAATTGTAGTGCGACGGATCGAAGTCCATCAGCTTCGAGTAAGAGATGGTGTAGCCTTCGTCCGTCAGCTTCCCCAGCGAGATGTAGAATCTGAGCGAATGCAGCAAACGGGCAAAAAATAAATTGATAACAAAAAAATTACGATCGCGTTATCCAACCAAGAGGAAGCTGGTGCAATTAACACGGCGTTTACGGCTCCGAGTGTCCGAAACTTCAAAGTCATCTATCTATAATCTCGAGGCATAATTTGCATTCTTTGGAGTATGTTTTATTATCTGCAATTAGCTGTGAGAAAACTCCGGCAAACCGGACGGGTATCGGAGGAACCCTGGAAAGAGACTTGTAAAAATCTGTTTAATGAAAAATATTAAATAGAAACGCCAACTATTGAAAACGACTAAAAATCATTAATCGAAAGGAAGCTGAGCCTGGAGAGATACATTAGATCCTTAGGACCACTACAGAATAGTGCTTTATGCTTATATCGCAGATATTGTAAATAAAAAAAAAAAAAACATTTTTTATTTTTTAACGTCGCATCAACTGCTATGATTATATACTATTTTTCTATAAGTGAGAACCGTACCACTTTGGGGGTTACTCAATATGAGTGAACGTTAACTGTACTTTTGAATGTCAGTAACAGTCGGTCTTCTAGGTTTGCTTCACGGCGCCGGAGCTACGTCACGTCGATTACTGGCTGTAAACATTGGACGTCTACTGACATACATATCGGCTATCGCACGATAGATGCCAGGAGCTACGTCGCGTCACAATATTTTTCTGCCGGCAACACTAGGGCACCGTGATTCGAACCCGAGACCTCCCGATATTTTGTTCTCGAGGCTAGTACTCTAATCGCGAGATCAAAGTGATCGGTTTTGTAAATCTTGTTTCGATCGAATATGTAATTATTCCACTAGGCACTCACGTAGTTTTGTAAGCTATGCGAAGCTCCTTCGACTCAACAGGATCTCTGTTCGAGAATAATTCAGGTACGTGAGTCCTCACGGTATAGTACGTCTCGATAGTATTCTTTGTTGGCTCAATACGGAAGTAGTTACTGTGAAGAAAAAGTGCCAGCTGCGCATCCGGGATCTTTGGCAAGTGGGGCTGCTTGTCGCACCATTCCCGTAGAATCTGTATATCGGATTCCTTCAATTCGGGATTCTTCGTCAATTCCTCCTCGTACGTGATCGCTGTTTCTCGTACCATGTCGATGAGAATAACAATACTGAAAGTATCATTAAAATACACCTTTCGTTTTGATATATCGATAAAAAATCAAAAGAGTTCCTTACGTGAAGATAAATATTGAATTGGGGCTGTTATATTTCTTCTTGAACTGTTTTGATACCCGGTGCGTATTATCCTACTCTGCAAACGATACAATGTTGTTGGCGCACACCCAAATAGACATGTGACGGCACGGGAACTACTCGGTGCTAGCACGGGAACGTACGTCGTGCCGGCACAATGCAGACATGTACGTCCGCATGTGACGATATTATGACGGCACGGCATTTTTATACCAAAAGCTGCTTGCACAGTTCCAGCTTGGCGTTGAGCTCCACCATCTTGACGTGAAGATCCGAAGTGAGCTGGAACTGTGCAAGCAGGTTTTGGTATCAAAACGCCGTGCCGTCACAATATCGTCACATGCGGACGTACTTGACGGCATTGTGCCGGCACGGCGTGACGAACGCACGGCACGTTTTTCTATCTGGGCAGCTGAACGGTACGGATACTACTGAGCTGTTACGATCGACCGATCGAAATTAAGATTTTCCGCTGGATAGTCGTTGAACGATAGATATATGTTCTAAAATGACGATGACTGGCAGTGTATTAAGAAATCACATACACTCTGACATCTGGGGGAGTCGTTAAGTTTATCAAGACGACCCTAGCAGACCCGGCCACCGACCGAACCACCTTCGAAACCACCATAGTGGTTTTGTGCAAAAAGTTCACGACTCATTTTGTCGAAACCACTACGCAAACCACCGCCCTGTGATACGCGTATTAAACGGTGGTTTCGACAGTGGAAACGGTCGAATATACCACCAGCCACACCATTTTTTTACGGCGGGTAGCATGTACCGAAAAAAAGGTTTGGTAATATTGAAAAAAAAAAATTGATTTGAATTATCATAATGAATTATGCCAATTTAGGATACTATATTACGCATTTCGGAGAAAGAAAAACCTAACGACCTAACATTGGGCTCGAACCCGGGACCTTACGTATGTTATCCTAGAACCCTAACGCTGTGCTACCACTGAATAATGAAGTTTTTTTCCTTCCTAGCAAGATTTGAACGTAGCAAAAGTGTTCATATCTGAAGTGAATGGACAATGAATATTTTATTTATTTATTTACTGAAATTATTACTGAAAAGAAATTTTACTCATGTAAAATACCTTTTCCTTTCAGTTATCATTCCAGTAAATAAATAAATAAAATGTTCATTGTCCATTCACTTCAGATAAGAAACCTTTTGCTACGATTAAATCTTACTAGGGATAAGAAGAATTCAATGATAGGCGGTAGTGTAACGTTAGGGTTCGAGGCTAGCATGCGAAAAGTCCCGGGTTCGAGCCCAACTTTAGGTCTTTAGGTTTATTTATTTCTCCGAAATGCTTAATATAGTAATGTATCCTAAATTGATATAATTCATCATTACAATTCGAGCTAGTTTTTTCCAATATTAATAGACTTTTTTTCAGTACGTATTAACTACCGTAAAAAGAAATTTGAGTGAGCGGTGGGTTATTCCGTCGTCACCACCGTCGAAACCACCATTTAAAACGAATATCGCAGAACGGTGGTTTGCGTAGTCGTTCGGACAAAATACTTCGTGAACTTTTTGCACAAAACCACCATGGTGAAAACCACCGTGAAAACATGGTGATTTTCGTAGTCGTCGGGTCTGCTAGGGGAGTCAATAATATGATCTATTTTTTTAGTGAAATCGTTCCAATTCGTGATCTGAACCAATGGTCACATAACATTATTCGTGTAAGATAAGTGTTCTTCGTTAATTGACATATACATTTAAATTACTGAAATTTTCAGGCCTGAGCCTGCGCTGCATCCACTGTATGACATGACCGAAGAATATGACTAGGCGCGCACACCTTCCCGGGAAGCAAATAATTGTATAATTCCGTCACCAAACAAACTCTATTCGTTGTTTCTTATTCTCGTAAAGCAGTAGGCGAGGTCGTAAAATATGTCCCACCTGAGTATCAAAGGATTAATCATTTAAATAAGTTTGTTGTGTCATTCTTTGCCTCATTACGTAAAAATTCAAAAAGTTGGAAATTCAAATTTTCATATCACTTTCTCACAATGTTCCTTTATTCGCAAACCTTCTTCTATGAGAAAACATTTTCTGTATTCTTGGCTTCCTCACAGAGGCAGCTTCGCGAATAAAGGAACATGAGAAAGCTATATGACAACTTCAATTTTTTACTGTTTTTACCGTCAACGTCGTGTCAGCCTTTTATGCAACACGTCTGGCCGATTAAGGTTCTGCGCGTGAAAATTCAACAACGTCACGCTTCCCTTTGTCTGATCTCTGCTCGGCGCGAAAAAACACATGGAATTATGTGCTCCTGAAGTTTTTTTTTTTTTTTGCTCTTTCGATTTTTATTCAATAAATCCTAATGATACCTCTTTTTCAACCATTTTCAACACCGTCATATCCATTATCTTGTGTATTTTTTGCCATAGAAAATGATAGGAACCTGGGTATTTTCGCGATATCATCGGGAAGCAAAGAAATTGCTGTTTGAAAATACGAGAATCAGTT
Source organism: Exephanes ischioxanthus (assembly GCA_958510785.1). Lineage (NCBI taxonomy): Eukaryota > Metazoa > Arthropoda > Insecta > Hymenoptera > Ichneumonidae > Exephanes > Exephanes ischioxanthus. The sequence goes on from OY294021.1 coordinate 6,325,320, forward strand.
GTGACGTACGGGCGATTGCACGTCAAGAATAACCCCGTCGCGGGAAGCGCGACGAGTTTATATTTATTTTTCGGGATCGTTCCCGGTTCGGCCTATACAGGACGTTTCCCGTTTATTCGCGCGGGTCGCCAAATAAATCACGCGGTACTTTAGCTGAACTTGTGTGTAATGATTTAAATGGATATTATGCGTTACAATCGTTACAAAGTTAGGCCGGCAAGCACTCACTCTATAATCGCACACACGGACTCACACTCTTACTTACTATATATCCTTAATGTTACGTGTGTTGACGGTCTCTTTCCTCCACCCTCTTTCTCGACACTTCTACTCTCTCTCTCTCTCTCTACTCACGCACTTCTTCGCGCTCCTTCGTTCCGCTCACACACTTAAAGCTACAAGACAGTATTGTTCGTGGCGTAAGTTGAAACTATTATGATCTAACACGATCAGGCTCACCACCGCGGGATGCAACACTCTTTAGGCTCCTTTCGGCCCTCGCGACTTTATCGCGTTCTAATAGACCGGGGTGTTCCCTCGAGATTTACTTTACTTTGCGGGTGCTAATCGGGGAGTTTATCCGAAGAACAAGCTCGCGCTTTTGCTGTCTAAACGGGACTGACTTCTCCGGCCTGCTCATTCGCCGATCTCTCGATCGTTGGACGGCAAGCCGGGGAGAACATTTGCTGAACAGTGAAATTGTAACTCGCTGAGAGAAGGCGAGAGGAGACAGTCACACGTTCCCTAAAGCCCTCGCTCGCGATTCCCGAGAAAAATATCGCGCGACCCGCCTCGCGTAGAATAACGCTTAGCGGCCAGCGCGATATCCTAACTGACGAACGTAATTAAATATTAAGAAGGCAACGGGATACATCCGGTGCATCCCGATACCTTGATAAATAATCGTTGTCGCTGACGAGCCCGAACGTGTCACATCGTGGGTTTTAGACACGATTCAGGCAAGGAGGTTTTGAAATAAAATCACGCCGCGCGGAACGTGACACACTCATTTTTTGCAATATTGGCTATAAAAATTCCCGAAAAAGTATTTTCGTTAGTCGTCGCTTCAGGACTATGTTTAATGTATTTTTCACCGCTGATCACGAATCTCCTACTAATTCAATAATAATAATAATAATAATAATAATAATAATAATAATAATAATAATAATAATAATAATAATAATAATAATAATAATAATAATAATAATAATAATAATAATAATAATAATAATAATAATAATAATAATAATAATAATAATAATAATAATAATAATAATTTAATGCGGAAAATTGGGTCTAAAATAAAGTTCTAGTACTAGTAGTAAGCGTGTATTTATTAACAATACATACGGTGCGTTGGTGATCGGTACAATTTTTTTTTACCATTTATACATTAATATATGTTTCTAATATATAATCTAATTGCATCCACGTATTGTCAACGGGCCATCGACCGAGGCCCTTCAGCCCCGGGCTGTCTTTTATTTGAATTGAGATGTGACTGCTATTATTTGACTCCTTACGTTACGTTAGTCGTCGCTCTGGGACTATATATAATGTATTTTTTCACGTTAATCACGAATCTACCACTTGTTTTATTCATAGATGAATCATTTATACGGAAAATTGCGTCTGAAAGAAAATACACATTTTCACGATATTCCAACAATTGAAAATGACATAAAATTTAAAGGGTTCGATCGATTCTCTCGAAATTTCAACGGGTTCATCGGGCGATCATATTTCATCTGTGTACGCGTTCTTAGCCAGATAGGTAAAAATTGTAACAGCTAGAGTGCGCACAGACATTTTTGAAGATATTAAAAATGGAGTGCAAAAAAACAACTTGTTGATGAAATTTTGAAGGAACATTGACTATTAACCACACATGCTGTGTGTGAAATTTCAGCTTGATCGATCCATTTTTCAAAAAATGGATAATGGGCGTGAGTTCCATCACCCATTTTTTGAAAAATGCAAAATGGAGGCGAGATTCATTACCCATTTTTCAGAAAAATTTATAATGGGGGCGAGTCCCATTAGCCATTTTTAAAAAAATGGGTAATGGGGTGAGATCCTATTACCCATTATTTGAAGGAATACCAGCATGAAAAAAAGTATTTCCATGTTTTCCGCCTTTTTTCCCCTCTATGATCAACTTGCTGACGAATATAGCCGGAACGAATATAGAATACGTTGCCATTCCTACCTAATGACGCTACCAACTACACTGCGGACTACTTTGGATAAACTAATATTTGTATGGTATAAGACGTGATCGTATATAATGACAAATTGGTATAAGGGAAAACTGTTTTTAATCATTGAACTCTTAGCGAGCTATTATACATCGACGGTTTAGTGTCATAAGGCCATTAATCTGTGTACAAGCATAGACTGTATGTCTGTATTCCCTTCAGGCGTTAGATCATTTATTTCCACAGCGAAGTGATAACGTAGGGTCTGGCATAGCCAAGGACCAGCCAAGGAATAGCCACGATGTGGCCGGCCTAGTTTGCCGCCCAAAGGTAAGCCAAGCTGTGCACCTTGGCCTATCCAAAGAGTTGCCAGATAACATCCGCGACGAGGGTCTGGTTCTCAAAGGTTGTTGCATAAGCCAGAGTTAAGCCACGGTTTGCCATATGCACGCAAATGACCGGAACAGCTTACCACGAGCTGTCAGACACTTGCCAAGCAAAAGGTTTGCATTCGGGCATGCCTATTGCAAACTCACTCGGTAACTAAGGTAAGGAACCCCATAAACAAGTTCGTACGGGGTAATAAAGTTCGTCGCCTTATGCACGTATGAATTATAGCATAGCTCTGAGTAAGGCCACAAACGGTCCCAGTCATTGTACGTTGTAGCGTAATTTTTTATATACTCGACCATCATAATATGATTTCTCTCAAATACTCCATTGGTTTGCGGACGATATTCAAATATTTCTCTCAAGTACTCCATTGGCTCCGTACTCCGCGGCGTACTACATTGACCGATTAAGTGACGCACCATAGCTTCGGCGATAGTCGTTCCCTTGAGATCCGGTATCGTTTAAGGCACTAGCATAAGCATTTAGTTAAAAAAAACAGTAGATTTTCTACATTTTTTTAAACGCGGGTATTAGAAGGATAAGGTCGGGTTTTTACACACATTTAGTACAAGGTGTTATGACTTTTGATTTTTGTTAAATTGGAAAATATCAATTAACAACCGAGGATTAATAAATTAACATTTTTAACATCATGCGCCCATTAGATAGAAAGTGTCACAATCAAGGATCTGTCAAAATTTCAACTCAATCGGACGTATCGATTTTGGGATGCGATGTCCGTTAATTGTTATTTGTTAATAGTTAATTGTTAGTAAGTCTATTGTTAATTTAACTTTATGTAACTCATGCATGAAAAGTGCTACTTTTCGTGCCTGCCGAGAGTGGTGTAAGTGGCGATTTACTGGCAAGTGTATTATAAATACCCAGCGCATGCGCACATCGGACCGATTTTATTTTACGCACGCCGGCTGCACAGCACCATAATCAGCAGGCACGGAGTAGCACTTCTCCTGCATTCGTTACAGACAATATTATGCGATACTAGTGCGGTGTAGCGAACATCATAGTAAGTATAAAGTTTGTTTTACCGCATTTGTATCGCAAATTACTATTCCAATTTTTGGCTTAATTTGCAAATAATGTAAATAATGCATGATTCTTAGGCAGTCATAGAAAACATACACCTGCATACACTTATGCCATCGGTTGTAGTAAAACGCAAAGCACCAGCTTAGTCTTGTTGACAACTTGCTGGCAAAATGCTCTTAAGAATTTTTGTCATTGAATGCTGGCAAAAATATAGGCAAATGCGGCGCCCCTTTCTCAATTTTGCCACAATCTCGAGCGGACATATGCTGCCTATTTTCTGGCGGGCTGTTGACAAAATGCTATCTGGGTAGGTGCGGTTTTTCCGAAAAAAAAAAAAAAAAAATGAAATATTAATTAAAATTATGGGAACTTTCAGGCATCTGCTAGCAAACTCTAAAGAGTTTGCTCTCTAAACTCTAAAGAGAGAGAGAGAGAGAGAGATAAATGTAGTGTATCATGGCTGTCATTTTATTGTCAATGTTGATGGTCAACAGCGTGACCGAAGGATTCGACTATCCTTCGGTCGAACGAATTCACGAAGTGAAATGATATCGTTATAAAAGAGTAGTCGAAAGGACGGTATCATGCAAAACCGGCAGGTGTCGGCCGCAAACAATATTAATTGCACCAATATACCATTAACAACAGTTCAACCATATCTAAGCTTTTACATCTCTACAGTAATGGTTGACAAGAGACAAGGTTGTGAGGGACGCAAAAACAAATAATTATTCTAATCGATGTCCAGCTTTTTGAAGCTTCCTTCGACGCCAAACAGATCGGTACTGGTCTTGCCCTTGCCAGGACGTAGCGACTCATTGACCCTCATCGTTGCTTCCTCAGTTTGGAACCACGCTCTGTTATCTTCCAGCCATTTTACTGCCTTTGCCGCTAGGTCCGCCACATTTCCCCCTTTTCCTCCATCCTCGTTTGGTAATGCGTCCAAGGGTATGCATTTTCCCAGGCTCTCAGCCGTTGAATGAAAGTGAATCTGCGGTTTGAAGTATAAGTTAATAACAGGTTGTTATCACTCAGGCGCTTCGCGGCCCCCCTATGAAGTATGGAATTTAGTAACCCGACATTTTTATCTCTGAAGACTGACCGGAAATACGTAACTTTCGGTCGAAAAATGAGATTATCGGACCTGACGTGACGAATTTCTGATCGACAAAGCAAACCAGACAAAAAAACGAACAAATCACTTTCCAGAAAGTATATAAGATGTCGACGACAATTCTCGTCCTCAAGATGATTGATTCTTATAAATTGAGATAATAATGATAAATTGATTGATACCATTTCAGATAGTTCCTTCTGCATGAAGGGTTTCATCATCCCCATGACAATGTCCATTACCCGTACGTTACTCGTGAAGTGAATTCTCTTCAGTCGTATCGGAAGAGCTTTCTGAATATAAAAAAAGTGCTTCATCAATCCCATGGCACCGATACGACCAAGGTGGCCCAGCTTTACACCATGCAGGTTGACGAGCAACACGTGACCCGGGTAGGAACCTTCGTTGCGTAACCAGAGATCGATGTACATGTGCGCGAACCTCATAAGGGCTTCGAAATGATAGTGCGACGGATCGAAGTCCATCAGCTTCGTGTAAGAGATGTGGTAGCCTTCGTCCGTCAGCTTGTCCAGTACAACATAGAGCCTGAGCGAATGAGACAGCCGAGTAAAAAATGAATTGAAAACAACAAAATTACGATCCCGCTATCCAATCGAGAGGAAGCTGGTGCAATTAACACGGCGCTTACGGCTCCGAGTGTCCGAAAGTTCCAAGTCATCTATCCATAATCTCGAGGCATGATATTTGCATACTTAGGAGTACACTAGGACCTCGATTTCGTTCACAGTGGCGGGACCGGCTCAGCATGCCCCGCCCATACTATCTGTCCCACATGCCCCATAGCTTCCCCTCCACGGGCCGCGCCGATCGACATCCGCTCCGTGGGGGAAACTGTTGAAGAAATTGAGGTCCTCGTGTATACTTCGTTATCTTCAGTTAGCAGTAAGAAAACTCCAGCAAACCGGACGGGTATAGGAGGAACCCTGGAAAGAGACTCGTAAAAATCTACAATTTTTAATGAACAATGTTGAATCGAAAAGCCAAC